>OY856411.1:904944156-905544156 GCA_963693085.1 Alisma plantago-aquatica
AAGGCACAACCTCTACCTTTGCTTGGTGACCACTAAGACTGAACTTCCGACTTTTGTTGTGACTGAGGTGCTGAAAATCTAGGCTTCTAGAAGCCTCCAGACATTTGTCCTTGATTCTTTGTAGGTCTCTTCTTGGATTTTGCCTCACGCGTCTCCAAGACTGACCACTCTATCCATCTCACAGACTCCACAAATTTGGCAAACTATTCCCTATTCTCCAAGGCTAACACTAGCATTGTCAACTTGGAACTCAAACCCTTCTCAAAGTGTTTGATCCTTTCCTCATCCGTAGTACCCATATGCGAGAAAAACCTTAGAAGTTCCATGTACTTCACCTCGTACTCATTGATTTTCATAGATCTTAGCCAGATATTCCCAAACTGGGTGATCTTCTTATCCATGTAGGTCTTCAAGAAGTATGAACTCATGAACTCCCATCAAAACTTTTTCTAATTGATCACCATTCTAGGGCTTTTCTCCTCCTCAATGGCCCACCAATGGCCAACATTCCCTTTCAACAAGTACACAACATGCTTCACCTTATCATCTTCAGGGATATTGAGGATCTTGAAGGCCTTCTTGAGCTTGATCAACCACATATCAGTGTCCTCCAGATCCACCGTAATGACATACTCCAATGCCCCCACATGCCTCAACCTCTCAAAGGTTTTCCCTGAACTACAAGATTCTGCAATGGGGACTGCCTCTCTAGCTTGGGGTATGGACATCATGTCCACCATATGCGTCATTGTGGAAATGAACTATCCAAACATGGACTAAAAAGTGGGATTGGTCACAGTTGTTGGGTCAAGCCGAGGCTCCTCAGACACTCCATCAACCCTATCCTACCTCCTAGAACCACCACCTGGTGTGGCAACACTACTCTCAACAGCATGTTCTTCATGTTCTCCATACATCTTCTCTTATGTTCTTCTGCTTCTGCATAAGTACAAGTCACCATAAGATATATTGGAGGTTACTAGAACAAATACAAACCCTAGTCCTATGTCCCTGTAGACTTAGCGAACCTAGAGTTCTGATACCACCAAATGTGACACACTCGTCACACAAAAGTGAAATTACTCAAAATAAAATGCGGGACAAATACTAATCAACCAGGTTACCAAAAAACTCAAGAAATTAAAGCAGATTTCACTTAAGTACAAATTCAAATATTATTACACCTGAGTCCACAGAAAACCACATGTATTACATATCTCATGCTAAAAGATATACACATAACAATTTTCAGTGACTAACATGCCACCAACTTATCTCATATGATAACATGTTCACATATATAATCCATATTTGTACATCCATGGCATACTGCCAAAAACTTGTAAAGATATACAACATCTATAAAACTCCCCCAAGGACTTGATAGTATAGGGACAACACATAGGACTCTGCTACAAAACACTAGTAGCATGTCCAACCTTTAATAGTTACTACTATTTTTGTTGCTCATCCCCAACCGCACGATCTCTACCTCATCGTGCACAACCACCTAAAGATGTAGAAAACTGCAGGGTGAGACCAAACGTCCCAGCGAGAGATGTGACTCTCCACTACCAACATTTATAAGCATATAAAAACTAAAATAGGTAGATAACCATAACATCAGGTTGAGCAGATTCATCTAAAAGATATGAATAAAGCAATTACCATTATCTAAGCAATTTAGGAATCTACAACTAAGTAGTAGAACATCTTATATTTTAAGATGGAATATGAAGAACATGTATAACAGTTGATTTCTCTTACCGCATTATAATTCAAGAAAGCAGTATAAGAAATAAGGCATAGGGTCATCCAATCTGAGTTGTGTTTAACCCTAAGCTGATATACTACACGATTGTATTACATCTTTTATTTGCCTTGAGGATTTGAGTTGTACAATCTCAAATTTAACTGATCACTATAGAGTCAAAATCAATGCCAGACAAGATCAATGGAAGAGTCAGAATTCATGATCTCACCACACAACTCCCAGTCAGTAGCAGAGACAACACTGAGACATAATAGTCAACTACCAATAGTGACATATAGTCAAGCTAAAAAAATAAACAACTAGTCTAACCTTGGTACTGGTCATGACACTAGAGAACATGTTCGCACATGACCGCTTGAAAAGAGGCAATCACGCAGTTACACTACTACATTTTACAAATCACATCACCATGAGGCATGACTGTAGTCATCCTTCAAACCTATAATTTGTGGACACAACAATGTATTATCGACTTGCACCCTCACATATTCAGAAATATGTGCTCTGAGTTTCCCGTAGGAATGACTTATTTCACGACCCATCAAGTTATGACACTAGAATGGATCTATGGCATGTGGCATCTATAAGAATAGGGTTTCACTTAATTAATTATGCCAATTAAGCATCTTTTTGTGCATCAATCAAATTATAATATACAAACCCTAAACAAGTTCTATAACAATAGGGGCAAAGGTACAACTCCAAAAGATATAAAATGTATGAGATGAAACTTGTCACTTCCTCACATGATACTTGTCTCAAAGCCATTCACAAGGCTATCACCAACATCACATGTTACAAATGTCATATAAGGCCAACATCAATATAAAATCACTAAGGGGTATCAATCCCTCAATTTCATCTCTAGAGGATTTCACCTCAAACTAGGCATAAGGAACTTGTTAGGTTAGTAGACCCAAACACATAATTCATGCACATTCAATATCACAGTGTGCCTCAACCATGCACATAATCACTACCTTGTATTATACAAGGATCACCATAGCATTCACATAGCTATGACATTCATTCCACATGCAAGGCTATGGTTACACAAGTAGGAGATAGAAAATACCATAATCATTCTAACCACTTTAAGCAATATAAGTAAATACATCATATATTCAAAAATTAGGGTTAGGGTTTCATGTATAGCGATTAGGGCTCCCATAGTATCACCCAATCACAAAACCCTAGTTTCATAACCTCCCATATGTTTGGAGTTCATAATAATTAAGTATAATTGATTATGATTAATCATTCACATTCACATCACCATGTATAGACTATTAACTAAGTGTTGAGGTCAATTGGATAATGGGTGTAGCGACCTTGTAAAGAAGTGAAACCACTTCTCTACCAACTCCAATCCAAACACACTCAAAAGGTGTGATGGAGTGGGTGTAAAATTTTCAAATCTTTATATAATGGTAATCAAAAGACCAAAGTATAGCAACGGAAGAAAATATTTGACTATTCAATTATAAAACAAAGGGTTGCAAACTTAAACTTACATCACAAGGATCCATGTAGAGGAAATCTAAACCACCTCAAGATTGTCTCCAAGCTTCATCATCACAAACTAAGTCCAGGTCAACATGCCATGCATCCAAGTCTTCCACCTAGGGTTGGAAGCATACCCCAGCAAAAGAGAAACCAAAGGAGACATCAGCAAAGGCTGGTATGTGCACACTAAAAAGAAAATTGAGCAATATAAGGAATTAGGAACATAAAAATAAAAACGCTTCCCAAGCAAGAGATAAGTACCACCCAAACGGGTATCAAGAGAGTAAAATCACAATAAAAGGGATACTTTCCATAACCAATAAATAATAAGAATGTGCTATCAATATAAACATCCACTACCATGGTGGGAAACAAAGCACATATCATCATCAACCTGCATGCATGTGAGATAAGAATAACACTAGAACAATATAAACACAATTGGCGGCCAAGCACACACTTGAACCTAATAGAGAAAGGAATACTCCCAATCTCCCAATATATAAAATTTTGAGCATGGATTACTGCCACACTCGATTTACAGAGGAATGGTATACTTCCACCCTCCAAATAAACAATAGGGGAATATTGCCCCAAAACCAATGTAATTACACTACTCTAGTGCTACTGAATCACATTGCATGTGTAATGTAGAGGCAAGTAGAGAAGTATAGTCAGAATTATCAAGGTTTCCATCACACAATGGACAACACAAACATATAAACAAATCCACTTCAAAGTGGGCATATAACAACACGTAAACTTCCACATCACAGTGGGCATATAATAACAAAAGTCCAACTTGCACCAAGGCAACAATATAAGATTCCAAGAGAATACCTATGATCACAAGATCAATAATAAAATAAGATACTTCTCATGAAGCATGATTTCAAAAGAAAAGAGCAATGTGTATAGGCTATTGTCCATAGGACCAAGAGATAGAAGACACATAGGCTAATTGCTCAAAAGAATAATCGAGGATGCAAACATACCTCAACTTCAGAGTCAAATGATCCAGGGTCACATCTAGGTCCAAGCCTAAGCCTCCAAAGAACCGATTAAGCATATATGTCGAATTAGGGTTAGGTTTCCATTATTATACAAAACCCTAAAAACACCTTTTTATTAATATATGAATTAGGTTATGAAAACTATTCCATATTTTAGGTTATGTTATTACGAGTCTAAAACATATTTTATTATATTTTTATGACTTATAGATTATTAGTTATGAATTATTCAAGTTTTTATCTTATTTAATTAGATCCATAAAATCACCCTTTTAAATCATCAGATTCGGGAATCAAAACCAATACCAAACGAAAGCTTGCATTTTTCTGAATCCAACGAATATTTTTCCAAAATTTTCTGATCATCCGATAATTAGTTATCAATTTTTATATGTCAGCCAATAAGAAAATTACATGTCAGTAGATTGTTTGCAAATAGAAGAGAGAGGGGGAAGTGGGTCGACCCCACATGACTTGGCCCAATCCTGAGCGGCCAAGTCATGGGTCAAAGCTTGCATGGCCCCGATCAGATAAACAAAACAAAACCATGGAAAAGACAATAATGCCCAAGGTCGAGAAAACACAGAAGGAAGCGAGAAGAGGGGTATAACTGTCAAACGTCAAGGACCATTGTCCTCAACCTCTCGCACCAGCCATGGCGTAAAGCAGTGAAGCTGCTTGCTAGCAGCATATTGGGCAAAACTAAAACATGCCACAAAACTCGAAGGCTTAAGTCGAAAGAGAAGAAGCGAGAGAGATCGAACTCACCAGAGCCTCGAATTTGGCCGAAAGAGTTCAGAGAAGCAAGAAACAGCCGCCACAAACCCAAGCAGAAACACTGATCGGCGACCACTAAAAGAGGAACCTCCGAACGAATTGATGGGTGGATAAGTTCGTGCGAAGTCTGTCGAAGCCAAGAGTATAGGTTTTTATAGGGGGGAGGGTCAGGCTCGAGAAAACCCCATCATGGCCGATAGCCTTGGATCCCAAGATTTGGGCGATTCCCAAACCCTCTACAAAAACTTACGAGTTATGGCTCGTTCTGTGCGGAACTTCACCAGATATCTAAGGAAAGAAGAATCTCGAAGAGAGATGGACAATTGAGCAAGAAATTCGCAAAATACAACACCCGATTATAAGCGGCCTGTTGCCTAATACGGCTCAAGGTAGGAGACACACTGGATTTGTCCGATCACGAATCAACGGCTAGATCACGTGTGACATTATGTAAATCGTAATTATAGTCAGACAATGAAATCGATTAAAGTGATACATTAATTATCTTCCTTTTCTCTCTCCTCATTTGAGGGTGCAAACAAACTCCAAATTAGGTAAAATTTTGCACAGAGGCTAATTAAAGCATGTAGATTCCGAATGTAAAATTAGATTTTCCTTTTAAGAACTTTTAATGTGCCAAATAAATCAATTAATATATTCTCTTTCCTCCTTCATTAATGGTTTTAGGATTATCCAAATTTTATGAAACTTGACCCACAAGTCACATTTAATGTGTTGGATACGAATTTGACATCAATTTTACATATTGGATATATTTGCATTTTTATTTAATATCTTGAAGGTTTTACCCACTTTCTCTCTCCTAATTTCACCCTTTAAGCAAACTTTCTCCAAATTGGATGAAAATTCACCCAAAGGCTATATTTATTATGTAGATCACGAATCTAAGATTATTTTCCTCTTTTGGAGTCAATTATTATATTTATTTATTAATTACACCTTTTAGGCAATTTCTCTCTCTTAATATTACCATATTATTTTAAGGTTGTCCAAATTAAATGAAAATTGACATGTAGGATTATTTTGATGTGTAGATTACGAATTTGAAGTCTATTTCCACTTTTAAGAATTTCTTACATGAGTTTTGTCATCTGGCCCATTAGAGGCCCATTAAACATATTATGCATGTAATTAAGTTATTTATCATCTTATTACCACCAAATGAATTATATGACATATTAGATTACATTATTCATGCATTATATTATTTGGATCATCCTAACCTCAACCTTGTTTGGCCTAAGACCAAAAGGTTAAAACTTCTAGGGTAGGGTTCGAGTTTTGGTATGTTACAACACTCCACCCCTTAAAAAGGATTTCATCCTCGAAATCTATAGATTCAAACATCAACCACCAACTACTCTCCACCCCTTAAAGGGTTCAACCTAACAAGTCAAACTAAACAACTTTTTAGAGCTACCCACATCTCTTAGTTATGAAAGTTTTTAGAGATTAATATTTCTCATGTATCCAACTAAAGTCACCATCTAGGGTTGAGGTTTTAGGTCCTCGTGTCTCCAACCCTACATGAACATCCAAAAAGTCATAGGGTAGGTCAACTACACCATTATATCAATCCTAGTTACAAACTAGGGTTAGATTCTACTCAAACTATATTTTCTCTTCATTGTGACTTAGTTCAAGAAAACATCGATAAATCCAAGAAATTTTGTACATATAGTAATATAATTGAAAATATATTTTTCTTCGAAGAATCATACGATATGAAATAATGGTGAGCTCAAAATCAAAGAGAAAACCAAGTCAAAATATTTCCATATTTAGATCTCCTAACATATTCTCATCCTCAAAAACCAACCTTATTGCATACAAAGATCATCATTGATAAATTCTAAGGTCAACATCTCACTTATATCTATCTAGAAAAGTCAAGGGTTCATATGGGGAGACAAAATTGAAATAGTCGATTCCAACTACCATGGGCTCTGATACCATGCTGTAAAGAAGTGAAACCACTTCTCTACTAAAATTTGAACAATAGAACCTCCAATCCAAACACACTCAAAAGGTGTGATGGAGTGGGTGTAAAATTTTCAAATCTTTATATAATGGTAATCAAAAGACCAAAGTATAGCAGCAGAAGAAAATATTTGACTATTCAATTATAAAACAAAGGGTTGCAAACTTAAACTTACATCACAAGGATCCATGTAGAGGAAATCTAAACCACCTCAAGATTGTCTCCAAGCTTCATCATCACAAACTAAGTCCAGGTCAACATGCCATGCATCCAAGTCTTCCACCTAGGGTTGGAAGCATACCCCAGCAAAGAGAAACCAAAGGAGACATCAGCAAAGGGTGGTATGTGCATACTAAAAAGAAAATTGAGCAATATAAGGAATTAGGAACATCAAAATAAAAAAGCTTCCCAAGCAAGAGATAAGTACCACCCAAACGGGTATCAAGAGAGTAAAATCACAATAAAAGGGATACTTGCCATAACCAACAAATAATAAGAATGTGCTATCAATATAAACATCCACTACCATGGTGGGAAACAAAGCACATATCATCATCAACCTGCATGCATGTGAGATAAGAATAACACTAGAACAATATAAACACAATTGGTGGCCAAGCACACACTTGAACCTGATAGAGAAAGGAATACTGCCAATCTCCCAATATATAAAATTTTGAGCATGGATTACTGCCACACTCGATTTACAGAGGAATGGTATACTGCCACCCTCCAAATAAACAATAGGGGAATACTGCCCCAAAACCAATGTAATTACACTACTCTAGTGCTATTGAATCACATTGCATGTGTAATGTAGAGGCAAGTAGAGAAGTATAGTCAGAATTATCAAGGTTTCCATCACACAATGGACAACACAAACATATAAACAAATCCACTTCAAAGTGGGCATATAACAACAAGTAAACTTCCACATCACAGTGGGCATATAATAACAAAAGTCCAACTTGCACCAAGGCAACAATATAAGATTCCAAGAGAATATATATGATCACAAGATCAATAATAAAATAAGATACTTCACATGAAGCATGATTTCAAAAGAAAAGAGCAATGTGTATAGGCTATTGTCCATAGGACCAAGAGATAGAAGACACATAGGCTAATTGCTCAAAAGAATAATCGAGGATGCAAACATACCTCAACTTCAGAGTCAAAGGATCCAGGGTCACATCTAGGTCCAAGCCTAAGCCTCCAAAGAACCTATTAAGCATATATGTCGAATTAGGGTTAGGTTTCCATTATTATACAAAACCCTAAAAACACCTTTTTATTAATATATGAACTAGGTTATGAAAACTATTCCATATTTTAGGTTATGTTATTACGAGTCTAAAACATATTTTATTATATTTTTCTGACTTATAGATTATTAGTTATGAATTATTCAAGTTTTTATCATATTTAATTAGATCCATAAAATCACCCTTTTAAATCATCAGATTCGGGAATCAAAACAAATACCAAACGAAAGCTTGCATTTTTCTGAATCCAACGAATATTTTTCCAAAATTTTCTGATCATCCGATAATTAGTTATCAATTTTTATATGTCAGCCAATAAGAAAATTACATGTCAGTAGAT
Organism: Alisma plantago-aquatica; assembly: GCA_963693085.1. NCBI lineage: Eukaryota > Viridiplantae > Streptophyta > Magnoliopsida > Alismatales > Alismataceae > Alisma > Alisma plantago-aquatica. The sequence continues at coordinate 904,952,834 of OY856411.1, forward strand.
TGTTTGCAAATACAAGAGAGAGGGGGAAGTGGGTCGACCCCACATGACTTGGCCCAATCATGAGCGGCCAAGTCATGGGTCAAAGCTTCATGGCCCCGATCAGATAAACAAAACAAAACCATGGAAAAGACAATAATGCCCAAGGTCGAGAAAACACAGAAGGAAGCGAGAAGAGGGGTATAACCGTCAAACGTCAAGGACCATTGTCCTCAACCTCTCGCACCAGCCATGGCGTAAAGCAGTGAAGCTGCTTGCTAGCAGCATATTGGGAAAAACTAAAACATGCCACAAAACTCGAAGGCTTAAGTCGAAAGAGAAGAAGCGAGAGAGATCGAACTCACCAGAGCCTCGAATTTGGCCGAAAGAGTTCAGAGAAGCAAGAAACAGTCGCCACAAACCCAAGAAGAAACACTGATCTGCGGCCACTAAAAGAGGAACCTTCGAACGAATTGATGGGTGGATAAGTTCGTGCGAAGTCTGCCGAAGCCAAGAGTATAGAGGGTCAGGCTCGAGAAAACCCCATCATGGCCGATAGCCTTGGATCCCAAGATTTGGGCGATTCCCAAACCCTCCACAAAAACTTACGAGTTATGGCTCACTCTGTGCGGAACTTCACCAGATATCTAAGGAAAGAAGAATCTCGAAGAGAGATGGACAATTGAGCAAGAAATTCGCAAAATACAACACACGATTATAAGCGCCCTGTTGCCTAATACGGCTCAAGATAGGAGACACACTGGATTCGTCCGATCACGAATTAACCGCTAGATCACGCGTGACATTATGTAAATCAAAATTATAGTCAGACAATGAAATCGATTAAAGTGATACATTAATTATCTTCCTTTTCTCTCTCCTCATTTGAGGGTGCAAACAAACTCCAAATTAGGTAAAATTTTGCACAGAGGCTAATTAAAGAATGTAGATTCCGAATATAAAATTAGATTTTCCTTTTAAGAACTTTTAATGTGCCAAATAAATCAATTAATATATTCTCTTTCCTCCTTCATTAATGGTTTTAGGATTATCCAAATTTTATGAAACTTGACCCACAAGTCACATTTAATGTGTTGGATACGAATTTGACATCAATTTTACATATTGGATATATTTGCATTTTTATTTAATATCTTGAAGGTTTTACCCACTTTCTCTCTCCTAATTTCACCCTTTAAGCAAACTTTCTCCAAATTGGATGAAAATTCATGCAAAGGCTATATTTATTATGTAGATCACGAATCTAAGATTATTTTCCTCTTTTGGAGTCAATTATGATATTTATTTATTAATTACACCTTTTAGGCAATTTCTCTCTCTTAATATTACCATATTATTTCAAGGTAGTCCAAATTAAATGAAAATTGACATGTAGGATTATTTTGATGTGTAGATTACGAATTTGAAGTCTATTTCCACTTTTAAGAATTTCTTACATGAGTTTTGTCATCTGGCCCATTAGAGGCCCATTAAACATATTATGCATGTAATTAAGTTATTTATCATCTTATTACCACCAAATGAATTATATGACATATTAGATTACATTATTCATGCATTAGATTATTTGGATCATCCTAACCTCAAAAAGACCAAAAGGTTAAAAATTCTAGGGTAGGGTTTGATTTTTGGTATGTTACAGCACTCCACCCCTTAAAAAGGATTTCGTCCTCGAAATCTATAGATTCAAACATCAACCACCAACTACTCTCCACCCCTTAAAGGGTTAAACCTAACAAGTCAAACTAAACAACTTTTTAGAGCTACCCACATCTCTTAGTTATGAAAGTTTTTAGAGATTAATATTTCTCATGTATCCAACTAAAGTCACCATCTAGGGTTGAGGTTTTAGGTCCTCGTGTCTCCAACCCTACATGAACATCCAAAAAGTCATAGGGTAGTTCAACTACACCATTATATCAATCCTAGTTACAAACTAGGGTTAGATTCTACTCAAACTATATTTTCTCTTCATTGTGACTTAGTTCAAGAAAACATCGATAAATCCAAGAAATTTTGTACATATAGTAATATAATTGAAAATATATTTTTCTTCGAAGAATCATACGATATGAAATAATGGTGAGCTCAAAATCAAAGCAAAAACCAAGTCACAATATTTCCATATTTAGATCTCCTAACATATTCTCATCCTCAAAAACCAACCTTATTGCATACAAAGATCATCATTGATAAATTCTAAGGTCAACATCTCACTTATAGCTATCTAGAAAAGTCAAGGGTTCATATGGGGAGAAAAAATTGAAATAGTCGATTCCGACTACCATGGGCTCTGATACGATGCTGTAAAGAAGTGAAACCACTTCTCTACTAAAATTTGAACAATAGAACCTCCAATCCAAACACACTCGAAAGGTGTGATGGAGTGGGTGTAAAATTTTCAAATCTTTATATAATGGTAATCAAAAGACCAAAGTATAGCAGCGAAAGAAAATATTTGACTATTCAATTATAAAACAAAGGGTTGCAAACATAAACTTACATCACAAGGATCCATGTAGAGGAAATCTAAACCACGTCAAGATTGTCTCCAAGCTTCATCATCACAAACTAAGTCCAGGTCATCATGCCATTCATCCAAGTATTCCACCTAGGGTTGGAAGCATACCCAGCAAAAGAGAAACCAAAGGAGACATCAGCAAAGGCTGGTATGTGCATACTAAAAAGAAAATTGAGCAATATAAGGAATTAGGAACATCAAAATAAAAAGGCTTCCCAAGCAAGAGATAAGTACCAGCCAAACGGGTATCAAGAGAGTAAAATCACAATAAAAGGGATACTTGCCATAACCAACAAATAATAAGAATGTGCTATCAATATAAACATCCACTACCATGGTGGGAAACAAAGCACATATCATCATCAACCTGCATGCATGTGAGATAAGCATAACACTAGAACAATATAAACACAATTGGCAGCCAAGCACACACTTGAACCTGATAGAGAAAGGAATACTGCCAATCTCCCAATATATAAAATTTTGAGCATGGATTACTGCCACACTCGATTTACAGAGGAATGGTATACTGCCACCCTCCAAATAAACAATAGGGGAATACTGCCCCAAAACCAATGTAATTACACTACTCTAGTGCTACTGAATCACATTGCATGTGTAATGTAGAGGCAAGTAGAGAAGTATAGTCAGAATTATCAAGGTTGCCATCACACAATGGACAACACAAACATATAAACAAATCCACTTCAAAGTGGGCATATAACAACAAGTAAACTTCCACATCACAGTGGGCATATAATAACAAAAGTCCAACTTGCACCAAGGCAACAATATAAGATTCCAAGAGAATATATATGATCACAAGATCAATAATAAAATAAGATACTTCACATGAAGCATGATTTCAAAAGAAAAGAGCAATGTGTATAGGCTATTGTCCATATGACCAAGAGATAGAAGACACATAGGCTAATTGCTCAAAAGAATAATCGAGGATGCAAACATACCTCAACTTCAGAGTCAAACGATCCAGGGTCACATCTAGGTCCAAGCCTAAGCCTCCAAAGAACCTATTAAGCATATATGTCGAATTAGGGTTAGGTTTCCATTATTATACAAAACCCTAAAAACACCTTTTTATTAATATATGAATTAGGTTATGAAAACTATTCCATATTTTAGGTTATGTTATTACGAGTCTAAAACATATTTTATTATATTTTTCTGACTTATAGATTATTAGTTATGAATTATTCAAGTTTTTATCTTATTTAATTAGATCCATAAAATCACCCTTTTAAATCATCAGATTCGGGAATCAAAACCAATACCAAACGAAAGCTTGCATTTTTCTGAATCCAACGAATATTTTTCCAAAATTTTCTGATCATCCGATAATTAGTTATCAATTTTTATATGTCAGCCAATAAGAAAATTACATGTCAGTAGATTGTTTGCAAATAGAAGAGAGAGGGGGAAGTGGGTCGACCCCACATGACTTGGCCCAATCATGAGCGGCCAAGTCATGGGTTAAAGCTTGCATGGCCCCGATCAGATAAACAAAACAAAACCATGGAAAAGACAATAATGCCCAAGGTCGAGAAAACACAGAAGGAAGTGAGAAGAGGGGTATAACCGTCAAACGTCAAGGACCATTGTCCTCAACCTCTCGCACCAGCCATGGCGTAAAGTAGTGAAGCTGCTTTCTAGCAGCATATTGGGCAAAACTAAAACATGCCACAAAACTCGAAGGCTTAAGTCGAAAGAGAAGAAGCGAGAGAGATCGAACTCACCAGAGCCTCGAATTTGGTCGAAAGAGTTCAGAGAAGCAAGAAATAGCCGCCACAAACCCAAGCAGAAACACTGATCGGCGGCCACTAAAAGAGGAACCTCCGAACGAATTGATGGGTGGATAAGTTCGTGCGAAGTCTGCCGAAGCCAAGAGTATAGGTTTTTATAGGGGGGAAGGTCAGGCTCGAGAAAACCCCATCATGGCTGATAGCCTTGGATCCCAAGATTTGGGCGATTCCCAAACCCTCCACAAAAACTTACGAGTTATGGCTCATTTTGTGCGGAACTTCACCAGATATCTAAGGAAAGAAGAATCTCGAAGAGAGATGCACAATTGAGCAAGAAATTCGCAAAATACAACACACGATTATAAGCGGCCTGTTGCCTAATACGGCTCAAGGTAGGAGACACACTGGATTCGTCCGATCATGAATCAACGGCTAGATCACGCGTGACATTATGTAAATCGAAATTATAGTCAGACAATGAAATCGATTAAAGTGATACATTAATTATCTTCCTTTTCTCTCTCCTCATTTGAGGGTGCAAACAAACTCCAAATTAGGTAAAATTTTGCACAGAGGCTAATTAAAGCATGTAGATTCCGAATATAAAATTAGATTTTCCTTTTAAGAACGTTTAATGTGCCAAATAAATCAATTAATATATTCTCTTTCCTCCTTCATTAATGGTTTTAGGATTATCCAAATTTTATGAAACTTGACCCACAAGTCACATTTAATGTGTTGGATACGAATTTGACATCAATTATACATATTGGATATATTTGCATTTTTATTTAATATCTTGAAGGTTTTACCCACTTTCTCTCTCCTAATTTCACCCTTTAAGCAAACTTTCTCCAAATTGGATGAAAATTCACCCAAAGGCTATATTTATTATGTAGATCACGAATATAAGATTATTTTACTCTTTTGGAGTCAATTATTATATTTATTTATTAATTACACCTTTTAGGCAATTTCTCTCTCTTAATATTACCATATTATTTCAAGGTTGTCAAAATTAAATGAAAATTGACATGTAGGATTATTTTGGTGTGTAGATTACGAATTTGAAGTCTATTTCCACTTTTAAGAATTTCTTACATGAGTTTTGTCATCTGGCCCATTAGAGGCCCATTAAACATATTATGCATGTAATTAAGTTATTTATCATCTTATTACCACCAAATGAATTATATGACATATTAGATTACATTATTCATGCATTAGATTATTTGGATCATCCTAACCTCAACCTTGTTTGGCCTAAGACCAAAAGGTTAAAACTTCTAGGGTAGGGTTCGAGTTTTGGTATGTTACAGACCTACATACTACATGAGTGTAGGTGTATGTAGCGACCATAGGTGTAGTGACCATGTGCTGCGACCAACCCAAGGTTGATATCCTGTTGTGACCTAGTAACCTAAAATCAATGTTGTGACTGCAAGATAAACAAGGTGTAGTGACCACCACCTAGGGTTAGGGTACCTACCGCAAGAAAAGGTGTCACCATGTGTAGCAACCTGCTACACATCACCTTGCATACCTTAGCCAAAACCCATACAAGGATCATGTTGCGACCAAAACCAACTCAAGAGTAGTAACCAACATATCCAAAATAGGAGTGCAAACTACAAAGCACCAATAGAGTGACTGTCTACACAAGTTTCATGTGCTTCGACAAAAACAAGACCAAGCTTAGCGATCATCAACCAAGATCAAGGTGTGTCGACCGAAACGAGCTCAAGGGTGTAGTGACCAACAAGGTGAAGCTACCTCAACAACACATAACCATCCTCAAAATATAGATAAACCATGATCAAAATAGGTGTTAAACATCAAGGACACTATCCATTATCAAGGAGAAAAAACTCCATGCAAGGATGATCACCAAAACCCTAAAAACATGTATCATAGAAATCACCATGAAAGAAGCTTATTAAGAGAGATAAAAATCACATTTGACACTTGCAAAATAGAACTAAACTTTTAGGCTAATCCAAGATACTTGAACCATATGCATGTTAATAGGAATCTAAAATAAAAAATAAGAGAAAATCATCCATTCCACAATCACCACAAAATTGGGTACAAAAATTAGGGTTTAGGTGAAAGAGCAATATAATTGAGAATACTACAAACTATTAAACCCTAAATCATAATCACTTCGTCTATAATATTAGGAGCACGTTTATAGATTATAATAGCAACATGCATGTAAGAAAATGGTGCAACAATAGTCGGGAGAAGAGTTATATAACATGCCTTATGTATAGAATCAAGCTCCAAGATCACAATCTCCAAGAAAGAGAAGGAAGCTCCAACCAAGAGCAACTCCATGAACAAAAGATCACCTCGAAAGAGAAGAAAACCATGGTCAAAGAAGATCTCAAGAAAGAGGGTGAAAATCATAGGCTGAACAAGAAGAATAAAGAAGATAGCTTATTCTCACATAGGTACCACCATGGTCAAACCATAGTCTTTGACCTATGTGAAGTGAAGATCTTCACGATAGCCACCATGGTTGAACCATAGTATCATGGAAGAAAAGGAAGAGGTAGGGTGCAAAAGAAAACGAGATCAATGGTTCCAAACCACTTACCAAGAGAGAAGATCACCAAAGATTACAACAAAGAAAATGATCAAGCCCAAGGTCACCACATGCAAAGTTGATCGACCACCAAAGATCCAATATAAGTCCTCTTTTGCTCCAAAAATCTCCAAGGATGAACACAAGGGAGATGAGAAAGAGTAGGGCCAAAAAGGATACTTTCATGTGAAGGATAGGGGTTATATACACATTGTAGGAGAGAAGAAAGGGGTTATGAGGTGTCAATACAAGAGAGCTCCAAAAGGACACTTTTCTATCAAGGAAACAACCAAGAAACCAATTAACACATGCATGCATTGAAGGGTGATACAACCTAAGAAGGGTAGAAACCACCTATGGCACTCACAACCCTTGTTATGGTCACAACACATCATGGTACCCATGTAGCGACTGCTACACTAGGTGTCACCATGGGCAGCATGGTCGAAACACTCCACTAGAGGAAAAACCTTAGTGACCAAACCTCAAATAGAGCACCAAGGTCAATGAAACTACACCTAGGGTAAATGTTGCGGTCATGATACTCATCCATGAGTGGTGTTGCAGTTGCAACACACACAAACCCTAGCATGGTCGACACACATCAACAAGGCAAACCCTAGAAACCCTAATTTCACCATGTGATGTCACATAATCAAACATGGTCAAAGAAAGTCACCCTTATGCATATTTCTCTCTCTCATGATGCCAATATATAGAGGGCACACACTACATGTGACAAATTGCAAGATAAACCCTCACTCATGGGTAAATTGCAACTTGGTCCAAAACAAGCATATCAAGCTCAAACATCAATCAAACAGGACCAAATTGAAAACATAATATTGTCATATGTTTTAAAAGCATATAATAGATTAGATTAAGGTTTAAGAATATTATCAAGCAAAAAAAAAACATGGTTGTCATAAGGAGTGGACCCCAGAGGGGACCACTCCCTACTAAAAATTTGATGAATAGAACCTCCATTCCAAACACACCCAAAAGGTATGTTAGAGTGGGTGTAAAATTTTCAAATCTTAAATAATGGTAATCAAAACAACCAAAATGTAGCAACACAATAAAAATAATGACTATATTCAATTCTTCACAAAAGATTACAAAAGTACATCATAATCTCACACATAGGGTTTATGTCACGGAATCGGAATCCCAATCCCATGAACCAAATGAATACCAAAGACAACATGCAGAAGCATGAAATGCTTAGCATACATGAACTTATAACATGATAAAAGCACCAATCATCATGTCAACATTCAACAAGATATATATTAAACAACATAATTTATTACAAGCTTTCAATTACATGTTCAAGAGTACAATATTACATGCCTGATCAGGTATACTAGGGATCTTACAACAAGAACACCTGACATAGCTCACCAAGCCCATCACTTCTAGTCATCTCTGAACCTAAAACCAAAATATGAGAAATGGGCCAAAACACAAGGTGTTGAGCACAGGGCTGAAAGATACATATACATAATCTTTGCATAATTTGAAAAGATAGTGCAAGAGTAAATGTGCAAGAATAAACATGTTAACTGTATAGCAAAACGAGAATCCATATTTTATGTCAGTTTACTCCATTATACTAACAACGTCATGTATTCATAAGGCCTTTGACCAACTTCCCATTGGAAGGGTCCGTTAGCGTTCTCAAGATTAGCTAACCGTTTTATACATGAGGGACCTCGAGGCCTCTGCCAAGAGCTAACCCTATTTCAACATTTGTATAATGGAGTTTTGCATATATGTGTGTTCAAGTTATAAAACGGCGAGACGAGACAAGCATCGAGCACAATACTAGCATACTACATGGCAATATCTGAGCAAGTAAACAAGCATACATACATATCAGTTTGCAAGCAAGAAAGACATAGTCATATAAATATTTAAATCTCGTACCTGATTTTAGAGATTTCATAACCTAAAAAGTCCTTGCCATCTAGCTACAAGCAACACCTGATCAAGCACAACATTACATACATGTATTAGTTATCATCATTAACCCTAATTAATTTCATTTTAGAGTTTTGGCCAAGTTATGTACTAAGTTTCTTATTATTATATTTGAAAATCTTTCACTGTTCTAGAGGTCATAATGAAGTCGTGGTTCAAGTTTCATGTCATTTTGAGGTTCCATGCATTATATATAATCATTATAGGATTCATGTTCCTCACGTACATTTTGGGGTCAAAACACTCATAATAGAGCAGGACAAGGTTAACGATTATCAAGTCAAGGAATCTAAGTATAGAGTATGATTTAGATCAGCAAGGTAGGGACAAAATTAGCATATCTCAAAGATGGGTGGATGGTCACCTAAGTACAACCTTACAAAATTCATCGTTATACACAACATTCCAACGTATGTAGCTTATAGTATCAGGGTTCAACATGAAACTAAGGCAAACCATCCACATCAAAAGGGGTTACAAGGATTAGGTGTACCCCTGATTTGGGAGTGGAGGGCATAAGGACCATATTCACATGAGATTAGGGCACAAGCAAGGTAAACAAGTCATATGTGTCACACTAGGTCACCACTAGTGGACTTAGAGTCACATGTAACATCATAACATAAAACAAGGAGATCATGCACATTCATATCTTCAAACATTATAGGGATACTGATTCCAAGCATATAAGAGGGTTTGATATCTTAGAAAGACAAAGGTTCCACATTATGAACATGCATCACCATAAAGAAGGGCTCATATTCATGCATTTAGGTATCATGTGATTGAACCATAGAAAAAGGAGGGAAATAGTGGATGTATGCATTGTAAGATAGCACAAAGTTACTAATTTGGAGATTAGAGTGCAGATTGAACATCAAAATCCAAGCATTAATCATAATTATAGATCAAACATGGTCAAGGAAGGCCAAAATTTGTATTTTAGCAAATCAGAGAGCCAAGATCCAAATCATGTCGTGAAACCATGTCTACGTTGTAGATATTTTTTAGATGATCTAGTGGTATATAATTGCGTATACTTTGGCCAAAGAAAGTGAAAGTTGTGATATTTTGAATAACTACATGAAGAATTATAGGAATGACATTGGGGCGTTACCTGTATTATTTCATTATGGAGGCCAGCCATGGATGCTTGATCCAATGGCCAACTGGTTACACACCTTGTTCTTCCATTGGGTGGTCGTTGTGCACCTCCCTCAGTCACTCCACGTCGCTCACAGATGTCACCCACCAGTCTTGCATGTGTGAGGTCGCCACCAGCTGCTCCTGCATGCCTGTAATTGCTCTGGCACGCCCGACATCACCAATGGTCGTCATCTCTCCCTAATTCGCACACACCCCTATTGCAATGGCAAAATAGAGCTAGAACAGAGGTCATTTTCTGGCTTACTATACATCACCGACCATCCCTTGACGGAGGAGAAAGAGATGCAGGTGGATGCATATGTCTCCGGGCAAGCCATAGCATCAAGCCCTCTCGTTCTCTCTGTAGGGAAGCACAACGGAAGGCTAGGCGGGCCTACTCCCAGTGTCGCATCTCCTACTTCAGCAACAATTAGGACACCAAGCACTCAACCTATTTCTCCCATCTTGGATCCAAAATCTCGGTAGACATTGAAAGGAGGGAATGGGTAGGAGGTAGTTGGGGCTCAAATCCCCCAAGGTGTTAGCGGTGGCCAGTAAGAGATCAGGGCAGTCGATGGCCAGACCTAGCGGAAAGGAGATAAGAAATAGAAGGAAGAAGGAAAACGAGGAAGGGTTGGAGAGGGGGTTTATAAATAGGGCAACCAGCTAGGGTTTGAGTGTAGTTTTTCATAGGGAGGTCCCCTTCCATTACTGGATATAGCAGGAGGTGGAAGACAACCCTCCATGCCTTCGATCCTTTCCCAAAGCGGAAGGCTGAAAGCACAAATTTGCCTAATGACAATGTGTGAGTTCTGGGCCAAAAGGGTCGGCCCACAAGCTCCATTGAAAGCTGGTTTAAGAGGATGTTTAAAAGTTTAAACCTTGAAAGGAACGATTTTTGCACTTGTATTTACATAATAGGAAGCTCCACAAGTTATCATGCACTAAAGTGCCAAAAGAGTATGGAGGTGGGTACCAATTTATCTGAGAGGCAAAGTAAACTAAAATTGTCGACTTAAGTCAAACAATCAATTTAATGTCACACATTTACACATAATGTATAAAAGTGACCAAAGTAGATCAACCAAGTATTTCAACCAAGGAATTGATATGTATAACAATATAAAAGGGTCACTCAAAGAGAGAGAGAAAGTACAATAGAGGAACAAGAAGAGTCAGATTGTCACAGTTTACATGTGAAATACAACATATGGATCTAAGTAGAGGGAAAACTAAACCATAACAAGGTTGTCTCCAAGCTTTAACTCCTTAAGCTAAGTCCATATCTTTATTTCATATCCTCCATGTTGTTCACTTAGGGTTGGAAGCATACCCCAGCAAGAAGAGAAAAATAAATGACATCAGAAAAGGCTGGTACATTCATACTAAAAAGGAAATTCAACAATATAATGAGCAAAGGATATAAAATAGAGGCTTCCCATGAAAGAGAAAAGTGCTACCCAAAAGGACATAAGAGGAAATACTTGCCATAAAATCAATAATAAAAGTGGTGCCTCAAAAGCACACATAATTCTTTGGGCACAAAACACATCCACATAATAACAACATACATGCATGTGAGATAAACATAGCCCTAGAACAATATAAAAGCAAAGTCAGCCAAGTCTCATAAACTTGAAACCTGATAGAGATGACATACTGTCAACTCCCAAACATATAACATGGGCAAAGCCTCACAAACTTGAAACTCAGGTATGGGGCACCACCACCTCCATCCCAAAAATAATAGGGGCATACTACCCAAAAATGGATGTAATTACACTACTGTAGTGCTACATAATCACATGGCATGTTTAATGTAGAGGCAAGTAGAAAAGTATAGTCAGATACAAAAGTAGTTTCCACAAAAGTGACCAACATTAACATCCACCTCACAAGTGGGAAAAATATATCACTTATCATCAAATAGTGTTCCAACATGAACAAAGCAAATCAAAGACTAAGAGAATGTCCAATTATGATCACAAGATCGATCAAAATATAAGGTACTTCACATGAAGCATATTTTCTAAAAGAACAAGATATTGTGTAAGCTAACGTCCATAGGACCAAGAGAATGATAAAAATAGGTGAATTTCTCAATGTAGAAGAATAGGAGATGCAAACATACCTTACTCAAGAATATAAATAGTCCAAAGATAGTCCTAGATCCAAGCCTAGGTCTCCAAACCACCTATGATGCATATATATGGAATTAGGGTTAGGTTTACATTAATTATTCGAAATCCTAAAAATTTCCTTTTTAATATAAGTGAATTAGGTTAACAAAACCACACCATATTTTAGATTATCTTTTTCTGAATTCAAAACATATGTTATTATATTTTTTTACTTTTGAATATTTAGTTATGAATTTTGCAATTTGTTACTTATTTAGGAATATCCATTAAAATCATATATTTTCAACATTAGATTTTGGAAACAAAACTAGTACCTTAGAAAGCTCATATTGTTTTTATCTCGAAACATATTTTATTTTCTTTTTCTGAACTATAAATAATTAGCTACGAATTTTGGAAAATCGACCAATCAGTATTTTCCACATCAGCAAAACACTTGTGACAGAGAAAGAGAGAGGGAGAGGTTTCTCACACTGAGTTGGTTCAATCATGGGTGTCCAACTCAGCCGACCCCACAGACAAACTGGAAACTCATCTCAGAATAGAAACAAATGACCATTTTACCCTTGGTGTGAAAAATCAAATACAAAAGGAAATGGAGGGTATTCAGGGGAATCACCCATGAGGATTGTGCCCCTCACCTATTCCCCTACCATGATCGAAGCACGGACAACTTAGAAAGGCAACAACCTGCTCCTCAGGTGTGTTCAGCCTCAAGTGAAGAATCCTTGAGCTCCACAGCATCAAACTGAGGTCGGCAATCCATGGATCAAGATCAAAGATGCACGAAGTCACCGGGTCGATGAACTCCCCAGACGACCAGTAGTACCACAACCAAAACACGGTCACAGACACACACATCACGCAAAGCATACAATCGACAATGCTCGAATGAAATTCATGAACTCAAACAAATATAATCCGTGATTGCGGGTGTCAAAGTGTGATGGAAAAATTCGAATCTTAGAGTATATACATTCATACTAGAATTTGTATTTAATCTATCCATAATTTACTCTTGTTATGTTACTAATAGGAGTCATTAGATCCCAGTAATGCATCCTGCCAGCCGGACCAGGCCAAACCTGCAGTCCTGAAGCCAAGAGCCACTCAGGATTACTCAACTCCTATTCATCTCAAATATGTGGAAGAAAACTTATCCACTTAGGAAAGCTCATTCAAAGATCATTTCTAGTCTACTTGATACAAAGAATGTAATCAATAAATGCTACAACTGCATAGTGTACAACAAATCTTAAAGACCCATATATATTTCAAAATACTGAATATCTGAATTCAAACATATAAGAGTTTTTCTATTAATCTCCAATAAATCAACAATATGAAATGAAAGTTCTATCTCATTTTATATTTATGCCCTAAATTCATGTTACTTATCTTGTTTCTAACCCTAATATTTCTAGGGTTCCTCTCTAGACCATCCTTCCACTGTATACCTGGCCAGGGTATACATGAAAGAATAGACAGAGTAGCTTGATATTGGTTGATCTAAGTACTCAGATAACGGGCCAGGACATCCAAATATGCAAATCCCCAGAGCTAACATCATAACATCTCCTATCTGCCACACTTATGACTCTAACTTACTAACTTAATGGTCCCTGACAACTCAACCTAAGCTCTGATACACCGTTGTTACACCCTGATCTCACAATTACCACTAATCATGAGATTAGGGTATAAATTGAGGATTTAACGTAATACAAAGATCACCCTTAACTTTTTCTTTTTTTTTCAAACTCTTTGTTTTCTCACACTGAACCACATAAACTAACTTTACAAGAAACTTTTATTTCTCGAATGTAATCTCGGCATTAATGATACACATCCATACATTCATTGTGTTTCTTACACTTCCATATACATACGACATGACAATCATTTGCATTCTCTCTTATTAAGGAAACAAACATACAAAACATCATTTACAACTCTCTCATATCTATACAAGGACCTAGATTGATAGGGACCGACTGAACTTAACTATACTCAGACTTAACTCTTGTGGTAGATCTACTCTAATGCAATGACCTTCTTCAAGTCCATGTGATTTCCCTAAAAATTTTGAGTAGAGGGGTGAGCCAACTCGCTCATTGAATGAGTACTTCAAAGAAACAGTCTAAAGCACTGATATAATTACAGATATACTTTTGAGCAATTGATATCAATTATAACAGCAGAAAGCTTTAGAGAATCTAATAATTGACAATCATAAATACGGAAGGATACTCTAAATATCCATAAGAGTGAATCAATATATGAAATGCTTGATTGATCATAAAGAGAACTAATAATTTAGAAACATACAAAGAATAATTGAATAAATGTACACACTTGCTTGACCTCTCATTCATTTTATTATGCCCTGATCATAAGCAGTGTACTCTACATATGAATACTAGTAGTGCACTACGATCACACCGTACACGACTTAGCGGACACACCCGGGAATGCTAAGTCTGACTACTCTCTTGGTCTGCAATAGGGAAATGGCTCTCTCGCCTAAACAAGACTCCTCCTCTAACCTGAGCACATAGGAGGAGAGTCAAGCCACCTCTTGGCTTTTCTGTACTCTAGTGCCACCAGGACTTTAGGTTTATGTTGGACACTACAAACTATAATTTAAGGAGACTTCCACTAGGGCTTTGTCCCCCGTGCCACCTGATAGCACATTCTGACCCCCATATATTGGACGCTGCTAGGGTTAGGTTGTTTCACACCTAAGGCGCAGACCTCACACAGGGGTTCTACGGTGTTCAGGGCTCCTAAGTCTATTATTTTATTATTCTTAGAAAGCTCTTTCTATATTGTACCCTTCTCTTACTTATACTTGACTCTGGTATCTCTATGGTGTAACGTCTACTTATTTGAAGTTATAATACAACATGTATATCATTCTAAACTTGGCAGAGCAGTATATTCAAAACATTGTAATATACTGAGTAATCAACATACTATACATACAAGTAGACTAAAATTCTTAAATAAATAGATTTGATGTACACTTGGAACATACACACTAAAATCATGCATATCAACCCAAATCTTGAGTTGTGCATCTCATAACTCAATTAAGAGTTGATTCCTTATCATGACAAGAATTATAAATTATAACTTAGAACATTGATATCACAATACTTGATTCATTGAACACCCTACCCTTAGGCATTTAATCACCACAAATGCTACAAAGGTGTAATACATCTATCGCGTACTTTTCAAATCTTTAAAACACATGATATCTGGGATCTCAATCCCTTATCACATTACTGGGAATTCTCATCCCTTCACAACATTATCATGATTACTGGATCTGGGTATTCAAACCCTTAGATCATCACATAGCATTGTTACCAATGTAATAGGTAACCATTACCTCTAGGTCCCTAGACCAAGGTATTCATTTCACTGGTTGTACAAGTATTCTCATGGCTCACAAGTCCATCACACATCTTGTGACCTCTCACTAGGCAACAACTTATTCACATGGCTCCCATAAAGATTTCATGCGACATAAACATTCATTGAGTAAAGACTACTATCAACAAATCATATAAATTCAATATATGTATGAAACGCTGGAACTGGGTTGAATTTGGGTTTCCGTGATATTCACTAGGATATCATGCATCAATAATAACATTGAATAAATAAAGTCTATCATGTCAAGAAAATCCCTTCAAATGGATTTTACGATATCTATTCTCAAATATCCAACTTTCCTCGCATCTAGGGTTTCACCCTCTTTCCTCAGATATAAAACAAACACTATTCTCTTTGAACGAAATCCAAGATAGTATCTGACATATATGTACTATGAATTTAGATAAACAATCATTCATAACCAAGGGGATATAGATAAGCAATTTTCTCTATTTACTTATACAGCAAATTTCAATCATTGATAAATTCCCTATTTTTCAGTTTACTCTTATAAACTCTGTGAATACTTAGGAATTTCTCATTAGGATGTATTGTATACATTTCTAATATGATTTTATCATCTGAAATTCATCCAAACAGAGGAAGAATCCATTTCATATCGTTTTGCAACAACTTAAAACAAATAGACAATTCAGGGTTTGCAGTCGCATACTAGCAATTAAAGATTATGGATGAATTAACCAATTTTCGTGCAAAATACTATTTAAAGGAGTTCCCACTCACCCTGAGGTGTGAAAACACCTTAAAAAGGTAGCTCATCCCTGAAAATCTCGATCTCATATCAAATCCCTAGCCATTCACCCAATTCTTCTTCCTTTCAACTCGGAAACCCTAAAAATGAGGGATTATGAAGAAAGAGTGAGAAAAGGGGAAGTTTTGATACCATTTTGGATCAAATCAGAGGATGGACGGAATTTTGACATGTGAGAGAAGATTCACCATGAAACTATATCCAAAGAAGTTAAACTTACATGATTTCATCATTCCTCAGACCGCAAAACCCTAGGTCAACATCTCCATCAATTTCTCCTTTCAAACCCTAACTCTATCTCTATCACTAGGATTTTATTTCTCTGTACTGAATCACATATTATGAGAGCTCCTTGTGCATTAGGTTGACCATATATAGCAATTTAGCTTCTTGGGTCAATTGCACTTTGACCCCTTACTATACTTTTTCTTCTTTCAGCAATTTTTTTGTCATGAAAAGGTTTCTGTAAATTCGTGTATTTCAGAGATCAAACCTCCTCCAAAAATTATGAGAATTTATCATGTTGTGTATAATTGAGTTACTAAAAAATTTAAATCATTCCAAACTTTTATTAAATAAATAAAAATCGAATAGTGCACTGCTATCCAGAATTCTACAGAAATGTCAGTTACTATAATTCGTCTAATGATTAATTCTAAACGCATCCAAAAATTATGAAAATTTTATATGTTGTTTATCATTGAGCTTTAGATATCTAGTTAAAATTTAAGATCATTTGGAGTTACCAATGAATAATTAAAAATAAAATACTACACTGCTAAAAAGCACTCTGTCAGCATTTTGGTCGAAGTATTGTTCGACCAAGATCCACATTCAAAGAACACTCAAATATTCTGAAATTTTTCTCCACTATTCATGATTGAGTTAACCATATCATATCCAAAATTAAATTAAATACAAAAATTTTATAAAATATGAAAAATCATTTACCACACTGCTATCCTGATCAAATTCCATATTCTTGTATATCAAAACCCTAATTTTTGTCGATTAGGGTTTTACATTTCTCAAACCATAATTCTTCAAACTAAAATCATATTTTGAGTTTCTTATTAGGTTTGAAGCATCACAATTTATCTACTATCATTAATGAAGTCTAAATTATGTTCAATCTAATCAAGCATGTAATCATTTAGGTAAACCCTAGTTTACCAATTAAGCACAAATGTGGTCATTACATGAGTTGTCTACGCAAGAAGCTGCTTTAGAAAATCGAGAGAGGTTTGCCACGTTTGTGGAGTCTGTTTATAGGATAGAGTGATCTATGAAAGAGAAGTGAGAGGCAAGCACTAGAAATAGGCATGCACAGTCCCAAGGGCAGTTGTCAGGAGGCTTTAAGAAGTCAAGGTTTTCTGTACCACCCGCATCTCAGAGGTTCAATGCTTTAACATAGTGGTCACCAAGTAAGGGAAGAGGCTGAAGTATTCCACCTACAGGAGCTCAGAGTGTTGCATCAGTATCGATGGAGGGGTCGTCTAGGCCATATTATGGGAACTGGGCTTGCCATAAGTGTGGGCAGGTAGGACATCTGAGGCAAGAATTTCTAAAGAGAGATTATGAAGTGACCCAATGATCGAGGCAGAGCCAACAGGGCTCATAGAGGTAGCTAGATAGAAACACAAGAGGATGAGGGTGTGGCCAAGCATCGCAGGTTGGATCATCTTCTCAAGGAAGTAGAGGACGGGGGTGACAATAGGCAATGGATAGATTCTACACTATGAGTCATCTGAAGGCGGTGGTCAACCCGTGAGTGGTGACAGGTCAGATGGAGTTATTTTATTTTGATTTGACTTCTTCTTGCTTGTATCTATTTTGGTTGACCTGGGTGCAACACACTCTTTTATCACTCATGAAGTGCTTAGCAGTTGTCTTTTGACTGTTAGTCGTAGGAAGAATAGCTTGTTACTAGAAACCTCGTTAGTCGGTTCTACAGTGTTGCAGGAGGTGTGTCCTTCCTGTGTCCTCTTCTTTTTGGGGCACAACATTCAAGTGGATCTTATACCACTTGATATGCATAGATTTGATGTAATCCTTTGAATGGATACCTTGGAGAAGTATAGAGTAGTCTTGGATTGTAGTTCCAAGTAATTGAAATTCATAGATGGAGGTGAGATGTGGATCTTCCAAGGAGACATGAAGATTCTTCCAACATGTTTGGTATCAGCCATGGTGGCAAGGAAGCTTCAAAGACATGGCTGCGAGGCATTCTTAGCAGATGTGATGGATACTGAGGTGAGGATTCCTAGTATTCAGGAGGTTCCAGTTGTCAGAGAGTTCGAGGATGTGTTTCTTGAGGAGTTTCTAGGTGTTCCCCCACCTCGAGAGACTGATTTTGAGATCAATCTGGTTCTCGACACGCAACTGATAGTTCAAACACTGTATAGGATGGCTCCGACAAAGATGGAAGAGTTGAAGAGACAGTTGTAAGTACTTCTTGACAAAGGTTTCATCAGGCTGAGTATGTCGCCATGGGGTCCTCCAGTGCTGTTTGTAAAGAAGAAGGATGGGTCTATGAGGCTGTGCATAGACTACAGTCAGTTGAACAAATTGACGATAAAGAATAAGTATCCCCTGTCTAGGATAGATGGCATGTTTGATCAGTTGTGTGGCTCAACAGTGTTCTCAAAGATAGACCTGAGGTCGAGCTATCACCAGTTGAGGATCAAGGAGGTTGACATACCTAAGATAGCTTTTAAGATGAGGTATGGTCACTACGAGTTCGTGGTTATGCCGTTCAGGATGACCAATGCACCAATGACATTCATGGATTTAATGAACAATATTTCGGCCATTTCTTGATCAGTTTGTGGTGATCTTCATAGATGACCTCTTGATATATAGTCGTGACATTCAGCAGCATGAACATCATCTTCGTCAGGCATTGGTTGTGTTGAGACAACATCAACTTTATGCCAAGTTTAGCAAGTGCGAGTTCTAGTTGAAGAAGCTAGCTTTCTTGGGGCATGTTATATCTACCAAGGGTGTTATATCTGCCAAGGGAGTATGTGTGGATCCTAAGAAAGTGGAGTCTATGAAAGAGTCAGAGCAGCCAAAGACATTGACAGAAGTGTGCAGTTTTCTAGGTTTGACATACTATTATAGGAGGTTCATCAAGGACTTTAGCACTATCGCTTTTCCTCTAATAAAGTTAACGAGGAAGCACGTACTATTCGTCTGGGATGACAGATGCCAATGTACTTTTCATACATTAAATCAGAAGTTGACAAGTGCACCGATTTTGGTTTTTCCAGAGTAAGGAAAAGGATACATAGTTTTATGTGATGCGTCCAGGAATGGCTTGGGTTGTGTGCTAATGAAGTACAAGAAAGTGGTTTCTTTTGCTTTTGGACAACTTAAGAAACACAAGGAGAATTACCCGACCTACAATCTAGAGTTATATGTTGTAGTTCATGCTTTGAAGATTTGGAGGCACTACTTGTATGGGGAGAAGTGTCAGATCTTTACGGATCACAAGAACCTGAAGTACATCTTTTCAATATAGGATTTGAATATGAGACAACATCGCTAGATGGAGTTAATCAAAGACTATGACTACACGATTGATTATCATCTTGAGAAGATGAATGTCGTGGCAGATACATTAAGTAGGAAGTCTTTGTCTATGGATAAATCCTAGTTGAGTTCTTTGATGTGACACAAGCGAGACATGTTGGTCTCATTGTGTCAGATGAATGTTAAGTTAAAAGTTTCCTTGCTAAGGGATCTGTTGGCACATTTATAGGTGAATCCCACACCGAGAGAGCAGACCAAAGAGGCACAACATATTGATATCATGATACAACAGATTAGATCAGAGTTTGGCAGTGAGAAGCATGATGGTTTCCACGAGTCAAATGATGGGACAATTTGTTACCATGGTAAAATAGTGGTTCCTGATGCTAATGACCTAAGGAAAATGGTGTTGGAAGAGGCTCTCTCATCCATGTATGCTATGTACCCAGGTAGCACTAAGATGTATCATAATATGAAGGGCATGTATTGGTGGCCTGATGTGACAAAGTGGATTTTAGCATAATAATGAAATAATTACTATTTTCCCTCTACATTCTCACTCATGAACTCAAATTATTTTATTAGCTGTTGTATCACTTTTGGCACTCAAACTCAAAATATGGTGATCAACGTGAACTTTAAACACATTATGACACCACAAATTGGATTCATTCATCACTTTGACCAATGAAGTAAATTTGTTCAGCAAACCTCATCATATGATCCTCAAACTTTTTGTAAAGGTTCTCCACATTTTTTGAACTTATTGTCCAAATTTCACTTCAGTTGGACATTCCTATGATTTTTTACAAATTCTTGAAGTTTATGTGTTGAAAACCATTATTTTTTGGCCTTTATTTGCCTTTTTTTTTATAATGCCACGTCAGCAATCAGGAGCAAAGGATCTGAGGCAAGCCACCGCCCTGGGATCAGGAGCAAAGGATCTGAGGCAAGCCACCGCCCTGGGATCTGCCTCTCACGGATCGCAGATCAATCCATTAACCGTGCACTTGTCTTCAACCTCTCGCTAATTGTGGGGAGGAGTAAATGAAGACCCCAAAGCGAGATCTCCTGCTCTTGACCAATTTTTGGAAAATGAAGCCATCCAAAATCTAGCCCTCGCAAATTCAAACTCACCAAGGCCTAGTTTGACCCCCTTTTGTACACCATTGTGCTGGCAAAATGAGTTCCTCGCCTCCCTCTCTCATTTCAGCGGCCATGGCTACTGCTCCAAGCCTTATGGCCCCAAAAACCCTAGCCCTAACACTATATAAAGGCCCCTCGTGCTCACAATCCTCACAGCAAGCTACTAAACCCTCCATTTCTCTCTCCCTCTACCTCGAACACCCCTATTTCCTCCTTGTATCCTCCTACTGCCATAGCAGCACTGCCGTACAGCTTGAGTTGGGCATCCATGCTCCTCGCCTCCTCGCACCAATATTCAACCACCAACCAATCCGCGAGGTCATGTTAAGTTTAGGCGGTCATCTCTCTGCCTCCATCAGATCCTCCTGCTCCGGTTAGCTTCCATTCCGACAAGTGGTTTGTTACATCTGCTTCTCGTGCGTAGGTACTGGACGAAGGGGAAAGTGCCCCAAACCAGCCGGTCCAAAAGAACCCAACCAATCGCATTTGAACTAGTTATTAGAGATTGAATCGGCCAAACCAAGGACCAAACCAGACCCTGAGCAAGAGGGCCGCCTCACCTACTTGAATCAATCATGTCCTTAATTTGTGCATCGGACGATCCTCAATTTTCCTTATCAATGGTATTTTTGCTCCCTCTCTGACAAATATTCAAATAAATAGTCAAATCTCTATTTAAATCGTAGAAAATGCATCCTAGCTCCAAATAATTTGAATAAATAGTCAATCTTGATCAGAAAAATCCAGTGAAATGATTAAAATATTTTTGAAACATGATTTTAAATGAATCTCACTGATATAATTAAATCATGATCTCTTGCTTATTTAATTTGTCAAATGATTCTATTTTAGTGATTAATCCCTTGAAATCCTGATATTTGACTATAATGATCATCTTGAAACCAAACTTGACTAAATATGAGTTTATATCTGATATTGTAACTCATATCTCCTAGAATGTGAATCGTGAACATTGAAATAAGGATTTCTTATGATATGTTGATGATTAATCTTAATCTTGCAAACCCCTAATCATATGCCCGAGCCATGACTATATGTGATCTAAACTTGAGTTCTAATGATACTACTTGATCTTGAAAATGATCTAGAGATTTGAATAATGATGATAATAATTAGGGTTGACATGTGTTCCTAAATATACATAGGTAGGTCATCCATTCTTGAAACATGCTTGATACTTGAATAAATGTTAGACATATTGATATAGTATGAATCATAAGTGGATGACCTAACCCTAAGGTTAACCTAGGAAAGTGTAACCCTAATCTTGAATATTAAAACATGATATCCAAATACCTTGATCTTGACCCTTGATCCAAATATTGTGTTTTATGATCTAACTCGAAGGGTCGGCCTATTACTCGTGATCAATACTCAAAATCTCGGTGAAAGGTACGCTATTATATAACTCCTCCTTGATTGTATTAAAGATACTTTTATGTATCTCTTGACTGTGTACTTGGCTATTTATTTGGATGAGCTACTGTTCCCTATGATTAGTCTTCCATTTTTCTATACTATATTTTGAAAAACATGAAAACATAAATTGTATGCCCCTTATGACTTCTTGTATATTGATAATGATGATGATATTGATAATGTTGATAATGTTGATATTGAGTACAACAACCCCCTCATTTGGAGGTGGGACTTGTACATTGGCTTCCTATGTTCCTATGGTGAGAAGGAGCCTAGTGACCTTCCCCATCGCGTTGGGGTAATAGAGTCACACAAAATGTATAAGCATGCTTCTCAAATTACAGCATAATGGGAACTCGTAATAAAAGTTGATTGCTTGAAAATCTTGTCAAATAAATGTTGGTTTTGTAAATTACTTGTTATTCTTTTGAATATAAGTCCTGTCAAGTATACTTAATTTCTTATAAACTGTTTTACTTTTTTTTGATAGCGTATCATGCAATTGCATGATTGTGTCTCGATTTTCTTGATTTTAGGCAATACAAATGGAATACTGAATAAGATCATTTCTGCACTCTACATACTCTGATGACAAGCATATATTGGAAAAATCTCCATTTTGGGTTAGTCGTTCTTTATTATCCAGTTTTTGAGTTATTTATTTCTTATTGTATATGCCAATGTGATTGATCCTAGTGGTCCACTTAGGGACGGGATTTTCAATCCTTTTTCTACTATCTAGGCAGTGGGATTGGGATTGGGGTAAGAATAGCTCCGTGACAGTTGGTATCAGAACTGTTCTTACCCCAATCCCAATCCCACTGCCTAGACAGTAGAAAAAGGATTGAAGTGCCCGTCCCTGAGTGGACCAATAGGATCAATCACACTGGCATATACAATAAGAAATAAATAACTCAAAAACTGGATAATAAAGAACGACTAACCCAATATGGAGATTTTTCCAATATATGCATGTCATCAGAGTATGTAGAGTGCGGAAATGATCTTATTCAGTATTCCATTTGTATTGCCTAAAATTAAGAAAATCGAGACACAATCATGCAATTGCACGGTATGCTATCAAAAACAAGTAAAACCATTTATGAGAAATTAAGTATACTTGGTAGGACTTATATTCAAAAGAATAACAAGCAATTTGCAAAACCAACATTTATTTGACAAGTTTTTCAAGCAATTCAACTTTTATTACGAGTTCCCATTATGATGTAATTCGAGAAGCATGCTTATACATTTTGTGTGACTCTATTACCCCAACACGATGTGGAAGGCCACTAGGCTCCTTCTCACCATAGGAACATAGGAAGTCAATGTACAAGTCCCACCTCCAAATGAGGGGGTTGTTGTACTCAATATCAACATTATCAACATTATCCATATCATCATCATTATCAATATACGGGCAGTCATAATGGGCATGCAATTTATGTTTTCATGTTTTTCAAAATATAGTATAGAAAAATAGAAGACTAAACATAGGGAACAGTAGCTCATCCAAGTAAATAGCCAAGTACACAATCAAGAGATACATAAAAGTATCTTTAATACAATCAAGGAGGAATTATATAATAGTGTATGTTTCACTGATATTTCAAGTATAGATCACGAGTAATAGGTCGACCCTTCGAGTTAGATCCTAAAACACAATATTTGGATCAGGGGTCAAGATCAAGATATTTGTATATCATGTTTTAATATTTGAGATTAGGGTTACACTTTCCTAGGTTAACCTTAGGGTTAGGTCATCCACTTGTGATTCATACTATATCAATATGTCTAGCATTTATTCAAGTATCAAGCATGTTTCAAGAATGGATGACCTACCTAGGTATATTTAGGAACACATGTCAACCCTAATTATTATCATCATTATTCAAATTTCTAGATCATTTTCAAGATCAATAAGTATCATTAGAACTCAAGTTTAGATCAGGTATAGTCATGGGTCGGGCATATGATTAGGGGTTTGAAAGATTAAGATTAATCATCAACATATCAAGATAAATCCTTATTTTAATGTTCATGATTCACATTCTAGGAGAAATGAGTTACAAGATCAACTATAAACTCATATTTAGTCAAGTTTGGTTTCAAGATGATCATTATTGTCAAATATCAGGATTTCAAGGGATTAATCACTAAAATAGAGTCATTAGACAAATTAAATAAGCAAGAGATCATGATTTAAATATATGTGAGAATAATTTGGAATCATGTTTCAAAAATATTTTTAATCGTTTCATTGGATTTTTTTTATCAAGATTGACTATTTATTCTAATTATTTGGAGTTAGGATGCATTTTCTACGATTTAAACAGAGATCTGACTATTTAGTTGAATATTTGTCAGAGAGGTAGCAAAAATACCATTGATAAGGAAAATTGAGGATCGTCCGATGCAAAATTTAAGGCCAGGATTGATTCAAGTAGGTGAGGCAGTCCTCTTGCTCAAGGTCTGGTTTGGTCCTTGGTTTGGCCGGTTCAATCTCTAATAATTGGTTCAAATGTGATTGGTTGGGTTCTTTTGGACCGGCTGGTTTGGGGCACTTTCCCCTTCATCCAGTACCCACACACAAGAAGCAAATGCGGCATACCACTCGTCGGCATGGAAGCTAACTGGAGCAGGAGGATATGATGGAGGCAGAGAGATGACTGCCTAAACTTTCCATGACCTCGCGGATTGGTTGGTGGTCGAATATTGGAGCGAGGAGGCAATGAGCATGGACGTCCAACTCAATCTATGTGGCGGTGCTGCTATGGCAGTAGGAGGATACAAGGAGGAAATAGGGGTGCTCGGGGCCGAGGGAGGGAGAAATGGAGGGTTTCGTAGCTTGTTGTGAAGATTGCGAGCAAGAGGGGCCCTTTATATAGTGTTGGGGCTAGGGTTTTTGGGGCCAAAAGGCTTGGAGCAGTTGCCATGGCCTCCGGAATGAGAGAGGGAGGCAAGGAACTTGTTTTGGTGGCGCAATGGCATACAAAAGGAGGTCAAACTAGGGCTCAGTGAGTTCGAATTTGGGAGGGCTAGATTTTGGCTTGCTTCATTTTCCGAAAACTGGTCAAGAGCGGGAGATCTCGCTTTGGTGTCTTCATTTACTCCTCCCCACAATCAACAGGAGGTTGAAGACAAGTGCACGGTCACTGGATCGATCTACAATCCGCGAGATGCAGATCCAAGGGAGGTGGCTCGCCTCGGATCCCTTGCCCCAGATTGTTGATGTGGCATTGTAAAAAAAGGCAAATAAAGGCCAAAAATAATGGTTTTCAACACATAAACTTCAAGAATTCGTAAAAAATCGTAGGAATGTCCAAGTGAAGTGAAATTTGGATAATAAGTTCAAACAAATGTGGAAAACATTTAGAAAAAATCTAGGATCATATGATGAAGTTTGATGAACAAATTTACTTCATTGGTCAAAGTGATGATTGAATCTAATTTGTGGTGTCATAATGTGTTTAAAGTTCACGTTGATCACCATATTTCGATTTCCAGTGCCAAAAGTGATACAGTAGCTAATAAAATAATTTGAGTTCATGAGTGAGCATGTAGAGGGAAAAAGATTAATTACTTCATTATTATGCTAAAATCCACTTTGTCACATCCTTCCCTCCTGAAAAGGAATTTTGTCCCCAAAATTCAAAAACATCCTAAAACTAGAATTGTCCAAATCCAAATCATATCCTCAACTATTTGAACATACTCAACTATATAATCAAAATTATATCCTCAAAATATAATCATCATAATTGGGATTCCATGTTCCATATAATAATCAACTTGGTACTAACACATCTTCATCATCGAGCAACAGAGTATCAAGGTCAGTGCATATATTGTCCAAAGTCAGCATAGAAGTCACAAATATGGAGATAATCCTATTGATAACAAATTTGGAGAGATCATATTTTAGGTCAAACAAATAGAGTTCAAGTGTACAAGGTGACTTTCAGTCCCAATATCTTAGGGTCTTAGACTCCCCATTGGCCTAGGTAGGGTTATACATCCATGATTTGAGATTTCATATTTCAACATTTCAAGACCACATCATACTATCAATATCATGATTTTCGGGCTCAAATCACTAGGAGGTCCCATCCTAGTCCTAATGGGAGCTAAACCCTAAGTCATAAATCGAGAGGGTCAACGTAGTCATCATTTCAACATTTTCAAAATTTGGGATTTTGAAGTCATTAGTCATATATTTAGGTTGATCTGTAGACCCAAATAATGTGAACATAAGATTTTTATTGTGATTGATAATCGTGAGTCACAATATTATATATCAATATCAAAAGTCGAGATTTTTGGACATCAAAAGTCCTAGGTCCAAAATTTTGAAGCTAGGGTTTAGATTCCTATTTAGACCTTGAGGGAGATCACTCATCTATATTCAATTTTGAGCAACAATATTCAAGCAATATTCAAGCAACATATCAAAATTTCATTATTAGTTAATCCAAGGTTGATGAATGATCTACACCTAAGTCTATCTAGGAAGTCAACTACAAGATATAGTCAATATCAAGATCATTATCAAATCAATATTCAAGATCAAGTATCAACCATGGGTTTAACCTATTAGGCTTAGGTCAACCAGTCCAAATAGGGTGAAAGGGAATTCCTTTCCAAACTCTAAATAATCAAAAAGGTGAAAATTTAGAGGTAGTCATAATAGGGATGTGACCTAGGTTAGGGGATTCATGAGTCAAGTACCACCCTAATCTAGCACATTACCAACATTAGTCATGATCCATTGAGCTTATTCAAATAGGGAGAGTATCAAAGATCAAAGCATGTTTTACAAGGTAATAACATCAAAATTCAAGATAATAGGGCAATAATGTCAAGATTTGTAATCCTTTCCTTTCATGATCAAGGTAGTGATAAAATAGAGGGTTTTAATTTGGCATTCGAGGAATTAGAGCATAATAGTGAAAAATCTAGGCCCATAATCATCATATCCAAGTCGTCATTGCAAAAGGCATCAATAATCAATAAGAAAATTACTTTTTGCATCATAGGTCTTACATCATGATTTTTTGAGGCTAAGACTTAGTCATTTGATATCATGGTCAAGGTGTGTATAAAATAGGATACGAGTTTTCTTAACTATGTTTGAGTTTTAATCAACAATTGGGCAACATGGGCTTAATCAAATAGGGACCTTATCAACAACGAGGTATAAGGTATAAATCATCCTTTTTTCACCAAATCAAGATTTACCTTGACATAGGAAGCATATAGTCAAGTTTTAGCTAATTTGAGTGTTCATGATATTAGGGATAATACATGAGTATTTGGTTTCAAAATTAATTGATCAAAATCGAATTTTCAAATTTAGGTCAGATCATGGTATCAACTTTCAAGATTTAGCGATATTCATTTTTCCCATGCGTAAGCTACCCATAATCGAGATATCATGTGGTGAAGGTCACAAGAAAGGACCACATGAGGAGATGAGAAGACTACCTAATCTTCATCTACATGGGTGTCTTAGGATTGTCCTTAAAGAAGAGATGAGATGCTACAAGACTCTATAGGGTTTCATAAGAGAACCTTTAGGTCCAGTTTTGGATCAATTAAGGCCAGGTAAAGCGGGGGATCTCAGCCACCGTGAAGACGGATAGGAGACATTATGTCAGGACCCCGAGCCTAGACACCCCAGTTTTGACCGTTATGGACTTTAAGGTTTCTTGGGTGTAAGAGACTTGAGAAATTATTTACTTAAAGTATATGGGAGTGTGTAAGCTCATATACCAACTATCATGGAACTATTCTTACCCCAATCCCAATCCCACTTCCTAGATAGTAGAAAAAGGATTGAAGCGCCGTCCCTGAGTGGACCAATAGGATCAATCACACCGGCATATACAATAAGAAATAAATAACTCAAAAACTAGATAATAAAGAACGACTAACCCAATATGGAGATTTTTCCAATATATGCTTGTCATCAGAGTATGTAGAGTGCAGAAACGATCTTATTCAGTATTCTAACTGTATTGCCTAAAATCAAGAAAATCGAGACACAATCATGCAATTGCACGGTACGCTATCAAAAACAAGTAAAACAGTTTATAAGAAATTAAGTATACTTGGAAGGACTTATATTCAAAATAATAACAAGAAATTTGCAAAACCAACATTTATTTGACAAGTTTTTCAAGCAATTCAACTTTTATTATGAGTTCCCATTATGTTGTAATTCGAGAAGCATGCTTATACATTTTGTGTGACTCTATTACCCCAACGCGATGGCGAAGGTCACTAGGCTCCTTCTCACCATAGGAAATAGGAAGCCAATGTACAAGTCCCACCTCCAAATGAGGGGGTTGTTGTACTCAATATCAACATTATCAATATCATCATCATTATCAATATATGGGCAGTAGTAATGGGCATGCAATTTATGTTTTCATGTTTTTCATAATATAGTATAGAGAAATAGAAGACTAATCATAGGGAACAGTAGCTCATCCAAGTAAACAACCAAGTACAGAGTCAAGAGATACATAAAAGTATCTTTAATACAATCAAGGAGGAGTTATATAATAGCGCACCTTTCACCGAGATTTCGAGTATAGATCATGAGTAATAGGTCAACCCTTCGAGTTAGGTCCTAAAACACAATATTTGGATCAAGGGTCAAGATAAAGATATTTGGATATCATGTTTTAATATTCAAGATTAGGGTTACACTTTCCTAGGTTAACCTTAGGGTTTGGTCATCCACTTATGATTCGTACTATATCAATATGTCTAACATTTATTCAAGTATCAAGCATGTTTCAAGAATGGATGACCGACCTAGGTTTATTTAGGAACACATGTCAGCCCAAATTATTATCATCATTATTCAAATATCTAGATCATTTTCAAGATCAAGTAGTATCATTAGAACTCAAGTTTGGACCAGGTATAATCATGGGTCGGGCATATGATTAGGGGTTTGCAAGATTAAGATTAATCATCAACATAACAAGAGAAATCCTTATTTCAATGTTCATGATTCACATTCTAGGAGAGATGAGTTACAAGATCAAATATAAACTCATATTTAGTCAAGTTTGGTTTCAAGATGATCATTATAGTCAAATATCATGATTTTAAGGGATTAATCACTAAAATAGAGTCATTTGACAAATTAAATAAGAAAGAGATCATGATTTAATTATATCAGTGAGAATCATTTGGAATGATGTTTCAAAAATATTTTTAATCATTTCAATGGATTTTTCTGATCAAGATTGACTATTTATTCAAATTATTTGGAACTAGGATGCATTTTCTACGATTTAAATAGAGATCTGACTATTTAAATGAATATTTGTCAGAGAGGGAGCAAAAATACCTTTGATAAGGAAAATTGAGGATCGTCCGATGCATAATTTAAGGCCAGGATTGATTCAAGTAGGTGAGGCGGCCCTCTTGCTTAGGGTCTGGTTTGGTCCTTGGTTTGGCCAGTTCAATCTCTAATAATTGGTTCAAATGCAATTGGTTGGGTTCTTTTGGACCGGCTAGTTTGGGGAACTTTCCCCTTTGTCCAGTACCCATGCATGAGAAGCGGATGTGGTAGACCACTCATCGGCATGGAGGCTAAGTGGAGTAGGAGGATCTGATGGAGGCAGAGAGATGACCGCCTAAACTTGCCATGACCTTACAGATTGGTTGGTGGACGAATATTGGAGCGAGGAGGCGAGGAGAATGGACGCCCAAATCAAGTTGTGCCGCAGTGCTGCTATGGCAATAGGAGGATACAAGGAGGAAATAGGGGTGCTCGGGGTCGAGGGAGAGAGCAATGGAGGGTTTTGTAGCTTGCTGTGAAGATTGCGAGCATGAGGAGCCCTTCATATAGTGTTGGGACTAGGGTTTTGGGGGCCATAAGGCTTGGAGCAGCAACCATGGCCGCCGGAAGGAGAGAGGGAGGCGAGGAACTCATTTTGGTGGCACAATGGCATACAAAAGGGGGTCAAACTAGGGCTTGGTGAGTTTGAATTTGTGAGGGCTAGATTTTGGCTCGCTTCATTTACCAAAAACTGGTCAAGAGCGGGAGATCTCACTTTGGGGTCTTCATTTACTCCACCCCACAATCATCGGGAGGTTGAAGACAAGTGTGTGGCCACTGGATCGATCTATGATCCACGAGAGGTAGATCCAAGGGTGGTGTCTCACCTCAGATCCTTTTCCCCAGATTGCTGATGTGGCATTGTAAAAAAAGGCAAATAAAGGCCAAAAAATAATGATTTTCAACACATAAACTTCAAGAATTCGTACAAAATCATAGGAATGTCCAACTAAAGTGAAATTCGGACAATAAGTTCAAAAAATTTGGAGAACCTTTAGAAAAAGTTTGAGGATCATATGATGAAGTTTGATGAACAAATTTACTCCATTGGTCACAGTGATGAATGAATCTAATTTGTGGTGTCATAATGTGTTTAAAGTTCACGTTTATTACCATATTTCGATTTTGAGTGCCAAAAGTGATACAACAGCTAATAAAATAATTTGAGTTCATGAGTGAGCATGTAGAGGGAAAAAGAGTAATTACTTCATTATTATGCTAAAATCCACTTTGTCACATTCTTCCCTCCTTAAAAGGAATTTCGTCCCTAAAATTCAAAACATTCTCAAATCAAAAATGTCCAAATCCAGATCATATCCTCAATTATTTGAACATCCTCAATTATATAATCAAATTTATATCCTCAAAGTATAATCATCATAATTGAGATTCCATGTTCCATATAATAATCAACTTGGTACTAACACAACTTCATCATCGAGCAACAGATTATCATGGTCAGTGCATATATTGTCCAAAGTCAGCATATAAGTCGCAAATATGGAGATAATCCTATTGATCACAAATTTGGAGATATCATATTTTAGGTCAAACAAATGGGGTTCAAGTGTACAAGATGACTTTCAGTCCTAATATCTTAGGGTCTTAGACTCCCCATTAGCCTAGGTGGGGTTATACATCCATGATTTGAGATTTCATATTTCAACATTTCAAAACCACATGATACTTTCAATATCATGATTTTCGGGCTCAAAATCGCTAGGAGGTCCCACCCTAGTCCTAATGAGAGATAAACCCTAAGTTCATAAATCTAGAGGGTCAAAGTAGTCATCATTTCAAAATTTTCAAAATTTGGGATTTTGAAGTCATAAGTCATATATTCAGGCCGTTCTGTAGACCCAAATAATGTGAACATAGGATTTTTGTTGTGATTGATAATAGTGAGTCACAATATTATATATCAGTATCAAAAGTCGAGATTTTTGGACATCAAAAGTCCTAGGTCCAAAATTTTTAAGCTAGGGTTTAGATTCCTATTTAGACCTTGGGGGAGATCACTCATCTATATTCAATTTTGAGAAACAATATTCAAGCAATATTCGAGCAACATATCAAAATTTCATTATTAGTGTATCCAAGGTTGATGAATGATCTACACCTAGGTCTATCTAGGAAGTCAACCACAAGCTATAGTCAATATCAAGATCATTATCAAATCAATATTCAAGATCGAGTGTCAACCATGGGTTTAACCTATTAGGGTTAGGTAGACTAGTCCAAATAGGGTGAAAGGGAATTCCTTTCCAAACTCTAAATAATCAAAAAGGTGAAAATTTAGAGGTAGTCATAATAGGGATGTGACCTAGGTTAGGGGATTCATGAGTCAAGTACCACCCTAATCTAGCACATTACCAACATTAGTCACGATCCACTGAGTTTATTCATATAGGGAGAGTATCAATGATCAAAGCATGTTTTACAAGGTCATGACATCAAAATTCAAGATAATAGGGAAATAATGTCAAGATTTGTAATCCTTTCCTTTCATGATCAAGGTAGTGATAAAATAGAGGGTTTAAATTTGGCATTCGAGGAATTAGAGCATAATATTACAAAATCTAGGCCCATAATCATCATATCCAAATCGAGATTGCAAAAGGCATCAATAGTCAATAGGAAAACTACTTTTTGCATCATAGGTCTTACATCATGATTTTGTGAGTCTAAGACTTAGTCATTTTATAGCATGGTCAAGGTGTGTATAAAATAGGATACAAGTTTTCTTAACTATGTTTGAGTTTTAATCAACAATTGGGCAACATGGGCTTATTCAAATAGGGACCTTATCAACAACGAGGTATAAGGTATAAGTCATCCTTTTTTCACCAAATCAAGATTTACCTCAACATAGGAAGCTTATAATCAAGTTTTAGCTAATTTGAGTGTTCATGATATTAGGGATCATACATGAGTATTTGGTTTCAAAATTAATTGATCAAAATCGAATTTCCAAATTTAGGTCAGATCATGATATCAACTTTCAAGATTTAGCAATATTCATTTTATCCATGCGTAAGCTACCCATAATCGAGACATCATGTGGTAAAGGTCACAAGAAAGGACTACATGAGGAGATGAGAAGACTACCTAATCTTCATCTACATGAGTGGCTTAGGATTGTCCTTAAAGAAGAGATGAGATGCTAGAAGACTATCTAGTGTTTCATAAGAGAATCTTTAGGTCCAGTTTTGGATCAATTAAGGCCAGGTAGAGCGGGGGATCTCAGCCACCGTGAAGACGGATAGGAGACATTATGTCAGGACCCCGAGCCTAGACACCCCAATTTTCAGCATTATGGTCTTTAAGGTTTCTTGGGTGTAAGAGACTTGAGAAATTATTTATTTAAAGTATATGGGAGTGTGTAAGCTCTGATACCAACTGTCACGGAACTATTCTTACCCCAATCCCAATCCCACTGCCTAGATAGTAGAAAAAGGATTGAAGCGCTCGTCCCTGAGTGGACCAATAGGATATATCACACTGGCATATACAATAAGAAATAAATAACTCAAAAATTGGATAATAAAGAATGACTAACCCAATATGGAGATTTTTCCAATATATGCTTGTCATCAGAGTATGTAGAGTGAGGAAACGATCTTATTCAGTATTCCATTTGTATTGTCTAAAATCAAGAAAATCGAGACACAATCTTGCAATTGCACGGTACGCTATTAAAAACAAGTAAAATAGTTTATAATAAAATTAAGTATACTTGGTAGGACTTATATTCAAAGAATAACAAGCAATTTGCAAGACCAAAATTTATTTGACAAGTTTTTCAAGCAATTCAAATTTTATTACGAGTTCCCATTATGTTGTGATTTGAGAAGCATGCTTATACATTTTGTGTGACTCTATTACCCCAATGTGATGGGGAAGGTCACTAGGCTCCTTCTCACCATAAGAACATAGGAAGCTAATGTACAAGTCCCACCTCCAAATGAGGGGGTTGTTGTACTCAATATCAACATTATCAACATTATCAATATCATCATCATTATCAATATACGGGCAGTCATAATGGGCATGCAATTTATGTTTTCATGTTTTTCAAAATATAGTATAGAAAAAAAGAAGACTAATCATAGGGAACAGTAGCTCATCCAAGTAAATAGCCAAGTACACAGTCAAGAGATACATAAAAGTATCTTTAATACAATCAAGGAGAAGTTATATAATAGCACACCTTTCACTGAGATTTCGAGTATAGCTCACGAGTAATAAGTCGAGCCTTCGAGTTAGATCCTAAAACACAATATTTGGATCAAGGGTCAAGATCAAGATATTTGTATATCATGTTTTAATAATCGAGATTAGGGTTACACTTTCCTAGTTTAACCTTAGGGTTATGTCATCCACTTATGATTCATATTATATCAATATGTCTAACATTTATTCAAGTATCAAGCACTTTTCAAGAATGGATGACCTACATAGGTATATTTAGGAACACATGTCAACCCTAATTATTATCATCATTATTCAAATCTCTAGATCATTTTCAAGATCAAGTAGTATCATTAGAACTCAAGTTTAGATCAGGTATAGTCATGGGTCGGGCATATGATTAGGGGTTTGCAAGATATAGATTAATCATTAACATATCAAGATAAATCCTTATTTCAATGTTCATGATTCACATTCTAGGAGAGATGAGTTACAAGATTATATATAAACTCATATTTAGTCAAGTTTGGTTTCAAGATGATCATTATAGTCAAATATTCAGATTTCAAGGGATTACTCACTAAAATAGAGTCATTTGACAAATTAAACAAGCAAGAGATCATGATTTATTTATATCAATGAGAATCATTTGGAATCATGTTTCGAAAATATTTTTAATCATTTCACTGGATTTTTTTTATCAAGATTGACTATTTATTCAAATTATTTGGAGCTACGATGCTTTTTCTACGATTTAAACATAGATCTGACTATTTAGTTGAATATTTGTCAGAGAGGGAGCAAAAATACCTTTGATAAAGAAAATTGAGGATCGTCTGATGCACAATTTAAAGCCAGGATTGATTCATGTAGGTGAGGCGACCCTCTTGCTCAGGGTCTGGTTCGGTCCTTGGTTTGGCCGGTTCAATCTCTAATAACCGGTTCAAATGCGATTGGTTGGGTTCTTTTGGACCTGCTAGTTTGGGGCACTTTACCCTTCATCTAGTACCCACGCATGAGAAGTAGATGTGGAAGACCACTCATCAGCATGGAAGCTAACCGGAGTAGAAGGATCTGATGGAGGCAGAGAGATGACCGCCTAAACTTGCCATGACCTCGCATATTGGTTGGTGGTCGAATATTGGAGCGAGGAGGCAAGGAGCATGGATGCCTAACTCAAGCTATGCGTCGGCGCTGCTATGGCAGTAGGAGGATACAAGGAGGAAATAGGGGTGCTTGGGGCCGAGGGAGAGAGAAATGGAGGGTTTTGTATCTTGTTGTGAAGATTGCGAGCATGAGGGGCCCTTTATATAGTGTTGGGGCTAGGGTTTTGGGGGCCATAAGGCTTGGAGGAGCAGCCATGGCCTCCGGAGGGAGAGAGGGATGCGAGGAACCCATTTTGGTGGCTCAATGGCGTACAAAAGGGGGTCAAACTAGGGTTCAGTGAGTTAGAATTTGCGAGGGATAGATTTCGGCTCACTTCATTTTCCAAAAACTGGTCAAGAGCGGGAGATCTCGCTTTGGGGTCTTCATTTACTCCTCCCCGCAATCAGTGGGAGGTTGAAGAGAAGTGTGTAGCCGCTGGATCGATCTGCGATCCGCGAGAGGTAGATCCAAGGGTGGTGGCTCTCCTCGGATCCTTTGCCCTAGATTTATAACGTGGCATTGTAAAAAAAAAGGCAAATAAAGGCAAAAAAATAATGGTTTTCAACACATAAACTTCAAGCATTAGTAGAAAATCATAGGAATGTCCAACTGAAGTGAAATTTGGAAAATAAGTTCAAAACAATGTGGAGAACCTTTAGAAAAAGTTTGAGGATCATATGGTGAAGTTTGATGAACAAATTTACTTCATTGGTCAAAGTGATGAATGAATCCAATTTGTGGTGTCATAATGTGTTTAAAGTTCACGTTGATCACCATATTTCGATTTTGTGTGCCAAAAGTAATACAACAGCTAATAAAATAATTTGAGTTCATGAGTGAGCATGTAGAGGGGAAAAGAGTAATTACTTCATTATTATGCTAAAATCCACTTTGTCACACCAGGCTTGAAGAAGGACGTGGCTGGGTTCATTGTGAGATGTGTTGTATGTCAACAGGTTAAAGTTGAGCATCAGAAGCCTATAGGGACATTGCAACTATTGCCAATACCACAGTGGAAATAGGATCATGTGACTATAGACTTTGTGGTAGGTTTGCCTAGGACAACCAAAGGTCATGATTTTGTCTAGGTGATCATTGACAAATTAAACAATTCAATGCATTTCCTTCCCGTGAAGATGACGTTCACGATAGAGAATCTTGAACAGATCTATGTGGGTGAGATAGTGCATTTGCATGGTGTTCTAGCAACTATTGTGTCTAATCAAGGTCCCTAGTTCATGAGTCACTTTTGGGAGGGACTGCACACAACTTTGGGTATGAAGATAAAGTTTAGCATTACTTTCCACCTACTGACAGATGTTCAATATGAGAGGACCATTCAGACTTTGGAGGATCTGTTGAGAGCATGTGTTCTTCAGTTTTTAGGAAGTTGGGACATACACCTCAGTTTGATAAAGTTCACCTACAAAAATAGATATCAGAGTTGCATCGACATGGCACCTTATGAGTCATTGTATGGGAGGCATTACAAATCATCACTGTGTTGGTACGAGACATGTGAGTATCAACTTCTTGGTCCTAAGCTTGTACAACAGACGATAGAGAAGATCAAGGTAATTCAACAACAGGTGAAGGCTGTACAGGACAGACATAAGTCGTATGTAGATAACTGTTATATACCCTTGGAGTTCAAAGTGGGAGAGAAGGTATATTCCAAAGTCTTTCCTTGCAAAGGTGTCTTGAGTTTGGGAAGAAAGGTAAGTTGACTCCTAGGGTTATGGGACCTTACGTAGTGGTGGCACATGTTGGAAAGGTGCCCTATAGGTTGGAGTTGCCACCTGAGTTGCATAGGTTGCATCCATTGTTTCATGTGAGTATGTTGAGGAAGTGCCATCTGGATACAGAGCTAGTGTTGCATCCTATGGAGGTAGAGCTTGATGAGGATACGACCTATATGGTTGGTCCAGTGTTGATGTCGCGCCCCAATCTCACATTAACCGCAAACCACGGAATTAGGGCACGACAGGTGGGATTAACACATAACCAACCACTTGTCACTTTTTAAAACGATTAAAACATTTAAATGATAACCAAGTTTAAACTGTAAACAGAAAACTGAGCAAACCGCAGGAACTTTTCTATTGAACTGATTAAAGATACAAGCAAGGTCTACATCATAATACATTGATTAACATAAAGAAATCACAACATTAATTTACATCTTTGCACACCTTCTCTCTCTCACTCACACCTTGTCCCGAGGATCGAGGGGAAAGGACTAAGAGACCTCTAACTAGACTAACAACAAACCTTCTATCGACTAAGCGTTAGGGTGAAACGATCCTTCTGATTCCAGATGCTGATGCTGACCTGAAAATGTTTTGAGTAGAGGTATGAGCCTACTCGCTCAGTGAATAACATTTCACTTAGCTATCACTAAACAACTCGTCAGGTTTATTAACTGAAAATAAATAGATATACAGTTCAAACAGGGCAGTTCTATTGACATAGTAGATATACAGATAATAATCACATTTCTAAGCATCAACCGGTATTTCAGGTAAATGAATAGTTATATAAATTTACTGTGAACCTACTTGATTATTTATTCATTTTATTATTATGCCCTAAATATATGCAGTGTACTCTGCATATAAAGATCCGCAACAAGTCCATGCTACGGTCCCACCGTACAAGACTTAGCGACACACCCGGGAAGTGCTAAGTCTGACTACTCGTCCTGGTCTGCACAGGACACAGGCTCTACGGCCTCATCGCACATCCACGTGTGCTGCACAACCACGTGTGCTCTCGACTCCTTCTTAAACCTGAGTACACCGGCGGAGAGTCACAGGGTTA
The DNA here is from genome assembly GCA_963693085.1 of Alisma plantago-aquatica. NCBI lineage: Eukaryota > Viridiplantae > Streptophyta > Magnoliopsida > Alismatales > Alismataceae > Alisma > Alisma plantago-aquatica. Next base: position 904,990,822 of record OY856411.1, read on the forward strand.
CCTTCGCGACACAAGCACGAATGGTGTTAGATAACCGTGTTTTCTTTTGTTATCGCAGTGCCATCGTGACACAAGCACGATTGTTGTTAGACACTGCCTTTCTCTTTCCTCGTTTGTCCGCGACACAAGCACGGATGATGTTGCAACATGAGTTTCACCCCAAAGTTGCAGACCCGTCTAAGGGGTTCTACGGTGTTAGGGCATCTAGGTCTATTAAATAATTAACAGATAAACAATTTAACTGAGATAACGCATTATAACTGTAAACACAGAATTTCCTCTTTCTCATCATTCTTATCACGCATTTCAAGTTCCAATAAACTTATCATACTATTACTGAAGCAATTAGACCTTTAAAATGAGTTAAATAATGATTTCTAAATGAACTGTCACTCACCACTTGAAACTCGGCCGAACACTATGGAACTCGGCCGAACGCTTCCCAGATTCTGAAACTCGGCCGAACAATCTCGGCCGACCAACTGGAAACTCGGCCGATCCCCTGGGGAACTCGGCCGACCAACTCACCGCTTGAAATACCTACAAGGAAACTCGGCCGATCAGAACCCAAACTCGGCCGACAAAAACGTTGTTCGCTTATTTAATTAGGAAACTCGGCCGACCAAAGACTCAAACTCGGCCGATCCAAAAATGCTGTACAATTGCCCTAAAAAGGAACTCGGCCGACTGAATTGAAACTCGGCCGAACCGCGCACAGGCAGAACATAAAAACGGCCTGCAAAAGTCGATTTCTCTCGAATCGACGGGCAAATCTCGAACAAACACCGCGAAACAATCACAATCGATGCATATGACTAAACCGCACCTGAAGGGAAGAAGGAAACGAGTTAGGGCTGCACCGTGCACCCCAATCCTCTAGCCCTTTTCCCTGCAAACGTAGCTTCAGCTGCGAAACCGATTCGAATTGACGGAGAAGGAGATCCACGGAGGGAAAGGACGAACTGCAGCAGCTGATCGGAGCAAAACGAAGCTCCAGCGCTTCTCCCCCCTCAGCTCCCTCTCTCTCTCTCTCTCTCTCTCTCTCTCACGCAAGGAAGAAGAACACAGAAGCGTTCTCTCGTTTCTGTGAAAGTGAAACGAGATGAGTGAGAAGGAGAGAATAAGGAAGAAAACCTAAGGGCCGAATTGCAAAGTTCGAAACTTTCAAAAATTACAAACGGGTCCCTAAAAGCCCAAAAACATGCAACTTTTGACTCGAAAGTCAGATTCGAACGATTCCTCTGGCAACGCTTCAAGCATAAGATCCTACACGCTTTAGAAGCTAGAAAACACACTAAGCACATATCATAACCATTTTAAACATTATTAACAAAAACAGGCTTATAACTCAACACATCAGCTAAACACATGCTTAACAGCATACTTACGGGATAAGCTCGACGCGGGTCGTAACAGTTGATCCTTGACTGAAGAGTGAAGAAGCTGAAGAGGAAGGACCTTGTGCTTGGGAAAGTTCTTTGGCATCATCGTGGTGTTGAGGAAGCCACGTGGGAGCTTGAGGAAGAGATGAGGAGGAAGTACCCCTCTCTTTTCTCTTAAGATTTTGGGGGTGAAATACCTGTTAGGGGTTTATGGCTTGTAAGGACCCTGACCCATGTTTTGGATAACTCTATTTGTTTTTCCCAAGTATGTTGCTTAGAACCTTGCTCCAATCATCTAAGATGTAATTAGGGCTTGTAGAAAGTTTAAGTTTAATGTTTGAGCTTGTTTGGATGATGCTTGTGTGTTGTGGTGAGCTTTTGGTGCAATATGCATTTCACCCAAAGTAGGGGTTGATGTGTAGGTTTTCCACTTCTAGAGTGTTCCTTCTCTCTCTTGGAATCATCTAGAGGAGAGAGAGATGGTCACCTTATTTGGGGATTGATTGTGTGGTGACATCCTTGGTGATGTGTAGAACACATGAGTGAGGTGTGTCTTGCATTTAGATATGTTGTCTCGGGCCAGAGAGCCTTGGAGAGGCTACCCTATCCGTTTGTGAGTGTGTAGGGTTATGCCCTATCGATATGTGAGTGTGTATGGATGTTCCCTATTGATTTGTATGTGTGTAGGGTTGTGCCATATCAGTTTGTGGGTATGTGGAGATATGGTTTTGGGTATGACCTTGGTAGGAAACCAAGAGGGCAAGATCTAACCTAGACCATATCACTATGTCTTGCATGATGTTGTGTATGTGGCTCCATTTTTGTGGACAAGTGTAACCTAAGCTCCTAAGGTGATGACACCTCTTTCACGATCCCACTCTCATCCCCCTAGTATATAATCCTCTTTCTCTCTATGAAAGAGAATCCTTTTGGTCATCCTTGCTTTCTATCCTTCTTGGTGGATGACCTTGAAAAGCTTAAGGAGCAAGAGAGCCTATCTTGGAGCTTGGAGTACAAGTCCCAAGTTGTGGAGTTCTTTGATCATCCTTCATCTTATACCTTGGTAAGATATGTTTCCTAGATTTCTTCTTCTTCTTCTCGGCCATGGATGTTAGATATCTTCTTTCCATCTTGAGCCATCTTAACCTTGGTCTCATCTTCTTCCTTGGAGGTGTAGTGGTGATCAGTTGGTGGATCATCTTCTACCTTGTGCTCGTAAGCTTGGAGCTTGACCTTGGAGCTTGGACCTTGGTGGTGATCTTTGAGGCAAGTTATATAACTCTTAACCTCCTTTTTTATTTTCACTCTTCATATATTTATGTAGTTCATCATCTCTAAATCATTTAACTCTTGCATGCTAGTAGTTTTTGGTGGTTTTGAGAAGTATTTTGAGGAAGGGGTTTCGGTTAAGTTGTTGCCTACACCTTGAACCTTCTTGCCATGATAGTAGATGGACTTCTAGCTAGGTTTCCTAAGGTTGAAGATGACAAGTCCACACACATGAACTATGTTGTGGGAGGTCTTCATGACTTGTGGTGCATAGATCGCCACATCATGTGACAAGTCGCCATGACTTGGAGATGCTTAGGTCGACATGCTTTGTTTGAGCTAAACCAATATGTTTGCTTAGGATAACATGCCTTGATGGAGCTATCCCATCATGCCCTAGAAGTACCTAAACTGATATGTTGCTAAACTGATATGCCTTGAGGGTGTTAGCCCGTCATGACCAGGGTAGAATCTTGTGAGATGAACTTCTTTGAGTGTCAAGCTGTGATGCCTTGGTTGAGTAAGAGGCCGACACAGTTTAGTGTAGGGTTGCCCAATATACCTTGAGGAAGCAAACTGTGATGCCCTGCTGAAACACTAACCCTAACAACCCGACATACCTTTAGTTTCCTGACACACTTAGTGTTTCCCCTCACACCTTTAGGTGGTGTCGCCCATCACACCTTTAGGTGGTGTTTCCCGTTACACTCTCAAGAAGGGTTAAACCAATACACCTCTTATAAAGTTATCCCTTGTGCCTTGCATAGTGGTAGTTGACATGTTATGACGATGACAAGTCGACACCCTATGGTAAGTATCAGTCGATACACCAATATGGTCTAAACCGATATACCATATGATAGTCTAACTGATACCTTGTAATGGTGGTCATGTTACATCATGTTCATGATAAGGTTACATAGTATGATGTGATACCCTATGGGGTGGTTGTATGAGCAATAAAGGAGTGTTGTTTTCTATAACCTACACTTCCATAACATACTCTATTGTGATAATGGAAGTGATGATTTGAGGTTGGTTGTTGTATCAACCATGTAAACCCTAATTAATTAAAGAGAACCCTAACCCTAATGATGTAATGTGAATGGCAAGAATCTTATGAAATGGTAGTGGTAATTAAGTATTATCCTCCTTGTTTCAAGTCTCTAACCATGCAGGTAACACAAGTTTCTATGTATAGATAAATAAGAGCTATGGTGTTGATGATATGTTTGAATGGGCCTTATGAGGCATGTGAGATGTTGGTATCATTGAGAGAGGAGGAAAATTGTCTTATGACCTAATGATGGCTTATTGCCTTATATGAGATGATCATTTCCTCAGTGATGAGATGAGGGGTTGCTACCCCAAAACATGTTGTCCATGTGATGAAAAATATAGTGAATGACAATCACCAAGTGATAATATGATGAGATAACACCTTATATGCTCAATTACTTTTTGGTAATGTGTTATGCCTTATTTTTGTAGAATTTGTTTAAAGGGTGTACATTGTAACTTGATTGATACTAAAAGACACTCAACTGACCTAACTAATCAAGTGGAACCTAATCTTGTAGCTTTTCATGTGCCATAGATCCATTCAGTGTCAGCATTTGCTGGATGGTGAAACAAGTTTAACTCAGAGCACATATTTTTGAATATGTGCAGTGCAAGTTGAGTAATCCCTTGTATCCTTAATTACAGGATGTGTGAGATGACCATGCGTGAGTCGATCTCGTTGTGATATGGATGTCCATGTGTGAACCACTCCTTCTTGATAGAATGGCCATGCGTGAGCATGTTCTTCTAGCGTCGTACCTATACCAAGGTGGCCTAGGTATGATTATATATGTGGATGGGCATGTGTGATTCAATCCTTGAGCTTGACTATATGTCATTGTTGTAGTTGACTGATATGTCTCTATGGTGTTTTCTCTTGTGTTGACCAAGAGGTGTGGGAAGTTTGTGGATTTTAGCTCTTCCATTGACCTTGTATGGCACCGATTTCGACTTAACAATGGTTGGTTGGATTTGGGTGGTACCACTCAAATCCTCAGGGCATAATAAAATATGTAAACATCCATGTAGTATACATGTATAGGATCAAATACAGAAACATTGGATGAGGCCTTGCTTGATTTTATACACTAGTGTTGGTAGAAAATATACATGTTCTTCGTATTCCTTTTATAATGTTAAGATGTTTCCTAATTCAACAGTAATTTTTTTGATAAAATAGTAATTGTTCATCCTGTTAATAATGATTTCCTATTTATCATGGTTATTGTTGGTATGTATGCCCTGAGAGCCAATCATGGGATGATTGGTGGGATACATTAAGATTGATTTGATAAACATCAAAGGCAAGCTTCCAATTCATTCTGGTTCAGTCATATGAGATAGTGATAGAACAGATTGAATGTCTAGAGAATGACAGTACTCAATGACGTATGCTTTCAGGTTGAGGACCTGAACGATGAGATCATACGGATGCTAAGAGTTTGTACATTCTTGTCATGTCCCTAGTTGGATGTCATTGTGGAAGGTAGATAGACAGCAATGACACACAAGACTAGATTGCGGTGTTGGTTGATGACAGAATCTCATTAGTCATGATATAGAGATATCAAACCAAACACATAGGTACTTGTTAGAGAACAAGTGTACCGGACAGACCCACCGTGAGTTTGACACATGGAACCATGACATGGTAGTCACAGTCAGTACTCACAGTGATGGTGGTGAGTGTGATTCTTTGACCTGAAATCACTACACTCAACACATGTCGTTGGGCACACTTTGACATCATCAAACGCAGTCCTAAAACATGGGTTGTTATAAAGGTGATGATTGGGTGGCTTTGACACATGGGGCTTTTGAGGGGTGAGTGATAGATATGGGATTTGTCCCTCCTGAGGGAGTTTGATATCCAAGGCCACTTGATGAGTAGGATTGAAATAGGAGTGCACACGCATGTGTGAATCAGTATGTGATATTGATGTCATACATATCTCTTACAATCTACTCTGAGATCAAGAAAGTGAATGAACATTGACAGGATGACTGTTCCATGCCTCGAGTTCATTTGGGATATTAGTGATAAAGGAATTATACATTCACTGTAACACCATTCACGTATTGTAGGATTGAAAGTTGTTCTCCAACTTTCTATTTCACTTGGGTAGCACTGATGTGTGACTAGGCACTGCTCTTTGCTTGTGAAGTCATAAGTGTTATGGACTTTCACTGCCAATGTGAAAAGGACCTGCAGGGTCACACACATAGGATTTAACCTGGAAGAGGAGTTTTGTCCACAAACAATGTTTAGATTGATTACTAAAGGAGTTTAGTAGTTCAATTAAAAACTCAATCAATTGATAGCTCAATGTCATAATGTTGAAGGTGTTGGACACATTGATTGGAGTATCAGATTGATTGAAATCGCAATTGACTGATTCTACACAATCTACACTCCCAACCGATCGGCTCATGTGATGAACCGATCGACTGAGCTTGGTGAATGGTCGGCTCAAGTGTTGAGTCGATCGGCTCAAGGTCAGGGTGAAATGATTGCTTCAAATGTTGAAACGATCGATTCAACTAGTGCAACCGAGCAAGTTGGGAAAGTAGGATTGGTGAGAATTTTCCTTATGTTTCACTTGCCCAATTTGATTGGAACAAGGATTGGTATTCGATACCAATTAGAAACAAAAGAAGGAAAGTCAATCGGGAACCGACCAGGACCACGAACCGACCGGTTCAGAAGTGAACCGACCGGTTGAGGTGTACCAACCAATTGGTTGAGGTGTCAACTGACCGGTTTAGGTCCCCAACCGACTGTTTCAGTTGTGAAACAATTGGTATAGGTTGCGAGTTGGTTGTTTTGTAGAAAATCTCGAACCCTTCTACTCCTGTTTTTAGTCCCGCATTGCCCGGGATGGAGAACCCTATCCCATGACCCTCCTATATATATAGGGGTATTGGGGGCTTCTCAGAGTACAACCCAGTGCAACCAGTTGCTCTGTGAAGTTGTCATTCTCTCTGGTTTTGGTAACTGAGAGAGAGCCCGAGCAAGTGCTACCCAATAAGGGAGGCACAACAAGGGAAAGACAACTGCAATTGCAACTGGCAGTAGGAGAGTGTGTTGGCGACTAGTACGCCAACTGAAGGGCGTGACTCCTTCCAATTCCTTATGGGACAAGGAGATTGGAGTTCCAGGTGGTCTGTGTGGACTACTTCAGAGGCGGGAGGTTTCTGCCGCTAGGAGGAAAACCTTCAATCTTATCAGTCCCAGTGCGAGTAGGAGCTGCATAGACACCGTCCAAGACAGGAGGTGAAGACCGCGCAAGGTGCGAGGTATTGTCGCCGAGCAAGCCTCGGGATAAGGTATGATTCCACAAACCATCCTTTCCTATTGTATAGACGTTGATGCGTTTCCTTGTTTCGGGTTTGGGGAGGAGAAAATTTTTGTTTCCCCTACCTTCTCTGCTTCCCCTAAAACCCAACAGTGGTATTAGAGCCATGTCAACTGCTCTATACTTTAGGGATTATCGATATGATCGATTTTAGTTTGTCGCCTTTATTTATTGCATACGATGCGAATAAAATTGGATTTATACATGTCCAATCCTAAATCCACAAATCCCAATTTACATATATGATATGTATTATTAATGCACTCGATATGCGTCTCCCTTAAACAAGTTTTTTGGTGGATGTATAGCGTGGTTATGGCCAATAAACCCTATCTATGTATGGTTGTATGTGGTTGCTTGCATCTCGGTCTACACACCGATCTTCCTTCCCCTATTCCTGATGTAACTCGAAATAATTTGAGGTTTCTTTCCTACCTTTTATCCCCTCAAATGTAACTCGAGGTTCTCTTTTATAATGTAAAATAGGATAGGTTTTTATTTCAAAGTGAACTGATCGGTTCAAGGCGTGAACCGATTGGTTGACGTTCCAGACGATCGGTTCAAGGAGTGAACCGATCAGTTGATGACCGGTTCGAGGAGCGAGACGAGCGGGTGGCGGCCATAAGGAGATGCACGACGACCAGGAAAACTGATCGGTTGGAGGAGCTAACCGATCGGCTGGTGGCACCCAGACGACCGGCCAGAGAGAGAAGATCATTCATATGATTAGTTGATCAACTCGGAAGGCAAGGCACAGAGTTCATCTTGTACAGGTTGCATGTGATGTAGACCTTGATGACCATGATTCCTCTTGGCTTGAGGAATCACATTAGGATTGCCATAATCATCGTTTTTTATCGTTTTGCATGTTTTATGTGGGATATAGCATGTATATGATACATACTATGTATTGTGGTGATTGGATATGTATATGTATATGAAAACCAAATCCCTCATTAAAATATTAAGTCTTAAATGCCTTCCATTAGTGGCACACATGAAAAACTCGATCGACCAAGCGTAGGTTACGCCAAAGCGTGGTGCCTCGTCTATCTTGTGGAAGTGTGAAGGGTAGACATGTAGGTTCTACCAAAGCAGGGTGCATGTTTACCGTGTCGGCTTTTGGGTTAGACTTAATAGGTGATTCTTAGAGTGTCTAAGCCCAGAGGCAAGGAATGTTCATGTCAAGGTGTTGTGCATGTTCATTCATCAAGAGTTGCGTATGATGCAATTATCAAGAGTTGCCTACCTGAGAGATCTAAGTTGTGGGTGACAGCCTTAGCTGGTCCATGATTTAGAAGATTTCAGGATCTTGCCCACTAGAAGGTTGTAAGCTGCAATCTTCTGAATTGATGGTGAGGGCTATCAATTTGAACTAAAATAGTGGGAGCGATAATTAATTAAAGGCCTAATTTTATTGTCAACTTTTCAAATCAATCAAATAAGTCAAAAATGAGTTTTTGGACTAAAATTGCATATTCCCTTTTGTAGTGTAAATGTCAACAAACAACAATCACTTTTCTTTGTGATCGGTCCTTGAAAAGGACAGGCTAAATGGGATAAACTTCCATGACTGGTACAGGACATTGAGAATTATTCTCACTCAAGAGCGAAAGCTCTATGTCCTGGATACTCCGATTCTAGAGGAACCTGCTCCTAATGCACCAAAGATAGAAAGGGATGCTTACAAGAAGCATTCTGATGATGCCATTGATGCAAAGTGCTTGATGTTATGCTCTATGAACCATGAGTTGCAGAGACAACATGAGAATATGGGTGTCATTGAGATGATTCAGCATCTCAGGAACATGTATGAAGATCAGGAACGACAAGAGAGATACGATGTCTCAAGGGCACTGTTCAAGTGTGTCATGATAGAAGGAGATCCAGTTGGTCCTCACACACTCAAGATGATTGGGTATGTGGAGAACCTGAAAAGACTGGGATTTCCACTGAGCCAAGAGTTGGCTACTGACCTGATACTGCAATCGTTGCCAGAATCTTACAGTCAGTTTGTGATGAACTACAACATGAACAACTTTGATAGGCCACAGTCAGAGTTGTTGGGCATGTTGAGGACAGTCGAGACACATATGAAGAAGGACAAGCCTAAGTCTGTGATGGTGATCACAAGCAAGAAGGGCAAGTCCAAGCGCAAGGGCAAGGGCAAAGCTAAGAAAGGTTCTGATGCTAGCCAGGAGCCCAAGTCGACTTCAGATCTCAAGGCCAAGGGAGGCGTGACCAAGAAAGGAAATTGCCACCATTGTCAAAAGTCGGGACATTGGAAAAGGAATTGTCCTCTCTATCTGGAAGAACAAAAGAAGAAGGAGGCAACAGACGTCTCTACTTAAAGGTGTCATGAAAGTAAACTTGTAACACTTTTGAGGTATATGATACCAAGATGGAAAGTGTAAAGCACTCAATAAATGGGGCAAGTGTTTCCTCCATAGATAGGAGTACTTTAGTTTATATCAGCCTAAAAGGCATGTAATACAGTTATGAACTGCTATTTCATATTTGCCAATAGATAGAAACACTTTATTTTTGCATATTGTATGACAATGATGGCAATCAATAAAGAGATGTTTCAATATGATCTTTGTGGCAATGCCTTTGTTTATCTTGTGGTATTTGATATGGATAAGATAAAATTATACCTAAAAGTTATAGATAACTCAAACAATCATATTAGCATCAATCATGAGAAATTCATTTCTAGTTTCCATGTGATGGATAAATCTAGATTCTTTTGGTTAGAGAACTAGTAAGAGACATGAATATCTTGGACATGATTAATCAATCTTCACTAATGGCAGTGAGAGAATGATTGTCCTATTAGGTATAATACATGTGATGTATTTACACCTATTAGAACAAATGCTAATACTTCAAATGGTGTTTTGAAGTGTTCAAGATTATCATAGATGAAGTACAAATTTGGTAAATTGTTAATTCTTGATGAGATCAATGAATGAAATACTTGGACTAAATGTTTGAGATCCTTATGAGTGATTATGATAGTGTATCATAGTGAACTCATGATTAAGGCATTGTGATGTCTAAATAAAAAAGGAGTCATACTCTAAGGAGTTAGAGAATGATTATCAAATAACTGAATTCTTCTTAATAATAGAATACCCCTCACTAATAAAAGAAATTAAGAATCACAAGGGTTGTGAATTATTATATCCTTATACCTCAATTATCTTTGTGATGAGTTGTTCATGTGATCAGTCAACTATCTAGATGAATATGTGGAACCGAATTTTGAGATATGGTTTATGACCATTTCATCCTAAATGACATCCATGTGAACCATAAGGTATGACCTTGATGGTAGAACTCATTGGATGAAATCCATAAGTGCTAATGAGTCTTAAGTGTTAAGACACATGGATAACATTTTGAGAAGGATGATGCTTGTTGATTTCAACTTAATGATTGAGACATTTGGCATATGGATACTAAAACCGCATTCCTGTAAGGTATACAACAAGGATGTGTATGTGACACAACCTATAAGGTTTATGAAACCTCTAATGAAAATGAAGTATATAAGTTACAATGGACTAATCAAGGTGATTGATTGAGTACAAGCAACTCAGAATTGGATCTTTACTTTGATGATATAGTCAAAGGGTTTGACTGATATGTCAAAGATAAAGAAGGGATCTGTGGTTTAGTGGGAGCGTGTCACATTCCACATATTGATGTGAAATGGAAATGTTCTAGAATGGAAATCCGAAAGTGGAAATTATCTTTAAGGAATATAGAGATGTTTCCTATATGATAGGAATAGAGATCTATAGAGATAGTTCTCGAAAACCTCTTGACCTGAAAAGGGAAAGCATACATTGGCAATCTGTACTGAAGGGTTCAGTATGCACAGTATTAAGTGGGAGAAAACTTGTCCATGTTACATGGAGTTAGTATCCCAAGGCCAAGTGTCCAATTATTATGAAGAATGGGAACACTAAGAATAGATATGGATCTATCATGTATGTAATCATCCCATTATCTTGCATGCCAAGAATAAAATGCATTCATCATCTTGTATGTATGACATGGCAATATGATATGCTCATCCTGATAACTCGTATGTAGGACATGACGAGTGGATGTATGTCTACTTCCAGTAAGGGTTACTGGAAACCATAAGAACTTGATAAGTACTTGAGAAGTACTAGTTATATGGAGATAAGGAAGAGTTCAATGTAAAGAGTTACATTGATGCAAACTTCTGAAAGGACAGAAAATTAATCGCAAAATATATATAGGGTATATAAAAGTGAAAGTTTGTTGATAATTGGAAGTGTTCCAATAAAACCATATAAAAGGAAATGTCGAGTATCTATGTGTTAGATAACAGCAGAGGATACTATATGGATCTGGAAGTTCATGGGATGAACTTATAGATATTCTGGTCATTGATGACAAGTATGGAATCCTTGATCATGCAATGTGGCTAAAGGTTAGAAAAAGAATACTAGATCGCATATTACGACACCTCCATCTCATACGGATGACGTACAATGAAGAGATGTGAGACATGCAATTTAAAACTGACTTTGGCAAGGTGTTGCCATTACTCACTATGTTCACACTAGAGCACAGTAACATGTGGGACATGTTTGAAGATCACTATGAATATGATTCAAGGGTGATTGGCTCGCAGTGCAAGTGGGAGTTTGTTGGTATGTATCCCATGAGAGCCAATCATGGGATGATTGGTGGGATACATTGAGATTGATTTGATAAACATCAAAGGCAAGCTTCCAATTCATTCTGGTTCAGTCATATGAGATAGTGATAGAACAGATTGAATGTCTAGAGAATGACAATACTCAATGACGTATGCTTTCAGGTTGAGGACCTGAACGATGAGATCATACAGATGCTAAGAGTTTGTACATTCTTGTTATGTCCCTAGTCGGATGTCATTATGGAAGGTAGATAGACAACAATGACACACAAGACTAGATTGTGGTGTTGGTTGATGACAGAATCTCATTAGTCATGATATAGAGATATAAAACCAAACACATAGGTACTTGTTAGAGAACTAGTGTACCGGACAGACCCACCGTGAGTTTGACACATGGAATTATGGCATGGTAGTCACAGTCAGTACTCACAGTGATGGTGGTGAGTGTGATTCTTTGACCTGAAATCACTACACTCAACACATGTCGTTGGGCACACTTTGACATCATCAAACGCAGTCCTGAAATATGGGTTGTTATAAAGGTGACGATTGGGTGGCTTTGACACATGGGGCTTTTGAGGGGTGAGTGATAGATATGGGATTTGTCCCTCCTGAGGGAGTTTGATATCCAAGGCCACTTGATGAGTATGATTGAAATAGGCATGCGCACGCATGTGTGAATTAGTATGTGATATTGATGTCATACATATCTCTTCCAATATACTCTGAGATCAAGAAAGTGAATGAACATTGACAGGATGATTGCTCCATGCCTTGAGTTCATTCGGGATATCAGTGACAAAGGAATTATACATTCATTGTAACACCATTCCCGGATTTTAGGATTGAAAGTTGTTCTCCAACTTTCTATTTCACTTGTGTAGCACTGATGTGTGACTAGGCACCGCTCTTTTCTTGTGAAGTCATAAGTGTTATGGACTTTCACTTCCAACGTGAAAAGGACCTGCAGGGTCACACACATAGGATTTAACCTGGAAGAGGAGTTTTGTCCACAAACAATGTTTAGATTGATTACGAAAGGAGTTTAGTAGTTCAATCAAACACTCAATCAATTGATAGCTCAATGTCATAATGTTCAAGGTGTTGGGCACATTGATTGGAGTATCGGATTGATTGAAATCACAATTGACTGGTTCTACACAATTTGCACTCCCAACTGATCGGCTCATGTGATGAACCGATCGGATGAGCTTGGCAAACTGGTCGGCTCAAGGTCAGGGTGAAACGATTGCTTCAAATGTTTAAACGATCGATTCAACTGGTGCAACCGAGCAAGTTGGGAAAGTAGGATTGGTGAGAATTTTCCTTGCGTTTCACTTGCCCAATTTGATTGGAACAAGGATTGGTATTCGATAACAATTAGAAATAAAAGAAGGAAAGTCAATCGGGAACCGACCAGGACCACCAACCGACCGGTTCAGAAGTGAACCGACCGGTTGAGGTGTCCCAACCGATCGGTTGAGCTGTCAACCGACCGGTTCTGGTCCCCAACCGAACGTTTCAGTTGTGAAACGATTGGTTCAGGTTGCGAGTTGGTTGTTTTGTGGAAAATCTCGAACCCTTCTACTCCTATTTTTAGTCCCGCATTACCCGAGATGGAGAACCATGTCCCATGACCCTCCTATATATATAGGGGTATTGGGGGCTTCTTAGAGTACAACCCAGTGCAACCAGTTGCTCTGTGAAGTTGTCATTCTCTCTGGTTTTGGTAACCGAGAGAGAGCCCGAGCAAGTGCTACCCGATAAGGGAGGCACAGCAAGGGAAAGACAACTACAGTTACAACTGGCAGCAGGAGAGTGTGTTGGTGACTTGTACGCCAACAAGAGGGTGCGACTCCTTCCAATTCCTTGTGGGACAAGGAGATTGGAGTTCCAGGTGGTCCGTGTGGACTACTTTAGAGGCGGGAGGTTTCTGCCGCTAGGAGGACAACCTTCAACCCCGTCAGTCCCGGTGCGAGTAGGAGCTGCACAGACACCGTCCAAGACAGGAGGTGAATACCGCGCAAGGCGCGAGGTATTATCGTAGAGCAAGCCTCGGGACAAGGTATGATTCCACAAACCATCCTTTCCTATTGTATAGATGTTGATGCATTTCCTTGTTTCGGGTTTGGGGAGGAGAAAATTTTTGTTTCAGTTGCCTTCTATGCCTCCCCTAAAACCCAACAGTTATAACTTTACTGCTTGCTTTAATCATCTTATCTATGATAATAGAGTTGGTGGGGAGTTATATCTCCTGTTGAGATTTGAAATCTCCCCCCGTGGGTTTTCCACATCCTTTTTAGGTGGACGTGCACGAGGAGGTAGAGATCATACAATAGAGGTTGAGGAGCAGCTAGAGAGGCAGTAGATGACAAGGTTGGGAGTGTTGCTAGATGTCTTTTGTTGTTAGAGTCCTAGAGTCATCCATGTACACTCAGGTCCTTGGGGATGTTTTGTGAATGAACTTTCAATATGTGGCGGGCTTGTGTGCCCTTTTTGTATAGATGTAGTGGATATATTTATTTATCCTCTGGAACAAGTTCTTTGGTAACAGGTTGATGGCACATATAGTAAGTACTTTGAGGCATGAAAGGATTCGTATGTAAAGGCTTTTGCAGTTTGGAACTTTTATGAAAATGGTGTTAAAGTTTTAGTATTTTTCAGTAATATGTTTGTTTAATCTTTCTTCCGTAGTTTTGTTTTGAGTAATCTTGATTTTGTGGCATGGGGTGTCACGAGACTAGGCTATTTTGTAGTTGGAATCTATATCTCACTACGGTAGACTCGGACTAACTGAGGGTGTGAGAGATCATAGGAGTTCGTCTCTCCTATATCTTATATGGCACGCATTTCGACTTAGCCATGGTCAGTTGGAGTATTAGTGGTATACCTCATCTCCATTGGGCATAATAAAGATGTAATATGTAACATCCCAGGATTTGAGGCCTCAGATAACATGATCTTAAAAGGAATGATTGGACTACCCATATCACCAAGGTGCACCTCCTTTTCCGGGAGCCCATCACTAAGAACTCCATAGTTAAGTGTGCTCAGCTTGGAGTAGTACTGGGATGGGTGACATGTCGGGAAGTTGATCCTGGCATGCGCGTGAGTGAGGACAAAGCGCGCAGTTAAGGCTAGTGGTGGTCTGTGGGGACAGTCGTCATTCCTGAAACTCTGCTAGAGCCTAGGGTAGTGGGCTCGGACGTTACAAATAGTATCAGAGCCAATTCCCCTCCAGTAGGTGGGTCCCACATGGGTATGGCATGCCAGTCTTGAGCCGTGCGGTCCAGGCATGTAGGAAAGGGATGTCCATGGTTGACGTAGCCACCCTTACACTGGTATTCCGTGATTGGGAGTTGGGTGTCCATGGGCCATTGTGGGTCTGCACTGAAATGGGGAAGCGATTATGAGGCCTTATAGTTGAGCCTTGACGAGGACATCAAGAGTCTAAGTGGGGGAGATTGTAACATCCCAGGATTTGAGGCCTCGGATAACATGATCTTAAAAGGAATGATTGGACTACCCATATCACCAAGGTGCACCTCCTTTTCCTGGAGCCCATCACTAAGAACTCCATAGTTAAGCATGATCAGCTTGGAGTAGTACTGGGATGGGTGACCTGTCGGGAAGGTGATCCTGGCATGCGCGTGAGTGAGGACAAAGTGCGCAGTTAAGGCTAGTGGTGGTCTGTGGGGACAGTCGTCATTCCTGAAACTCTGCTAGAGCCTAGGGCAGTGGGCCCGGACGTTACATAATACAACCATGTAGTATATTTTCCTAGGGTTAAACATGATTCATATTGAATGACCCTTTGTCTTGTTTCTTATATTGTTTAGTTCATAACGGTTATACTTGTTCTTCATATTCCTTCTAAAAGCATATGACATTCTACTGATAAGTTATAACTTCTTAATCTTCTTGATCTACCTAAGTTGTGTTATTAGTTTTAATTATTCATTTAGTTGAATTTGCTCATATAGTTGAATTTTATCATCATGTTAATTGTATTACTTTCATGTTATATATATATATATATATATATATATGTTTTAACAATAGTTGTTGGTGGAGTTTTATATCTCTAGCTGGGACATTGATCTCACTTTGTGGGTTTCCACATCTTTTTAGGTGGTCATGCACAATGCGATAGAGATCGTGCGGTTGAGGAAGAGCAATAAGGAGATCAATGGTTTTTGAATGTTGGATATGTTACTAGTGTCTTGTAGTAGAGTCATATGCATCGTCCCTATTGTAACATACTAGATCTCAGACCCTACCCTAGAAGTTGACGCTTTGGACTTAGCCAAACAAGGTTGAAGGTTAGACCTATATAGATGTTTCGAATAATCCCAATGAGCTAATGCATGTATAGATCACCTTAATGTAACCTAATGTTCTAACATTAATCTTAGGTTTATAATGGATACATAAAATATGCCACATAACTCATTTTGGTGGTAATATGAAGATAATAAACTTAATTAGATGAATAATTTAGATAATGGGCCGTTAATGGGCCATATGACATATTTCATAAAAAAGTCTCAAAAGTAGAAACAAACTTCAAATTTGAAATCTACATATCAAAATTAGCCTACATGTCAAATTTCGTAGTGAACCAACATGATCACTTGATAAAAACCTTCTAAAATCATTATCATAATTAAATAAAAGAAGAATATAATTTTATTTAAACATGATCTTGTGTTAAGATGAGACTTTTGATAAATGGTGGCTTAGTAAAGAGTTAAAGCTGTTGCACAAAAAAAATTACATAAATATTGAGGCACATAAATATTTATGTTATCAATCTATTGGCCCTACAGGAGCCAATATGTAAAGTTTGGACTCATTGGTAATTATCAAATAAAATACAAGGATCATTTTGTAATAATGAAAACCTTAAATATCTAACTCCACAATTTTTACTCATTAAAACACATCAACACGCATACTTTTTTTTCACAAGTCTACTCACCTCTCTCACTCATACACACTCTCTCTCCCTCAAAAGGGGAATGCTTTGACTGACCTACCTGAATCGTATCGCAAAAAGTAGGTCTAAAATTCTCACACACCATCCCTCTCCTCCTATTGATTGGTGCCCAACCCAATACCCCACCACCCACGTTATCATATGTGATCTTTTTTTTCTTTATTGAAATAGCCAGCCCCTCACAACGTTATATCCTCATATGCTTTCTCTAACTTTTAATACTACTAGTGAATGCACATGTGCACATGCACGTGATATATAAAAGTTGTTGGAATTGCAATAGAAAAATACCATAATGTTAATATTTTTAAATAAGAAAAATTGAACTATTGATTTCATAAATAATAAAAATACATATTCATTTTGTAACTGAAAGTTCATTATGTGAAAAAATTCTACAGGTGATGTTACGCGTCTATTTTCCAATAAAAAATTGAAGTTTAATGAGCTCATCCTCATACGAACAATCAAAGAGAGGTGGACACCTGATTGGAGAAGAAAATATAAGTTTAATTATTTAATAAGAAATAGGAAATGAATAAATAATAAATATTATAGTATAATATCTCACTTATTATCAATGCATGTGATCACTTTCTAGTGATTTAATCCTAAAGAATTTATAATTTGATTTTGAACCTTTCGCATATGAAAAAATGATTAGTGTAAACATTCAAACAATTTGATATATAATCATATATGCAGTCAAAATACTTACAGTTCTAGTGATTATTTTGGCAAAATGTTGTGTTTCAACTGTAACTATTGATGATTTTGTATTTGTTGTCACACGAAGCTTTGGGATGACTCTTGCTGTAAGTATATACAAATAACAATCATAAAAAGATTGTATCGTAAAACACAATTGGGAATATAAATTATATGGAAAACAAAAGCACCAATTCAGATTTTAAGATCGATACAAAACAAAATCAAAAAGTAATGTTGTGTTCGATGTCAAATAAAAGACTCATACATTCTTGCTTAATATCTAAGGGAACTACATCTAAGACTTTAGTCGTTTGCTTCATTGTTGTTGGTGTCCCTTGTGATTCTTGAAAAATGGTTGGGCATCTTGTGCTTTGACATGAAAAAGAAATTGATTCCGTTTTGCCTTTGATAATATGATATCCACCATATCTTCGCCATCTTCCTATATTATTAGACCAATTTAATATTAATACAGATGTAAAGTTCATCAATATTATATGTACATGTATAAAAATATGGAGTACCTATTAGTGGATATTGTTTAGCTCTACAGTGGTATAACCAAGGAGATGATGTGCAGATGTGTCAAATAATGTTAATTTAATAGAATCAAAAGTGTCCATGACTTCAACTTTCATTATGTACCTATAATCAACAAAACAAAATATTAATTTACAAGCTAATTATAATATATAGATGTCTTACATGATAAAAGAAAGTAAATTACCTGAGGACACTATCTTTTACTCCACATTTGGGGCAAACCTTGCCTTGACCATTTTCATAATATACTTTCTTGCTACACCTCACACATGCATTATACCAAAGGGTTTGATCACGGTAATTTTGTACAACGACATCCTTAATTTCATAAATGTGATCCTAAAAATATTCAACATGTTATTTTCATGTGATATACATTTAAGTATTTGTATAAGTTACAAACATTGAGGTATCTTACTTTGCGTAGTGCCCCACTCTGTAGGGATTCATGCAAGATGGAAAGATTGATCCTTATTGCCTCTATATTCTCTTTTTGCATGGAGCACTCACAAGTGATGAAGAACCAACACCGCTTTCAGACAACCTATTGAATTTATAGAATTCAATTTAGAAAGAAATATATATGAACTACCGTTTGAATGTGTAATATGAAAATGACTACCTTGACTTCATTTCATCAACTTGTGGCAATGGGGGGTTAAAGAGAAGTCTTGTTGTGTAAGTACTTGACAGGTATAAAGCTATAATTATTATTAAATTAATATAAAATAAGTCTCACAAATAGAATTAAATTTATTTGTTGTGTCTTACCTTGGAAGAATCAAACTTGCAATCCAGTAATAACAACTATACTTCTCATTTCATACTGTGGTTTCAAGTTGTCATGTGACATCATAGCTATTTCACCCCACAATGAGCACCTAGCCATAGTGTGCCTAAATACCATAAATATACATATAATTGTTAGTAAATGAATTTTTTTTTTAGTGATTGAGTAATTTAAATAATTTGTATTTATTACATTTCATTTTGTAATATGATGTCACACTTGGCAACCTGTTCACCAGATCTCTTCGTAATTCTTTGAATATCATCAACATTGGTAATCATTCCAATGACATCTGTAATTAACATAGAAGATTTTATGAACATTATTAAATGATATTATAAATGAAATTAAAGTAAAAATACCTATAAGAAATGTCTTCTTATCTTGAAGACCTTAAAAGTCATCAAACACAGTAAACTGAAATGAGTAAACATGTATTTTTTCACAATCTTTAGATGCTTCAGCAACCACATAATTTTTGTTAATTATGCACTCTTCATTCCGCTTTGCATTTCTATAGTCATTGCGAATGTCTTTGACATGGACATTATTCAATACATAACACTTTCCTTCATTAAAAGAATTACTGAATTTGTTAACTGCATCACCAATTAAACTGGCTTCCATCCTCTCTCCCTAAGAAATAAAAGATACATTGAGGCATTACATAAACACATGAATGTATTTTAAATAAGAACAAATTCAGAAGTTTATAGTCTAGTATACCTCTTCATCGATAAACAACGATTTCTGCTTCATTCTTCCCCTTGATATTTCATGTGCTTTCCATTTGAAGGCCACGTGAACCTTTAAATTCCAGTTTAGGTATCGAACACGTCCAAAAGGGGTATAGTTATCTTTCGTCATCATATTTATAACATGTAAAGATGTTAGCTTAGAAAAGTTGTATATACAAATAATCAACATGAAATACTAAGATAAAAGCATACCATCAATAAAGGATAATACTTCTTTGTATACTATATTATTTGTAAATGTTCCACCATTGAAATTCTTCTCTCCTGGTTTAACCAAGACCTTCGTTGTATTTTGGGATGTCCCTCTTAACAGTGCTACATACAACTGTCCATGAGAGAATATAGGATGGGCAAATAAATTCTAACATTAGGGATAGTTTGACCCTGTGACTTATTTATTGTCATTGTAAAACTCAAACGTATAGGAAATTGTTTCTGTTTAAAATCAAATGGAAGACCATCATTGTCATGCGTTATAGGAGGTATTCTAGGTATGAAAACTATTGTTCCCCATGCTTGACCAACTATAACCTCTGTGTCAATTACATTTTTCTAAAACCCTTTACAAATCAGTCATGTACTATTGCATAACCCATTTGCCGGATCAATATTTCGCAACAACATTATAGGACAATTTTTCTTTAGCTGCAATACATGAGGGGGCAAACCATTTGGAACCAATGAATTGAGGAATTCTTCAGGGTAGTTATGATTTTCATCATCAACAACATTGTCAAAACTATAATATGTGATGTCCTCCCTAGGAAATTGTTGTATGAGATCATTATTCATTTCGTCAACATATTCATTCTTCATGCATAATATTGCACAATTCATCATGCAGTCATTCGACATTGCATTATCACCGAGAGCTGGAAAGACATGTTGTATGAGTCATTTCTTAGAGGTCGCATCATCTATGTACTCAAGAACCATTTTATGTGGGAGGCAAACGTAATCATCATCGAATATTGGTTCTATTCCTTGTCATATACGTAGTAGAAAGTTTGAGAAGGTGGAATCTGACAAAGCTCTCATATTTTGCTTTCGTTTCAGTTTATGCATTTTCTCCCAAAGAAATGACTTTATAAGACTAGAATCAATTGTCTCGCCTCTAGTTCCACGTCGACCAACAAGCAAAAATTGTCTGAAATCACCACCAAAAACTACCACTTCCCCCTTAATGGTAGGCTCGATCCCGTGATATCTTACAAAGTGCGATCTAAGGCTTCAAAGGCTTGTCTCCTTGTCATGCATGCCTCGTCCCATATAATTAATTTTTCCGATCTAAGAAGTGCTGCTAGACTACTTTGTTTGCTTACATTACAAGTTGAATTGTTTTCAACTTTAATTGGAATTTTGAATCTACTATGAGTAGTTCTCCCCCGAGTAAGATCGATGTTACAACCCCAGATGTCATTGTTGAGATTGCTATGAAACCCATATACCTTACTTTTGCTAACAATGCCTTATATAAAAATGTCTTTCCAGTTCCACCAGGACCATCAACAAAGAATACACCAGGTTGGTTTCCTGCTATGTAGTTGAATATCTCATTGAATGCATGTTGTTGGTCATTGTTTAGTGATGAAATGAATGCTAGATCCTCTTTGATTACTTGTATATTCATCTCTTCAACAATTTCACATGACATGTTTTGTCCAGTATTTATTGAAAAATCATCATCAACAGTTGGCAAGCCATAATCCTCTATAACCTTCCCCATGCTCTCAAGAATAGATTTAATATTTTGTAGCACTGTCTACTCCAACTGATGCTCATCGGTGATTCCGGTCCTACAAAAATCTTCTGACATATCATTGAGGCTTGCATCCCAAAAAGCTCTTACATTTGTTGGTTCACAATAAACTATTATTGTAGCAAATAATCTCTGTAGCAAAACTAGGAATTCAAAATGTGTTGCCTCAATTAAACATTCTAAAATTGTATCGTCACTCTCAATAAGACGCTGATGTTCAGCTGAAAGTTTGAATGTTAGTTGGATAACACCATTGATGGTCCTCAAACTCTCAAATGAAGTTGAACCCTTTACATGATTTAGTTATATCCTCAAATAATACCTCTCACCTTCAAAAGATTTACAGTAATGATACAACCAATAACCTCTCTTTGCTTTATTTTCTTCCAATATTTTCTAGAGCTATTCTACACATAATTCTCAGGGAATTGTTTATAAAGATATTGATGAGATTCTTCATCATGTGAGTTTGTCACAAAATACTCAGCGAGCATTGTCCTGCAAACACCATCTCATTCCATAACATTTTGCAAGTTATCATCTTCTAAGAATGTGACACTATGCATGTTAGGTAGATGCAATTGCAAGGAAACTACAGATGGTTATATTTCACTAAATTTGAACTCAAATATCCTCCACATTGCCTCTGGTGGAGATATCCATCGAGCATCTCTAAATTGATTCACCTCATTGACGGTCTAGTCTGCAATATCAGATGATATGTTGATTGAAGCCTTATCATGCCCCTTATATATATACTTGAAGAAGTATTTAATTACTTTGATGCTCAAACATACCTCCACATTAATATGACACCTATATCTCTGTAAAAAATACGGATTATATGGCACCACCCATCTATTATCTAGTGTGGATCCTCTTACATCAACAGTGACTCCATTGTCTCTTCTCCTATAAATTGGATATGAATCTCTGCCTTGCATGGTATTGGAACAAAAATTCCTTGGATATCAGAAGAGACACTCCTTTTTTACCATGCAAGCATTTTCAGGGTTTAGGACACCACACGATCCATGCAACATGTGTTTGACAACCAATGCGTTTAATAAAGTATATCGTTCAGGATCTGGAATTTCAGTACAAACTATGTTATCATACTGATCTGGATTGACAATCTTATAGTCACGTTTCATTATGATAAGAATGTGTGCATGTGGAAGTCCTCTTTTCTGAAATTCAATAACATGAACACGTGCTGCTACGATGCCAAATATATTTTTCTTAAATAGCTGGTCCTTTAGATCCTCCAATTTTTCTCTAAAAACCCTAGTTGTTAAATCGGGTCTATTTTGAGCTAGTTGTCTAGGGAATAACTCTGTTTTTATCTCATCCCAATCTGGATTACATGTCATTGTTAAAAAGATATCGAGTTTTCCATATCTTTGTACCAATGCCATGGCATCCATGTATCTACGATGCATATCACATGGTCCTCCAATAAAGGACGAAGGTAATACAATTCTTTTACCTACCATGTTGCTATGGACTTCTCCAGATCTAATGCTATCAGTGATTCCTTGATACAAATCAGCACGTATTTGCTTTTGCTCCTTTGTGATATAGTTTAATCGTGTTGATTCTATCTTGATGTACATGTTGACAACATACTGTTGAAGGAGACGACCCACATACAATAAGATTGATTTGTCAAGCACACGAATTTGTAGTTTGTAACAATAGTATTCTCTTACTGATATCTTGTTTCGACCACCACCATCTAAAAAACTTATGAGAATGATGTAAAATACAATTTTTTAATATTGGTACATAATTTGTTAATCTATGAATATATATATTCTACTAACTTGCTATGTTCGAGCCCATCACATCTTCAACAGAATGCGATGAGTTATGTAGCATGGAATCCCATGGCACACCAACTTTGGGGAGGTGTGGATGCCAACTAAATTCACCATTGGGAAACAACAAGGGATATGATAGAGGATCATAACATCCTAAATATGATTGCACTATACGTGGTTCACCTAAATTGGCATAAACAACTATGTTTTGTTGTTGTGCACCACTGACATCATTGCCCTCAATCCAGATACCCGCAACTTGTGAAGTAGTTGGAGAATTATATGTCCTCTGATCTAGATGTGCATATTTATTGATGGCAATACTAAAATTATCTGACATTGGAATATCCTTGAGGCTCCGAAAAAACTGGGCATATGGATTTACAGACAATATGTGCATCAATTTAGTAACTAATTTAATATTTAGTGAAGGAGTTGTCTTCATTTTGTTTTGTACCTCAAACATTGTGTCATAGAAATAGATTTGTAGGTATTTCAGTCCATCACTCCCAGGTAGTAATCTATTTATGAAATGATACATTTGACCCTGTACTCGAAAAGTATATATGCCATTCCACATACTTTGCAAATTTTCATCTAGATCGATATTGTGTGATTTGAATGCAAAGTGACTATTGTAACTTCGAATGGACCTGAGAAACTCCATAGAATCTGGTGTTTGTGATGTGTACAAATCTTATAGTTTTGTTGGAACAGGATTGGTAACTAAATGTACCTTTCCCTTCATACAACAAAAAGATGGTGGTTCAAATTGGAAACATTTGGCACCACAAAATTTGCACAAACTACATGTGGATAACTTATGTGGTTCATTGAGAAGATTCTCAAAAATTGGATTGGAAATATCAACACCAAAAGAATCTTCAACATTTTGATCCATGCTTGAAATATAGAAATCCTCCATCTCTTCCACAATACCTACATATAGTTTGTTATAACACAAAAGAGTACAAATGTTAACTCATAGAATAATGCATGAGGATTTGTAATTATTACCTTCACTACATGGGACTTCCAAATCAGCAACCTCATGTGCATTGTTACACTCCTCAAAGGCACTATCATTAATTGTAGGGTCGGAGCAAACATGCATATCAACATGATCTCCATTGGGAACACTGTCAGTCTGAGGAAGATATGAAGTGCTCGGTTGTTCTAATGAATTTTTTGCAACATCGTTCAACTGTTCTTGACATCGTTTCAGGAATTGGATCAAGAATCTTTGTTGCCTTGCTTGCCTATGAATTCCGCTGACAATATTATCCACATGATGTTGGAAGTTGTTATCATTCAAGATAACAGACTGAAACAATGCTCTTTGACCAAGTGCGGAGTCCACACCTTCATTGAGAACTTGAATAACTCCACGAACTCCATCAAAATATGGGTGCATATCAATCCTTAACTTCATAGGGTGGCAAACTATTGTAAATTGTAGCATATCTTGCGATACATTCTCCACCACCTTCACATCAGGCACACCTATGCATCTGTCTTCTTCTAATAACAATTCGACGGTGGTATCTATGCATCCGTTGAAAGGACCTCAAATCATAACTGTAAATGTATCTTTCAAGCTGTTGAGAACTACGTGACTGTATTGAAGTAAGACATGACGCAAGCGTGTCACAACTTTGAGATGTAGTGCCAGAAGATAGGCACGGTTCCACAATAGTTTGCATGAATCCTTCATTTTAGAAAGTGCAAACAATGAGAGGGATTCTATATGCAGTGATATGACTCATTAAATTCTCATATGACAAATAAAAATAAAAAGCCAAATGTGTTCGATCCAGACAGTTTGCAAATTTTGTCAATATTTGGTGACCAATAATTCATATCAACTAAAATTTTCACAACTCTAGTTAAAATTACCACAAGGCATAAACTTAGATTTAAGGCTAGTTTGGTTGGGTTAATGGGGTGTAGTTTTGAATTGGAAATGTAAAAATATACATCAAACACCCACTTTATCATCCAATTATAGCATACCAAACATGCCCAAAATATTGGAATATTATGCGGGTTTATTTTCATCAAACAAATGCATTATTGTTAGAGCTAGCTCAGCTGGTTAAGCTTGCTGGTTGATAAGCGCAGGTTGAGCCTTTGCCCAATACCAATATCGATTGGGGAGCATGCCATCCATTTCTTATGGTAAAAGTCATTCTAAACACATTAATTTTTGGATTCTGCTAGGTAGACCCCATTTTCAAACCCAAAACAAACATGCAGCATTCTCCACCTGAACGAATATAACAAATAAAATGGGTATTTTATATGTTAAATGTCCTATAATATGTGGTGGAGATTGCTCCATGTTTGTTATGGGTTTGAAAACAGGGTTGCACCCCTAAATTTCATTTGGTCCCCTCACTCCCCAACCCCCTCTCTATTAGGGAAGGACATCTGTCAAGATCCACCAGCAACGTGTCGGGGATCCTGACATGTGTCCATTTGATCCCTGCAATGATTCCTCATCTAATCTGTCCACCAACCCTGATACCCCAGACCACCCCCTCCATTCCTCACTCACACCGCCCCGACCCCTCGCTCCCCGAACCCCTCTCTGCCTCCTTCCCTAATTGCAGCGGTGATTCTTCTGTTCCTTCCAATAGTGCTTCATCCTGGCAGCGTAGCACTGCTCGACCCCCTCTCTGCTTACTGTGCCTAATCGCAACAACGATTCTTCTACTCAGATCCCCTCACTCCCCGACCCCCTCTCTACTTCCTGCCCTAATCACAGTGGCAATTCTTCTGCTCCCTTCTGACATCGCTTCATCCCGACAGCGTAGCACTTCCCGACCCCCTCTATTCTTCGTACCCTAATGGTTGTGAACTCATTCATCCGGTCATATTTCCTCGTTGTGTTCTCATCCAATCGGTCATATTTCCTCACTGTGTTCTCATCTTCCTTCCTTGAATATCTTCTTCAGGACGAAACCATAGCTACTAGAAAAGGAGGAGCTCGGGCTTGTCGGCATCACTCTCGCATAGCTGCAAGACTGGAGTCCAGGGTCTCGCTCTGGTGATCTAGGGTTTCTATGGTCACCATCTCGCTCTCTGATCTCCACTAGATTTAGGGTTCTCATGAATCTCAGTTCTCAGGTGGGTTTTCTCCTTCATCAGCTGAAGGAGATCTACTATGTTTATGTAGTAGGTAAGCCATGCATGTTTACAGGTAGGACATCGGATTTCCTTGTTGTGAACTTATATCTCTCTCTTGCTTTATCATTCTCTTTTTCCTTGCTGTGAACTCATCCATCTGGTTGGATTTCCTCATTGTCTTCTCATCTTCCTTCCTTGAATATCTTCTTCAGGACGACACCATAGGTACTGGAGAAGGAGGAGCTTGGGCTTGTCGACATCACTCTCATGTGGGTTTTCTCCTTCATCAGCTGAAGGAGATCTACTATGTTTAGGTAGGAAGTAAGCCATGCATGTTTATAGGTAGGATCTCGTATTGTTTATTCATTATAAATTTATTTTTTTGTTCTTCTGACTCATGCAATCGTCCCCTCCCTTCAAAACTTCCATCTGATCGATCTATCATCCATAGTCTGATCTCTGTATCATGTTTGTTGTTCACGTTTTATTGCTAACCCTAATGGCGTAGATTGTTTGCAACATCAATGCAATTATTTTAAGTATCTATTATTTCATATTTTTTTCTACAACAGAACAAAAGTCAAATTGTTTATGTTGTCAAAATATAACAATTATCCTGACTTGAACTACACCTGATCAACCATAAGTTAGCCTAACTTGGTCTAACTTGGTCACAATTTTCCTTGGATTTCCCACTTGTAGCTAATGTTGGATGCAATTGTCACACTTGCTAATAACAATTATCATGACTTGAACTGCACCTGGTCAACCCTAAGTTAGCCTAACTTGGTCTAACTTGGACACAATTTTTCTTGGATTTCCCTAATGTAGATTATGTTGGACGTAATTGAAGAGTCGTATGTTTACTAAGTTGTTTGAACGGCTCATGTTGATGTTGCTTATGGACAAAGAAAGCAATTCGATCTGAACTTGGTTATATTTTGACCTGATGCTTGATTTCCTAATGTATAGGTCCTATATATATTGTATGCAAAGTCATCATGCTACCTAACATTTGGTACTCTAGAAACCACTTACAGAAAATCGCCCAAAGGTTTGGTGAGAAATGGATAATCCTCATGCAAGTGGAGGTGAAAGCTAGAGGAAGCAAGAGGAA
This sequence comes from Alisma plantago-aquatica, assembly GCA_963693085.1. NCBI lineage: Eukaryota > Viridiplantae > Streptophyta > Magnoliopsida > Alismatales > Alismataceae > Alisma > Alisma plantago-aquatica. The sequence continues at coordinate 905,018,225 of OY856411.1, forward strand.
GTACAGAAAGTTGTATTTTTCCTGACTGTTACTATGATCATATTTTATATCCTTGTACTGTGAATATCAGTCAAGTTTGGTTATTCTAAATCTTACACATTTCATCTCAGTCGATCTTGGTTATTCTAAATATTACACATTTCATATCAGTCGAGTTTGGTTACTCTAAATCTTACACATGGGTAGATACCACCATCGGAAAATCATTTAACAATTACATCCTTTTTAGTAGTAGATAGCCTCACATACAATCTAATTTTTCAATATTATTATATAAAAATACATCTATAGTTTAATAAGGTCTCAAGGCACTAAATAAGACTTTGATAAATATGTTCTAAAGTTGCCCTAATTTCACTAAGTTTTCCATGCAAAATGGTATTAAACTTCTAAAAAATAATACATTATTGTGAGTTTTAAACTATGCTGGTGATTCTTTTTAAGTTACAACTAATAGAAGAAATCAGGTTGGTTCTTTGTTTATATAACAAATAAAGTAAAATGCACATTATATTAAGTCTGACTTCAATGCTATTATGGTCTTATGAAATTTGTTTCTGATTATAATAAGTTGCCAAATTTCATGGGTGGTTCTTTACTAATAGACGAAATGAGGTATGGTTTAAAAAATTGTATTAATATTATGTCCTCTATGTTGTATCTAGTTCTAGATTGAGGTACATAAGATTATGTTCTTCTATTATCTCACATTTTTTTTATCATTGTTATACATAGAATGCTAAATTCTTTATAAATAACATGGATAGTGTTTACATGTGATTAGTGTGGCCTTTAGGTTGGTTCTTTGTTTGTATGACAAATAAAGTAACATGCACATTATATTAGGTTTGACTTCAATGCTAATATGGATTTGAGTCCATGCTATGCGTTATACTTATCCATATGCAAGGTTGATTAGAAATATTTATCTATGCTTGGTTGATTAAGCATAGAACAACATTCAAGGATATTAAAAATAGTATTGTATGTCTCTATTATGTCAATTATTAATAGGTGTTTTTCTCTCTACTTCCATACTGATTACACATGAAAATATTGGATTGCAGTGCATGCCAGTCTCTTGTGAGATTAAGGTACGTAAGGGTATGTTCTTCTATTATCTAAAATTTTTCCGATCCTTGTTATACCTAGCCTACAAAATGGTGTCAATAGTGAATTGCAGTGTATATTAGTTTCTTGTAAGATTGAGGTATGTAAGGGTCTATTATTCCATAACCATTCATATCTTTATGATTCATGTTATACATACCCTATATTATGCAAGGATGAATAGAAATATATGTTTGTGCAAATATGTTATACTTGGGATGTGTTATGCAAGCATATGTGTTTTTGTTATGTATGTCAAATCAATTTATATATCATTTGTAGGTCTGATTTGTGAACAAATGGCTGATCTAGGTGAAAACATGCATTGTTTGACCTTTATGATTCATGTTATACATAGCCTATATTATGCAAGGATGAATAGAAATATATGTAGGTCTGATTTGTGAAAAAATGGTTGATCTAGGTGAAAACATGTCTTGTTTGACCTTTATGATTCATGTTATACATAGCCTATATTATGCTAGGATGAATAGAAATATATGTCTGTGCAAGTATGTTATACTTGGGATGTGTTATGCAAGCATCTGTGGCCTTATGAAATTTGTTTCATATTGCAGTCAGTTGCCAGATTTCAGGGGTGGGTCATGTTATTCAAATGGGAGAGGGAGGCAGGAGGGTAGAAGTTGGAAGTCAATATGAAAAATCAAGAAACATGTTACAGTGCATGCCAGTCTCTAGTGAGATTAAGATACATAAGGGTATGTTCTTCTATTATCTCACATTTTTCTGATCATTGTTATACCTAGAATGCTAAATTCTAATTTGTATCTTGGTTACTAATTGAGTTCTGTAACTATGACCTATTTCTTGATGCAAGTAGGTCCCCCCCTTCATGTATAACCACATGTTGGTCGTTGATAGATTCTTGATAGACCAAATCAGGTTGGTTTTTTGTTTATATGACAAATAAAGTAACATGCACATTATATTAGGTCTGACTTCAATGCTAATATGGCCTTATGAAATTTGTTTCATATTGCAGTCAATTGCCAAATTTCATGGGTGGGTCATGTTATTCAAATGGGAGAGGGAGGAGGGAGAGTAGAAGTTGGAAGTCAATATGAATTTGCACATAAATGTAAGTCTAGATTCAACTAAATCTTTGCACATAAAGGTAAGTCTAGATTCAACTCCTTACCTTTATTGTGTATGTTCATATGCAGACAGAAAATGGTCTGGTAGAGGTAGTTTTTGTTCTTGTTTCAACTATGCCTCGGATGCGACCCGATATACCATTTGGAAAACTTGGGCAAAGTCACAAGAGAAAGCCAGATTTCATAAAGGTATAAGTATTTTTGGTTTTGTGGCCACGTTATTGGTAGTTGCATTTTCTATTATTATATGTAAGATTTATAGTCTTATCTTTTCTTACACATAAATGTGTGATAGGTCTAAGAACTTCTTTGAGGATTTCAAATGGGAGAGGCAAATGGGAGAGGGAGACAGGAGGGTAGAAGCTGGAAGTCAATATGAATTTGCACATAAAGGTAAGTCTAGATTCAACTAAATCTTTGCCAAAATTATATATCTTCTTATTTGGATAAATTTCTTTCTTTGAGTCTGCTATATGGCCTTCTGAAATTTGTTTCTGATTGCATTCAGTTGCCAGATTTCATGGATGGGTCATGTTATTTAAAACGGTTGTGCATTTCAAATGGGAGAGGCAAATGGGAGAAGGGTGGGAGGCTAGAAGCTGGAAGTCAATATGAATTTGCACATAAAGATAAGTCTAGATTCAACTAAATCTTTGCCAAAATTATATATCTTCTTATCTGGATAATTTGCTTGCTTTGAGTTTTCTATATGGCCTTATGAAATTTGTTTCTGATTCAACTCTACTGTATTTTCTTTTAGGACTTTTACTTGCTACTTGGTTACCGGTTGTATTTTATTGGTATAGATGATACTGGAATATCTGGATAATTTGGTTTCTTTGTGTTTGCTATATCATCAACTCTATTGTATTTGGTTTTAGGACTTTTACTTGCTACTTGGTTATATGATTATTTATCATTACATCGATATTTATTAAACGTGAGATATGAGTGTTTGAGTGGGTTTCAATTTAATCAAATAATTTGTTTTCATGTATATTAATGACACTTTGCGTATGTTCATAAACTGTTTGAGAAAGAAAACCTTTTACGTTAGTATAACTCAACATATCTCTGTAATGAATATATTTTTTTCACTATAAGACTGGATTTATTAGAAAGAAAGGAGTTGAAGGATAACCATATGAAAAAAATATATAATTGAAGTTGAGAAAGAGAAAAAGGAGTAGGAGGTTAGATAGGATGGAAGGGGTTGGAAAGACTGATCGGCAATCTAGAAAAGGAGAAAGAGAATACGTTGGTTGGAATGTTTTTTGGGGACGTGGAAAGAAACAAAAAGAGTGGGCAGTCAGTTATATGATTCTTTATCAATACATCGATATTTATTAAACATGAGATATTAGTGTTTGAGTAGATATCAATTTAATTAAGTAATTAATTTGATGTATATTAATGACACTTTGAGTATGTTCATAAACTGTTTGAGAGAAGTCTAGATTTTATAAAGGTATAAGTAATTTTGGTTTTGTGGCATAATATTTTTCCCAATGTGCTCTATGTGATTGCATGTATATGACGGCCATGTTATTGGTAGTTGCATTTGCTGTTAATATATGTCATATTTATAGTATTATCTTTTCTTACACATAAATGTGTGATAGGTCTCAAAACTTCTTTGAGGATTTCAAATGGGAGAGGCAAATGGGAGAGGGAGGCGGGAGGGTAGAAGCTATAAGTCAATATGAATTTGCACATAAAGATAAGTCTCGATTCAACTAAATCTTTGCCAAAATTATATATCTTCTTATCTAGATAATTTGCTTGCTTTGAGTTTTCTATATGGCCTTATGAAATTTGTTTCTGATTCAACTCTGTTGTATTTACTTTTAGGACTTTTACTTACTACTTGGTTACCGATTGTATTTTATTTGTATAGCTGATACTGGAATATCTGGACAATTTGGTTGCTTTGTGTTTGCTATATCATCAACTCTGTTGTATTTGCTTTTAGGACTTTTACTTGCTACTTAGTTATATGATTCTTTATCATTACATCGATATTTATTAAATGTGAGATATGAGTGTTTGAGTGGGTTTCAATTTAATTAAGTAATTGGTCTCCATGTAAATAGAAAACAAGTGGAGAAAACATGTGAGAAGAGAAAGAGCCAAAGAGAAAAAAAACATTTCAATAATATCTAAGAATTAATTGTATATTATCATATTATACAACTTATTTGTATTTACATGTGAATATAAAGTGGTTAAGAATTTTGTAGTACAATACTTAGTCTTATAATTAGAGTGGTGGAAGAAGAGAGAGTGTTAGTTACTAATTGATTTTGCGTTGGTTTTTTCTTGAAAAACATAGAAGCAAATAGTAAAATCGTGGGAGTAGAATCGTGTTTGAGAAAACAAACTTTTAAATAGAGAGTGTTGGTTACTTGTTGTATTTTATTTGTATACATGAATCCGAAGGCATTTTCTAAATGATATATTTTCTTTCAGTTGTATTGTATAAGCATCTAGGTATAAGACCCGACATTGCTTATCTCCCGTCTGGCGATCACGGCGGCGAGCTAGGGCTCCCCCCGCGTGTGGTGCTCAGGCTTGGGGGAGGGGGTTAGGCGTCCTACTGGGCCATCACCTTCTTTCCCTGGGCCTCCTCCTCGACTTGCCTCTTCTTCCGGTTTCCTTTTGCAGGTGCCTCTCCGAGCTCCTCATCTCTCCCCCCTGGGCGGCGGCCATGCGACCTGGTTGTGATCGGATCCTCTCTTCGGCGTGTTGCTTGCAGGAGGTGGGGGTGCTCTTCTCCTGGCAGAGTCTTGCTTAGATTTGCCTTGAGGCTGAGGTAGGTGGAAGGTGGAGGTGTCCTCGCAGGGTTTCCGGAGGAGGCGGGTTTCCCTCCTCTGTTTCTGCCTTGCAGGTTTCTTGCTTGGGTGCTAGTTTCTGGCAGGCTATCTGCCTTGTTCCGTCGTATATCGGCGTTGTTTCTTCATTTGAATAAGGATTGTTACTCCTTCCTCTGTGAAGGCAGTGGTTTTTCTGGGGTTTCCCCCGGTAATTCAACCTTAGTACGGCTATCTCATCTTTGCTCTGGATTGATCTCATTACTCAGTTTTATGGCTTCGTTTGAGTTGATATACGAGAAGAATACTGTCTTGTTCCAGCCCCTCTACCACTACTTAACGCTCAGGTTGAAGGAATTCTTCAGGAAAAGCTGCTTAAGACAGCCTCAAGGAAGAAGAATCAATACAGAAACGTCTCTCTTTCATTCCAATATGAGTTGTAGTACCCTAGGGTAACTGAACATGATGTTTGTATGTTCTGTTTGTATCTTTCTCCCCAATTGTAGATGTCGTATGGCTAACAAGTAATGAATCGATCCTTTTCCTCTAAAAAAAAAAGCATCTAGGTATATATATTTGGAAGAGACGTGTAAATGAAATAAAAAAGATTGACGATGTTTACATCACTGCATTAGGTTTCCATGATGATGTTGGAAGAGGTGTATATGAAATAAAAAAAATGATTGACGAAATACATCTATTATTACTAAATCTGACCTCAATTTTTTTTCTTTCTAAAAGTTGCCTTTCTGGATTGAATCCGCTGTGATTGTGTCTGTTGTTTGTATCACTCCATTAGGTTTCCATGATGATGTTAGAACTCTAAAGAGTGAAATATACATTAGTATTATTATCTAGTGTTAGTTACTAATTGGTTTTACGCTGGCTTTTTCTTGAAAAACATAGAAGCAAACAGTAAAATCGTGGGAGTAGAATTGTGTTTGAGAAAGCAAACTTTTAAATAGAGTGTGTTGGTTACTGATTGTATTTTATTTGTATACATGAATCGGAAGGCATTTTCTAAATGATAAATTTTCTTTCGGTTGTATTGTATAAGCATGTAGGTATATATATTTGGAAGAGACGTGTATATGAAATAAAGAAAGATTGACAGTGTTTATATCATTGCATTAGGTTTCCGTGATGATGTTGGAAGAGGTGTGTATATGAAATAAAAAAAAGATTGATGAAATAAATCTGTTAATACTAAATTTGGCCTCAACTTTTTTCTTCTAAAAGTTGCCTTTTTGGATTGAATCCGCTGCCATTGTATCTGCTGTTTGTATCACTGCATTACGTTTCCATGATAATGCTAGAACTCTGAAGACTGAAATATACATTAGTACTATTATCTAGTGTTGGTTACTAATTGATTTTGCGCTGGCTTTTTCTTGAAAAACATAGAAGAAAATAGTAAAATCCTGGGAGTAGAATTGTGTTTGAGAAAGAAAACTTTTAAATAGAGTGTGTTGGTTAATCATTGTATTTTATTTGTATACATGAATCCGAAGGCATTTTCTAAATAATATATTTCCTTTCGGTTGTATTGTATAAGCATCTAGGTATATATTTGGAAGAGATGTGTATATGAAATAAAGAAAGATTGACAGTGTTTATATCACTGCATTAGATTTCCATGATGATGTTGGAAGAGACGTGTATATGAAATAAAAAAAAGATTGATGAAATACATCGGTTAATACTAAATATGACCTCGATTTTTTTCTTCTAAAAGTTATCTTTCTGGATAGAATCCGCTGTGATTGTATCTTATGTATGTATCACTGCATTAGGTTTCCATGATGTTAGAACTCTTAAGAGTGAAATATACATTAGTACTATTATCTCACCTGCTGGTATTACTTTTTTCCTATAGGGAGGCAATAAAGTAGGTGGTGTGAACTCGACGAACAGCAACACAGTATATGCCGACTGCGTAAGAAATCAGGATGTGTGAAAAACATGGAGTAAATGGTAGGATTTCATGGTAGGAGTAAATGGCTACATCTCACCTGTTGTTTGCTTCGGGCTGCAGCGACCTAAACCTTTTCTTCTGTCATCGCTTGGGGACTGGAGGAACACAATGTGCCCATATTAGGGTATCAGCGACGTCACTTTGTGAGTTAAAAGGATTGGGCAGTGATGTTGGGATCGTGTTTGACGTGGCTTTAGACGTCTGGTTGGAATATGTTGCAACAAACTCAATTTTGTGTTTGGATTATCTGTAAAGATATTTTTATTCATTGCAAAAACTCATTTTGTATTGAATTGTCTGTGAATTATCTAATAAAAACAATTTACATTGGCAGGATATGAGTTTGATGGATGGTTATGGGTGTGAGTGAGAAGGGTGTGGGAAATTCAAATTTAAATGTGCGAGATTTCAAAAAGAGTGAGTTCCGGTTGTTCAAACTAAATTGGTTTTTTGAAGAAAAAAAACTGAAAAACATGAGAGCAGCTTGAGTGAAGGAGAGTGTAATGTTTTGCCACGTTGGCAAAATCGTGGTATGTGATTGGTCAATATGAGTTTGGGCGGGTGTATTTGAACTGCCTACAAAACTCGCTCTTTTTATAGTAGTATAGATTGTGCATGTACGAGGTCGGCCCCTATACCGATAACAGAGTCACGCCTGTTTCTCCTATTCTCTCTCCACGAGCATTTGCTCTCCTTGGGCTGCACAACTGTTCTGTTTCATACGGCTTTCTCCTTCCGCGTTTATTTCTCCTCCAGCCAACAAATAGACATGGCCCCACCAACTGCCATATATTCACGCATGCACGCACGCAGTCTGTCTCTCTCTCCCCACATTTCCTTTCCTATACTAACACCGACCAGGCCCACCACTTCATCCAAGTAACTTGTAGCATTTCACCCCCCTCTCTCTCCTCAGGTAGCAAACGTTTTCTTCCTCAGCCTTCGTCCCCGACGAGTCTCGTCGCTGGGGCTGCTACAGCTGGTGCTACAAGATGGGACTGCAGTGACCATACTTCACCAAAATAAGTGTAGAAAAGTGTGTTGAAACCAGAGCGGAAGGGAAGACATAAAGAAGTTAGTCTCAACCATCCATGCCAATGACTCTGAGCTTGCCACTTTCACACCTATGTACCACCAGAAATGTCGGAAATGACGTCGGTGAGCTCCATAGTCCACGTGTTACAACTTACCACTGTGCAAGATGTCCAATCAACTCTATCATTAGATAATGAATCCTCTGCAGCTGCCAAAAGCATCCTATACAAAGTTCCCACGCCACCCATGACCTTGTCTGACATGATTTCCAGAGATGATGTTTTGACATCGACAACACTGAACAGAGCCTTATGACTATTGAAATGCATCCAATTTGCTCCTTTTGAACACATGAAGATATGAACTAGCCTCCAACGTCCCCATTCCCCATGAAAAGACTCCTAACATATCCAAGGATAAGGAGGAGGTGTAGATGATCTTTGGCTGACCTCAGGAGTTAAAACCGACCCTCCATCGCTATAAATAGCTACCTGATGTTCATGGATGTCTCATGCTCAAGATAGAATCCACAACACTAAGTGAACAAAGACCTCGACCACCTATTGACTTTCCTAAAGGTACACCTTGCGTAAGATGAAAAATCCACCTCCACACTCCCTTCTCTACCAATCAAAACACCATATCCATCGTCCATAAACCTAAAGGTCTCACTCTTAGTTTTCCCACTCATTATACACATCAAATACACCATCAATAACACCTTCAGTAGTAAAGGAGCTCAAGGAAAAGAAGTAACTAGGCTTGGACTTAGGTTGGACTTTGGACTGTATAAACTCTGAAGTTGAGGTATGATGTATCCCCTATTCCTCTATGTTGAGCAATTAGCCTATTTTTGTCTTACTCTTGGTCCTATGGGCATTATCCTGTATAATGCTCTATTCTTTTGATATCATGATTCTTATGAACTAGATTATTGAGACCTTGTATATTCTCTTGGACTCTTATCTTGTGCTTTGTGCCTGCATTGATGTGGATGTTTATGCCCACCTTGTAGTGGATGTTGTGTGCTTCTTTTCCCACCATGGTAGTGGATGTTTATGTAGCACATTTTTTTTGGATTTTTTTATTTCATATCTCTTATTTATCCTTATTATGCATCATGTGATGACTACTAGTATAATGTTGTATGTGAAATTATGTGGATGTAAAAATTCCCACATATGAATGCATATGTGAAAATCCCTGCATATTTTTATATATGTTGGCAGATGTGAAAATTCCTGCTAAGAAGATGTTGACAGACCCTTCCACCACCCTATTATAGAGCAGATGTATACAAGACCCTGCTCGCTCTACATTTTTTGTAGATGTGTATTTCCTACCTACATGATATATTATTCTAGTTTTATCACATGTGAAACACATGGATTCTTTGAACTTATATTTTTCTTTCATCGTGATATGAATGTTCTTTTCTTTTATGATCCTTTGGGTATTACTTTCCTCTTCTATGGGACACATTTATAATTGATATCCTTATTTTCATATATTGCTCAATTTCCTATTTTAGTATGCACATACCACTTTTGTTGATGTTTCTCTTTCTTCTCTTCTTTTGTGGGGTATGCTTCCAACCCCAGGTAAAGCAAGGAGGACTTGGGCTTCAACATTGTAGATGAGCTTTTGGGAGACTTTGAAGAGGTGGTTAGATGACCCTCAACTTGATCTTTGGCTTATATGATTAGATATCCTTTTTGACACCCATGTGTGGTGAAGTGATGTATAATGATAACAAGCTTTGTAATAGTTAGAACTTTCTTATTCCGTTGCTATATTTTTAGTCCTATGATACATACATGTAGAAAGTATTGGTACACATCCCTTTGGTGAAAAAAAATGTATGGTATTTGTTTCAAGGGATGTGGCCTTTTCTTTTCTAGTAGGGAAGTGGATCCCCTATCGGGTCCCACACCTTACACCTGTACTCTCAGGTCCTTGAGGGATTTTTCTAGATGTTGTACATCGATATGAGGTTTTTGGTAGTATGCCATGGTTGTACATGTATGGCTTGTATTGTGAATAGGTTATCCTTGTAACATGTTTCAGGTAGTGGCAATATGGCCAATATACAGTGATGTATATACGTTTATGGTATCATATGTGGTACATGTAATGATCGCTACCAAACCGATAGCCAAATCATTATTAATTATGAGGAATAATCATAAGTAGTGGATGCACAAAAATCACTAAAAATTAAAACCATTTTGCAAAGAGATCCATTTCAAAACTTTATATACATCGGGGTTCACCTTGTACACCCACCGTACCATCCCATCTCGAGGTTAACATATAACAGTTGCTTTGTTAAAACATATACGAAAGCAACATCAAACCTTGAGGCATACAAGACAAAATCTCAGATTGTTCATAAAACCATCACGTACTAAATCCAAGGACATGAGAGTACAGAGACGACACATAGGACTTCTATCTACAAGACACGACAGACAGTATATTCAACCTGAGTTGTTACTGTTGTCTCTATTGTTATTATCCTTCCTCTGCCAGAACGGTCTCTACCTCCTCATGCACGTCCACCTACAAATTGTAGATCCCATGGGGTGTGACAATTGTCCCAGTGAGAGATATAACTCTCTGCCAAAAATGTTATTATCACAGGTAAATAGTATTAAACTGAGCAGAGGTTCTTTTATATTACTAAGCAAGGTTAATCACTGTGGATAATTAGATTAGAACATTTATCATCTTTTAAATCATTATAACTGTCTATGATAGGGCAATAAATAATTTGTTCACTTTATAAGGAATATATAGAACATGTGTATCATTTACCCATCATAATATACCAACATCTCAAGCTCATCCCGTGATACTATTATCATGGTATGACATTCATGAATCATCTTCATTTCTATCTGTTGGTCTCAGCCAATCTGCTAGATAGGTAATTGTACCAATCATGTAAATATACATCATTATGTTTTGTCCAGGTATTGGTTTATACCAATCCTATAAAATTGTATACAGGTATTGGGATATGCCAATCATGTAAGATTGTATCCAGGTATTGGGTTATCCCAATCTTGTAGAGTTGTACCCAGGTATTGGGCTATCTCAATCATGCAGGGATGTATCCAGGTATTGGAGTATGCCAATCTTGTAGGGTTGTATCTAGGTATTGGAGTATGCCAATTCTGTAGGATTGTATCCACATATTGGGTTATCCCAATCCTATAGGGTTGTATCCAGGTAATGGAGTATGCCAATCATGTAGGGTTGTATCCAAGTATTGGGTTATTCCAATCATGTAGGGTTGTATATAGGTATTGGAGTATGCCAATCCTGTAGGGTTGTATCCAGGTATTGGGTTATCCCAATCCTGTAGCCCTTGTTTGGTTCGGATCACATCCGGATTAGGCAGTGTATTTTTTCACCGCGTCACCAAACCCGGTCCGGATTGTTGGATAATCGTGTTTGGTTCGCAACCTCGTGAGACCCCCGTTTTGCGATAACGGAACCCCCTAATCTGGACCAACCCGGTCCTGGTAGAGGCGGGATTGCAAATCCTAGTCCATGTTAGAGCATGACCCCCCGACCCCCTCGGATATCTCCCCCTCTTCTTCACGACATTGTCACCCCTCTACCTGCACCGCCGACTGTTTGGTTCGTGAAATTAAAAGTGGAAATTGATTCGCCCTGCTACCTCGAGCAGGTCGTGGAGGGCAGAAGACTTCGGGAGTTGAGAAGGCATGGTGAATCAATGAGGGGAACTGCGATCGCCGGGCTAGGGTGTCTACATGCTGGAAAGGCATCTATGTCCTGCACATTGTCCCCGTCCACCCTGGTCAGGTCGATTCATGCTCGTCTTGTCTTATCCACGCAGAGGAGGAACGTTATCGAGGCCAAGATCTTTTGTTCTTGCTTCCTATTTCTTGTTGTGTGCGTTGAGGTCCTTGCCATCTAGTTATGCATCCTCGAGCACTTATTCTCTGAAGCCGGTTGTCGTCGCTGTGTTCATCATTGTTGTTGCAACGGAGCTAATCTTCTCGGCGATTTGTCGTTGTCGACCAATTGTGAAGAACATGTTGGTTGAATGTAATACTACCACATGTGTATATTGATTCCCTTTATTTCATACTGACGCATGTGTGCTTTTCTTGTTCTAACTTTGTGCTTCTGCTCCATGCTAGATTTCCATGGTGTTCGACACTGCCGGCTATCCTCCAGGTATCCCATTCCCAAATTTCCCTTCTCCAAATTTGTACTACTGATTACCTGTTGTTACGCTTTAGTTGTGAATCAGTATTATTGGTGTTGTATGAAGCATCAATACGTATTATTGGTGTTGTATGAAGCATCAATACGGTCTGTTTAATGTGTACCCAGATTGCTCAAATATTAGCCATTGTATATTACTACTATAGCAATTCCAGATGTTATAAACTTAAATAAGAATATATAACCATAATCACAAAGATAAAGTTGGATCATGTGTACTCGAACTCCTTTTCTCAGTTCCCAATTCATGAGACATTTCATCTCACCTCTACTTGTGCATAACCCTTTTCTCATAATTGCAATACATTGCCTCAAACTAGGGTACTACATGTACATGTCGGACCAATCTACTATAATGGATTTAATACATATACCATCTTAAACTAACTCCTTTCAAGCCCTTCTTCTATGTTCAAGTTTATTACAAGGAATATGATCCCACTAAACCCAAGAAACAGGAAGATCAAAAACCTATTCAGTTGACATAAATTGATTCAACACAAGTTATTTGGTTAGTAGGCTCTCATCAGTATGTAAACCTCTCTTGTTACTTTTGGTTGTAATGTGAGACTAACCTTCTTTATTCCTTTACCACACTTTTATCTTAACTTTGAAATGTTACATACAAAGAATCTTGTTTTATGGTCAAGTATCCAAACTGCACCACTCTTTCAAACATATGTAATACTTGTAGCAATGAAAGGCGTCCATTAGGAGTGATGGTGGTAGGAGACTACATACTTTCCTATGTTTATCTATGATAAAGATAAATGATAAGAAGAACTTTTGGGAATTAAACATAATAAACATTATGAAAACTTAATGATAGATCATATGTAGGGTATTCTAGACTAGGATGTGACATCACTTGAGTTGCTAATGTACTATGGTCAAAGATAGGCATGACTAATGTACTATGTTGTATACATATTTTTATTATTTTCAATAACATAATATTTGAAAATCCAGTTAGCCTTTTGGGAAAACAATTCATTTTTGGTAGATAACTACACTGAATTATGGGTAAAGCATTCTCATCATAAACCTAAAATCCAACTTTCCTTTTTCCAACTATATTTCCATCACATCTAGATTATATGATGTTGTTTGGTAGCAGGGGATATGCTACTACTTATACCGACTAGAAAATTTAATGCTACACTCACGATACTATTTACAAATCAACCCCAAACATACATAACAGTTGCAGTAATAAGTTTTTATTTTTGTGGACATGTTAGGAGGCATTATTGGCTGATGAGATACATTGCTGGTCTCTTTGTGTGGTTATTACATTATTGTTGTCGATGTTCATTCTGGTTGAGCTTACTTCATGATAACTTATCAGTTAATTTTTTTACCTGTTAAGTGCCATTGATTTCTGCTTCAGCTATACATGTGTGCAAAAATTTAAATTATGTTAATAATTTGCACTGCTGCATAGTATGTATGTGTGTTCCTGTGAATTGAAAATTGCAAACTGGCAATATATAAGATTTCCCCTTCATATTAAGTTGATTCCCCATATTTTGCTATCCAACTTTTCTGGCTTTCACCCCTCCATTGAAAATCTCCAGGGAACCATGGATCTCCCTACACACTCCCTAAGCTGAACATGTTAAAAAATCTATGGATTTATCCAAACTTCACATAAACTGATTATACTATTGGAACCCAGCTTTTGGCATGCCAACAAATTATAATGAAATTCTGGCGAAAATACGTCCCATCAATAAAAGTTTGATTAAAACAAAAGGAATTGGTTCAAGGAATATGAGAATGAGTTGTGTTAGACTGAGTACAGATATTGATTTGTCAATCACAGTAGACCCATTCCATATCCTTCATTTTATGTTTCATAAGATAGGTGTCCTTGTATAGTTATACTTCCCTATCTCTTATATATTCTGTAATAAACTGAACCATATCTCCTCATGGGTGTCCCGAGGACCAACATGTTGAGGAGGAGGTCATGCAGGAAACTCTATTAAAAGCCAGTCCCCCATTCTCAGGTCACCCAACTCTTGTCGAAGAGGTCTCACAAAATAAGTTCCTCTGATCATGGTTTACGCATGTTTACATTGGCCTTCCATAAAAGATGTATTAATTGTATCTTGTATATCTATAATAGAAGCTTACTATTTTATAGATGTTTACATATGGTTCCTTGTTAATGACAACGGTGTAGATGCCAAGATGTATCCTTCTATAATGTCATGTACCACATGATCTGTTTCAAGATCCCTTGTTGTTAAGAAGACAAAAATTGACTGTTGTATGGCCATTATTGATGGTCATCTTCCTTTTATTTTTCTCATTAATGAAGTAATTATTGATGTAAAGCTAGTCTCACTCATACAAATGCATGAATTTATGTTAGGGCATTGTTCAGTTAATTAACAAGCTTTCTTCTTTGACAATTATTTGGTAGCCTTACAAAAAGTGCTTGGGAAAAAAGGAACTTGGAGAAATTCCTCCAACAAGTCATGGGTTCCACGTGTTGCTGTCTAGGAGAGGGTAACTTTATTTAGTCAGACCAATTTGTATTTGATTGATAAAAAAATAACTTGGAAAGCCTTAATCACATTTGTGTTGAGTATGGATATTTGAAGTGGACTAGAAGATAAAAGGATGGTCAGTTATAAATAGGTGTTTCCCTATGAAGCATGTTTTACTCAAACATTCACTTGATTAGTCTACGTTACATTCTCCTATTTATTATTTGCAACTATATTTCCATCATGATTCCAGACCAAGTTTTTGGGTTGTCTGATGCATTTTGCTAGAAGGGGATATGCTACTAATTATACCAACTACCATCCCATCACAAACATCAAATGTGTGCAAATTTAATGTTACACTCAAAATACTTGTTACAGAACAACCGCAAACATACATAGCAGTTGCAGTATTAAGTTATAATATTTGTGGTCATGTTAGGAGGCATTTATTAGCTGATGAGATACATGGCTGGTCTGATTTGTTTTTTAAATCTAATATTATATTTTGTTATTATTCTCAAATAGTACATGCCCTCATTTAATATTACTATAAACACCCCTCATCATCATTATATGTTGCAGTACCTACGCTAGTACGTCTTCCGCAGACCCCAGGTTGCGTATTACATGGTCGAGAGAGTCTGATGACACTCTAGTTTCATCATTGCGGAGGCAGTATGACATAGGCAGGTGTATTGATAGACATTTTACTAGGTACGCTTGGAGGGAGACACTACCTGAATGGCAAAATAGGATGGCTAGGCCGAAATGTATGTTAGAGCAGTTGAAAACTAGGTGGAAGAACCTGAAGAAGGACTATGCCAAATTGAAGCTTGTAACCAACAAGAGTGGTGTTGGATGGGATGAGACTAGGAACAAGCCAAGGCTGCCTGACGCCTCTGAGTGGAGGGACAGTCTTGCGGCATGTATATCAATCAAACCCTTATTAGTGTCCTACATTTACATTATAATGTCATACTAAAATCTTTTTTATAATTAGGCAAACAAGGATCTTGCTAGGTTGATTAACCAACCATTTTCCCACTACTACAACATCGAGTTGATGGTAGGGAGGAACATTGCTAGAGGACACCATGTAATGTCTTCAGTGGATAGACAAATAACATCTGACGTTGCCTCCGAGGATGAAGTTTCTATAGACTTAGATGTGTCTGATTTCACCCATGAACACAGAAACCCCCTGGGGGAACCTGACATAGGCACATCTGCTATGCATAGTGAGGGTGACACCAGTGGAGGAGGAACAGACACATAGGGGATTGGGGGAAGGACTCCTCCTAGCCACAGGCACAGGAAGTGACCGTCAACGACATAAGAGCGATGTGTGCTATCGAATGATGTGTTATCTCAATTCACACAGGTGTACACAAAGGTACACAAATTAGGCACAGGTGTGGCTAGCAGAACCATCGAAAAGGAAGAGTTTGGGACTATTTTGCAATATTTCAATGACACTTTCCCAGATGCCCCCACCCCTGTATTTACAACTCTTGTGAGTGCCATAAAGGAGTCACCAAACCGCATTATCTACCTCAGCCTTACACATACCCCACACAAAATAACAATATGGTTGCAGGACCTTTGGGAAAGGTCCATAGGCGGTAGTGGGACACCACGACCTTCAATGACATCCTCTTTTGTGCCATCTCAGCAGGACTTTTCTTCGACGTGGTATACTAGTACCAATGATGTTGGAACAAGTGGGAATAACAGAGGCCCTACAACATCATAAGTTACACTATGGTTCATGATATTGATTGCTTTCCAATTTAGTATTTTCTTTAAATGCAGACATTTGTTTTGCCATTATGTTATCCATGTTTGGGAACATGAACTCCAATTCACTTATTGTTGTAATAATTATTTGATGGTCAGACTTTTGTTGCTCGTACCATTACATTCGTATATAATGTTGATGTACTTCATTATTTGTCACATCTGTCATATTATGGTCAGGGTGTTTTTCATTTCATTTTAGGGATCATGTCAAGCTTGTTATCATTTTCATTGTAGGCATCATGGCTGCTACTGGCCATACAGAAACAACATACCTCCTTACACAGATTTTAGATATCGTGTCTGGGCCAGCAAATCGCATTGCTCATGCAATAGCTGACACAATAGCGGACTCCATCATGGATGATATTTCTAATGATGATGATGGCGTACCACCTTCAATACATAGGTCTATTAGTATTAGGAGTGGCCACCAAAAGGTGTTAGAAATCATAACTGGTCATGAACAGAGAGCTTATGACCTATACCAAATGCGACCTCAGACTATACTAACCCTCATGGACAAGCTTGAGACTCGGGGGTTGTTACACAGTAGTAGAGGTGTCTCATCAGTTGAGGTTATATGATACTTCCTACAGATGGTTGTCCATGGCCATACAAACCATATTTTGGTGGAGGACTACATTCACTCTGGTGAAACCATAAGAAAAAAGTTCAACAAAGTATTGGAGGGGGTGTGTGTTGTGCCATGACTATGTTGTCATGCAAACAACAACCACAACAACACATCGTCGAATATTGGAGAGCCCAAGGTTCTACCCTTACTTCAAGGTATTAGTTTTCTGCTACAATTAATAAGAATTTTTCTTGTACTTTGTATGTTTACACCTGATTTTGGTGGTGTAGAATGCCATCGGGGCAACTGACAGGACACACATCCCAGTCCCAGTGAAATGCAACAAGAAAAATCGTTATCGATACAGAAAAGGGAATGTCTCTCTAAATGTCATGGTTGTTGTAGACATCTCAATGGAGTTTACATATGTCCTAACTGGGTGGGAGGAATCTTCTACTAACCAAAGGGTCCTACAAGTAGCAACGACAACATGCGATTTCAAAGTACTGACAGGGAAGTTTTACCTAGTAGATGCAGGGTACACCAACACATGTCAGTTTCTTGCACCTTATCGCAACATACACTACAAAAAAATGGTCTTTAACTATAAATAAAAATTGTAGCGAAAACCCCATATTTTTTAGTTAAAGGATTTAACTACATATTTGTTTACATATACAAATTGTAGTATATGCTCGTATAGCTAAAGCCTTTAACTATATTTTAAAAATATGTAGTTAGATAATCCATTCGCTACAAATTCATATGTAATCAGAAGCGTAGCTAGATATTGTCCTTACATGTTTAAATGTAAGTGTAATTATAGCTAAATGTATGACTATGATTGCATTTGCAGTCAGTATGTAGCAAAAACATGAAGTTAATACATTTTATTTGTATTTAATGTGTAGGGAAAGGCAGCAGTTACTATATACATATATATGTAGTTGATTATGCATCTAGCTACATGTGTTATGCCATTTAGTACACATACATATATGCTTAATTTGATTATTCATATATATATATATATATATATATATATATATATAGTGTGTAATTTGTTAGTATACAAGATCTTTTAGTAACAAAATTGTAGTATTTAGAACAAGTTATGCTCATTATGCCAACAATCTTACTTTCATTTATAATGAAGCGTTAAATGTACATGGGGAGGACATATACCTTGCCCTTATTACACAATGTGTACAAAGAAAAGTATATACATATATCAATGATTCAGTGGTCTACTAACATCTTTGTGAAAGAGTTGTGTCTTTCTCGACTAGTTTTAGCATCCTTATTGTCTTCTTCTTTTGTTTGAGCTCTTGTTGTTGTTGCACCATCATGAAGAAGAGCATGTGTTGGATTAAAAAGTATAAACAAGACAATCTTGACTTGGTTGAGCAGGGTTTCCCTCTTGTGAAGATGTTCTTTCACTTAGCTTAGAATCAATATTTCATTTTCTCATCACAGTTGAGCAGGGTTAGCACTAGATTGCAGAGTCATTTCTTATACACATGTGCAAACCAAGCTCTCAACGCCTCATCTTTATAAGCTATTGTGTCTTGTGCTACTCTTTGCTGAGATACAGATTAATATCAAGTTAGCTGCTAAGGAACTATTAATATACAAAAAATAGGAGTATCAAACTAGTAATTTAGGAGTATCAAACTATTAATGTATCAAACTGCATTAGACCTTATAAATTGATAATTGGGCAAGTCGTACAGCTTAAAGTAGAACCAGGAAACCAACCTTTTAAGCACACTTCAAAGCTAAACGCAGAAAGGCCAACATATAGATCTCCAGTAGAAATAACAAAAGTATGCATAATACTAATGTATTACTCTTTCCAAAGAAGACCTGATGCAAGGAAGAAGTTCACATTCAAATTAGTAAATGCAATTTGAGGCATTTTGGAACAGGGAAACATCCATTTTTCTATGTGAAGAGTGAACTTAGCAAGGGCATCATCTATTCTTTTGTTTGAATGTTGAACTTTGGTTGTAGTGAGAAAACTATTCCACAACGAAGCATGTAGAGTTTAGTGTCCTACCTTCTTTATCCCTTCTGGATTAGTAAGTTTTCCACCTAGATCATAACTCATAAGGACATTGGGTTTCATGCACGAACACATTAAGATCTCTCACGTCCAGCCTTGAATCATGTATCTGATGCCTCCCTATATTAAAACACATCATATCATGGCAAATAGTAGGTGATGATGAAAAATATACCATAGATTGCGAGCTTAGATGAGTAAAGATGCTAGAGAGTATTGCTTTCATTCAGAAAATACATAACGATTTTGGAGTTGTAGTATCTGCTGATAGATAATTACTTAGGAGCACTAACACCTAGCTTCCATTCAACATGTTAAGATTCTACTAATTTGTTGCTTTGTAGGCTAGATAGGATGCCTACCTGGATAATGGATAACTTTTAGTCGGCTACTTCATTCTCTAGACATCCTCCATGCACTTAGAGAAGCACTCCTCAAAGACAAATCTATATTGGAGGCCCTGGAGAACATTTGATTATATTTGGGGCCCTGTAGATGGCAAAAGAAAGGAATATGCAACAATCAATAGTAAACAAGTTACAATGTCTTTTAGCAATTATTGAACATTTGTAAACTGAGATTGTGTAAGCTTAAATAACACCAATATACCTGATGCATTCCAACCTATGGAGCATCTTCTTTTTCTTTGGCTTGCCTCTTTAACTGGATAAAAAGACAGACACACACATAGGGAGCATCAAGATGGATCAGCAGATGGGGTACAGTTTCACAGATGGATCAGTAGGGGTCTGATTGATGCAAGTTCATGATGATTACTAACATTTACTTCTAAGAAGAGTGCTAATATTGAAAACACCCAATTTCATTTCCAGTAGATGCTAATTCATGCAAGTTCTACATTATTTTCACATTAA
This sequence comes from Alisma plantago-aquatica, assembly GCA_963693085.1. Lineage (NCBI taxonomy): Eukaryota > Viridiplantae > Streptophyta > Magnoliopsida > Alismatales > Alismataceae > Alisma > Alisma plantago-aquatica. The sequence continues at coordinate 905,038,348 of OY856411.1, forward strand.
TGTTGAAAATATTGTGGTCCAGATTCTATTATGTATGGATAATGGCATGATCAATCAAGAAGGTTACAACCCCTGGAGTATTGCTGCAAAATATTGCAGATGCTAGGAAAAAGGAGGGGATGAATCTAATGAACTCACAAGAAAAGTAAAATCAAGCATAACACCCTCCAGAGGAAGGTTGGGAGAAATTTATCACAGATGATGACTTCAAAAATGTAAAGGTGCCATTGCAGTTGTGGGGAAAAGAAAAAACAACAGCTGCATAACTGTAAAAGCACGTAAAATAGTAGCACACTCCGCCCCGGAAGCTAAGGCAGTCTTCCTTTTTCCATGGAAAAAGTATGAAATCTTAATTTAAGAGGCTTTTATAGAAATTTCAATAACTTCATACAGGTAATGAAATGATGGAGTATATCACATACATGCAGTAGTAGCAGTTGACCTGAATATAAGCTACTAAAAGATTTACCTTGCCTGCAAGTGAAGAAAATAAGAAATGATGTAACTCATTCTCTATTTCATACATTTAAAGTTGGTGAAGGATTGTAATCTTGTATAAAATGGAAGTATTTTCCATATAAACTAAGGAGGAATCATTTTTTTTATCATGATATAACTACATCACAAGGAAGCACACACAATAGCAGGGGGTCGACAAGGATAGTAAAGGGGGGAGGGGGTTTGTGGTAGTTGTTTTCCACTGTGTTACTGAAATTGCAGCATTGTGTCTAAAGGTACAACATCTATAATAGCACATGGCAGTCACAACAATAACTAAGACAGTGAGAATGGGAAGAAGATGAACAAGAAAAAAAAGGAAAAATAACATAGATACCTTCTTGTATATGATAAGACAATTTACATTTTCTAAAAATACCAACTCAACTTCATGAAGAGACGTCTTATATTTCATTTTTAACTTCCCAACTCAGATTCATATTAAGATATAAGTTTTTGTCTCTTCCAGTACCAACATAACTAATACTTAATAACTAGTATAGGTGAACAAATAACACAAAAAAGTAGCATTATGTACATAATCCACAAACCAGATCATTGTGAAAGTGAGCCGATGAGTCCTTCTCTATGCTTATCCTCAGTAGTTTATTCTAAAGTGGATATGCATGAAGCCCTTGGTTAGGAAAATGAGCATAGAACTGAGTATGTTGACGAAATCTAGAACACAGAGATATAGCTAATGAAATACTATCAATCTTCTCAAGCATGCCAATACCTTTAGTAGTAGGATGTGTGCTAACTTTTTCAAAAGTGCTCCTAGCTTTATGTAAATAGATTCTGCTTGATCATCTTTATAATCATAGTTCAAATGTTTTCGAGCCAGCACTAATGATTCCTTAGGATCAATTTTGCAATTCAACTATGATGCATCCCTACAACACTAAAATTTGAAACAAATTTCAGTATCCAGCTGAGAGCTGACTATAGTAAGAAAAGACTTTAGTGAAATAATTTTGACATCATGATACAATACTATCAAAAATGCAAAGTTCTGTTCATGGACTAACTGTGTCTTACCAGATTAATATAGATGGAATATAGAATATGTCAGCAAGTACATGGAAAACGTCCATCATTGATATCAAAGAGGCCAAGAATGAGAGACTCATGCCAAGGCTGAATATGATATCAAGTTCCATCTAATTGGGGCCTGGTAGAACATCAAGAGATATTATAAACCTGATTTAGTCTCATGAAACCAGCAGCCAACCATAGGATGTTCCTCAGAAACTACTATGAAGTTACACTAAGAATGTGTACAATCATGACTCTTCCATGGTGGTTCCTGGTAAGTTACAGAAACAATCATGACTGTGTAAACAACATGAAGTTACACTTGTTTGTTCCTGGTAATAATGTACATAACTTCATGTACTTACGTATAGGAATATCTGTCTCCACCACCTATAGTGTAGCTACCAAGCTCCATAACCCTCACTCAAATTTCAATAGTCAAGCAGTCACTATCATCAACCAAAAGAAGCAATAAACTAAAACATGAGATAGAACAGTTTATGTTCGTTCAATGCAAGTTGTTCCTACCTCATAGGCTTTTAAGGTGTTATATTGGACCTGCCACTTTTTGGGACATCTTCATATCAGCTGCACAGTTGAATAACATATGATTATATATGGATGTATTGGGTTGTAATGTCATAGAAAAATAATTAAATTGTATTTGTGTGTGATCTATGGAACTGGTGTATTGTTTCTGTAACACTACCCTAACAGACCAAAGAAAGCAAACATGCTCTGGATAACATATTTTTAATTTGAATGAATTTGGTAGTTTGACCCAGTGGTCTCCCCTAAAGACAAATGAAAAGCATTTATAGATAAACTTCTTGAAGGCAAAATCTTGAATCACCACTAGTACTAGTGTTACAAAACCATAGTTATTGAGATGATTTATGTTAGAGAGTCCATATTAGTCTATTAGTTAATAGGCTAATTAGTTTAGTGGGCCTTTATATTCCAGCCCGTCTAGTTTACTTGGGTCCTAAGTAGGTGTCTCTCCTCTCCTATATAAAGAGAGGTCGTCAGTCTTTGTAAATATCATAATTATATTAGTTCAATCTTATATTTCACATGGTATCAGAGTGTGTTTCGTCCTGAGAGAACCCTAGCACCGCCGCTTCCCTCTCTCTCCCTCTAAGAAGACGACTTCTCCCTTGCAGTCGTCGCCGCTCCTCTCTCTAAAGAGAGCAACAGCGAGCTCTCTCCACCTGTGAGCGGCCGTTGCCATAGCCTAGGCCAGCTGCCCGCTAGGAAAGTCTGGCCTACATTGCTCTTTCTTCCCTTTCTCTCTAGCCGCCATATCCGGTGGTAATCTCCATCTGCCATCCGAAACAAACAGCCAAAAAAACCGCTGCTGCCACTATTGCCGCCATCACTCATCGCTCCTTCTGATGCATCCATCACAACAACGCCAACCTGATGCCAGCGCCAACACTATCTTCCGCAGCAGCCGCCCAGCCGCCGTTTCTACCCAAGCCAGGCGCAGCAGCTGCCATTATGGGTAGATGCCGCAGCCATCTTCCGCCGCCTATCAGCAAGTAGCAACAGTTTTCGCTGCTGCTACTATCATCAATAGCTAGCCGCCTGTGTCCATGAGTGTCCATCTTCCATCGCCGACCATCCGTGAAGCAACATGCATCCCCGTCGATACTATTGACAAAAGTCGATGGTACCGAGTTTATCACAGTGACAGAAGAGCGTCTGTCAATACCATCGACAGTCTTGTCGATGGTATCGAGAGTTGATCAGCGGCGATGTGAAAAGGATACACTTATCTCACAAGCTATTGCCTCTCGCCATTGTATATGTGCTCGTAGGCTGCAGTGTTGCTTTATCCAAGCAACTGTATCCCAAACCTTGATCGCACTTTTTCAACAGGCGCTCCATCTCATGAAGTCTTCATATCAGCCTTCATCGCCACCTTGGAGAGGCTCCCCTTGGCTCTGCATGCATCCTCTTGGCATGCAATATCTCCGGAGTCACACGGGAGACCCTTTGTCATCTCCTATGTTGTGACAAAGTGCTTCATTAGCCGAGTGTCATATCTAGCCATCATCCATAAGATGCTCCATCATCATCCCAGTGATCCTCATTGGACTGTATGTTGCTGTGTGTGTCATCATGCTACTGCTTCCATCTATAGTCGGCGATCACCCATCACTCTCCACCGCTACCAAACAACCATGTTTGCTACCCCCATATGCATTATCCCTGTCTCTATTTGGATCCTTAATCGGTCCTATTTTTGCTAATCGAATCCTGTTTTGACCCTAATCGAATTTTGGGTCGAGACTAGATCCATTTATTTTTTTACCCGGATCTCATATTGACCCATTTAGTATACTCTCTCCAGTTATCGGTTTCCATTCTCCACATTTTTACTCATCTCCATTTCACATATTCCTCTCTTATCCACCTTTTTTCTTTCTCACCCACCCATATCTTGTGTGTATCCCTTTCCATAGTACCCGGGGGGGTCATGTATCCTTTTCTCCACACCAAACACTCACTCTAGTCGTATTTGGTGTGGGGGGGATAGAGAGGAGAGGAAGAGATGAGAAGAGAGAGCGAGCATGAGAGCATATGAGAGAATGTATGAGAGAGAGAGTATGAGATGAGATGATGATATATGTATTCAGGTTATATATTCACATTAGTGGGCCTTTATATTCCATCCCGTCTAGTTTACTTGGGTCCTAAGTAATAGGGTGTCTCTCCTCTCCTACATAAAGGAGAGGTTGTCAGTCTTTGTAAATATCACAATTACATTAGTTAAATTCTTAAATTTCACATGGTATCAAAGTGTTTTCCGTCTTGAGAGAACCCTGGCACTGCCACTTCCCTCTCTCCCTCCAAGTAGTCGACTTCTCCCTTGCAGCCACCACCGCTCCTCTCTCCGTAGAGAGCAACCACGGGCTCTCTCCGCCTACGGGCGGCCGTTACCATGGCCTAGGCCGGATGATCGCTAGGAAAATCCGGCCTACATGGCTCTTTCTTCCCTTTCTCTCTAGCCGCCATATCGAGCGGTAATATCCATCTGCCATCCGAAACAAACATCCGAAAAAATGGTTGTTGCCACTATCGCCTCCATCACTCATTGCTCCTTCTGATGCGTCCATCACAATAGCGCCGACCCGACACTAGAGCCACCACCATCTGTCGCAGCAGTTGCCCAGCCACCGCCGCTACCCAAGTCAGGCGCAACAGCCGCCGTTGTGGGTAGGTGCCACAGCCATCTTCTGCCGCCTATCAACAAGCAGCAACAGTTTTCGCTGCTGCTACTATCATCAATAGCCACCCGCCGGTGTCCATCATCCATCGTCGGCCATCCGTGAAGCAACATGCATCCCCGTCAATACTATCGACAGAAGTTGATGGTATTGAGTTTATCACAGTGATAGAAGAGCGTCTGTCGATACCATCGACAGTCTTGTCGATGGTATCGAGAGTTGATCAGCGACGATGTGAAAAGGATACACCTATCCCACAAGCTATTGCTTCTCATCATTGTATTTGTGCTCGTAGGTTGCAGTGTTGCTTTATCCAAGCAACCGTATCCCAAACCTTGATCACACTTTTTCATTGCATCATGTTGCGTTTTTGTTTAATAACAATGCTAGTTATTTTCACCCTGATGTATGGCCAAAAATAGAGTTTCCTGCCTGAGAAAATAGTGAGCAAAGAAAACAAAGTGATGCAAAAGAATATAATATTTAGGAATATGGAAAAGAATGTATTGTTTAGAAGCTTTATACCTTGCTTACTTAATGTTATTTGACTTATTACCTTACCAAATTTGCTTATTGATTCAATAAAACTTTGCTTTTACTTATTTTATTCTTAAATGATACAAAGTGCATTAATCATATATTTTAGATAAAATGTGTTATTCTATATTTGAAATGGGGCACGTTCCTTGCTTTGGTATGACGATTTGTCTTCAATACAGTGCATTTTGTAACTTGAAGGTATAAGCATAATTATTGAAAAATTGCATATGCTTATTTCTGTAGTGTGTAGCAGATGGAATTTGTAATAATTGAGATTTCCTTCACTACTTTTGAATGATAACTTTGTAATTGATCCATCTAATATATCTAATTTATATTAGACCTACCTTATAGCAGCAGTACCTTGGGAGTCAGCATCATTGTCACGACCACCCATATGAACAATCAGAACCTAACCTGGATGACTAAAATTTGTAGGAAATGTGCAGAAAAACTTGATTGGTGTGTAAGGCATAGAGATCAGCTTCAACAGAATGGATCAAAAATCAAATTTAAACTTCAAAGGGTAAAGTTTGTGGATATCCTACAGAAAGGCCTCATTTTTTGTAGTGTTATGATAACATTAATAAACATTGTATCGTCAAGGAGAGTATAGTACCAGACTGCACAGAAATGGACTGATCAAAGACTATCATTCCTCCATCTTCTTGATGAGAGCGACCACTGGACTGAGAGGACAATGAATCTTGGTCTTGCAACTAACGAGCTAATGAATTCATGTTTTGAGGCAGTGGCACAGAAGATTCAACATTCAGGCTCAAAGTCTTTGGAATTGAAGATTCTAGAATGTGAACCCCATTAGAATTCCACAATGATGGTATGTAACAGTAATGTCATTGATAAATGATGATACAACCTACTAGTTACCTTAAAAGAAGTTCCCAATAGTGAGATTTTATCACCTCCATGGAAAATGACATCTTGCCAAGAATCAACTTAGATGATATAACCCTCATTGTACAAGATATTGTTCTATTACTAGTTGCAGTTGGATCATCAGAACAAGAACATCTTGATGCAATCAATGGGAGTTCTAGGGAATCATCATTATTGATTTGAACTTCACTGAGACCTGCAAACATTCACAGTTGCGCACACAAGTGACATAAGAAGAAAAACAAGATAAATAAGAAGAAAGCATAATGCGAACAAATTTTAGTTAATATATGAGCAATAACATCAATAATGTATGAAGCTATACTACTTCATGTGGTGGAAACTAAGCCTGAATAATGATGAGCATTTGCATCTTTTTGGCAGATGTTGGACCAGCTAGACTGCGAGTAATGATTTTCATCTTCAATAACAAGCAACCACACCTACCCACCTTAGTTGTTGGTACTAAATCTCTTGTGGTCGATTACAATCTGGGTACACCAACACAGTCTCATTCTTCCCTCCACCTACCAACTTCCCTGGGTGTTGTTACCCTCTAGACCTGACTTCCTAAAGATCATCCCAAATTGATGGATGGACTAATATGAATAGTGCATTTCTCAGTACCATGATCAGAGATGATAAAGGCAAATCCTTGTTGTAGTTTAGTGGAAGATCAATGGTCTAGTGATGATGCTACTATTGAAGCGGAGGCCACCCTGTTGGGTATTTGAACTGTTGTGGCACTGGGATCTAGAAAAATGATTCTAGAATGTGATGCAATCAATCTTCAAGCACCGATCATTTTCAACAGGAAGTTGAACCAGGAATGGGTGTGCAATACCTACTGATTATTCAAAGCTAGATGAAAAGATAGTTGAAATCAGTCCCATAGCTCTTGATATTCCAATCAGTATATAGATTCAACATAGCACAATGAATTATACGAGAAAGCATATGGAAACTTAGTATTTGAACCACTATACTACAGAAATTGCATTAGCAATACAATCAGTGGATGAAATCAAGAAAATCTTCATGGAGGACTAGTACATGATGTCAATCCTGATCCAGACTAAACAACAGCATTTTGAATCATCAACCAGCCAGCAACCATATTATTCATCCATCTTCACCACTTGCAACAGCCATAGTAATAGGATATCACTACACCAGAGGAGAACAAGGAACAATAAGAAGTAAAGACTACACCCTACTTGCTTCACAGAATAATGGCACAAAAATTACATAGTAGGAAAGAAAAGATGCTCCAACAATCACAAACAGCAACAATTGCAATAAAAATGAAAATTAATTGATCAAGTGTATCAATCAAGAAATGAAAAGTTTATGTATTAGTTTAACTGGTAATTTTTGTAGAAGTGACTACAGCCATAAGAAATAACGTCTAAAACATTATATTTGAAGGTGTCTTACAAAAAATAAGAAAATAAAGCACCATTTGCTTGTTTGAATGTCAATCCTACAAGTATACATAAAAATATGTTTTCTCTTCCTCCCACTGCAGGAAAAGTGATTAAGCAATGGAAACAAGATGAGTGTTTGGAAATACATGTGGTTTCCAAACATCAAAGTTTATGCACCACATTTGACAACATGTTTAAGATCAACATTCTGAATGTGAAGGTTATGTTGGTTCATGTACATCACAACAAGAATCTGGAAAAGCTCAATGAACTCTTTAACGATGTGGATAAAGGTATCATACTGAATATACCCATCTGTAACCACAACATTAATGAATTATATAGTCTTCCTACATTCAATGGGAACTACACCATTCGCTTAGCCTATTTGCTTGGTTACAAAAGGAAATACCCAAATTGGTTTGGATGTCAAGAACAAATCACAGAAACTCAGAACCTCATAGAATCCAAAATCTCCTCCTAATATATGTCATTTACTATGCCACATTTGTTCTAAGCATATCCCAACTATCATCCAGGTAGCATCAAGACATATTACAAAATTTGGGGCATGCAGTCTTTGTGGAGATGCCATTGAAAACACTCACCGCGTTTTTTTATTGCAAGCTTGCTACTGAAGTATGAAAATAGATCTATTCATACAGATTTAGGTTTGCCTTGGGACTATGTTTTTTATTTCATATGGGCATTCAAGAGATGGGAGCTAATGATTGCTAGCAACTGAGTCTGATTTGACCAAAATTCTTGTCTGGACCAACTATAGTGCTCCTATGTAGTAACCAAAATTCTTGTCCGGACCAACTCTTGAAATAATGAGGAACAATGAATATGTGATACAAGGGTACCCTATGTAGCTTATTCAGCTCTCATGTGGATACAGAACAAGCTAGAACTAGCAAAAAAATCATGGCACTACAGAATAACTTAGTTTCCAATAGATATATGAAGTAGAGAAACAAAAACAATTTAGTTGGCCAAAATGGAATCATATTCTAGTGAGACGAGTAGCCTAATTTAGAGGCAATATTAAACACCAAACTTTACTACATCTTTTGTGAGACATTATTTGGAAAACAAAGGAACCTTCACAAAGTGGAAAGACACCAAATTCGAGGCAAAAAACAACATTAAAATGATTACTATGATTCGATATTCATATGAAGTTACAAATATTATTAAACACTTGGTATTTAGCATAATATCCATCCAATGCATTCCTGCTGAAATTCAGTTGTGAATTGTAAAATGCCATTGCAGCATATACACATTTTTGTTTAGGAGCTTTAAAAATATCAAGAAAAGAACATGTTGGCTTACATTCTCGAATTCAGATAGCAATACAAATGTCTAAGGATGGTATTTGCAAGTAGCTAAGCAGAAAGCTCTATAGAAAATAATGGACCAAAAGATAAGAGTTTCATGCACTTGAAGAAAGAGGTACCAACCTGCATAGATGAAAATCAATGTGCCAGGAAAAGGAGATCATAATATAACTAAAATCATTATGCCTATCGAATTATTTTATAGCATTAGAAAACACTTACTCATTGCTGGAGTCATCCACTCTCCATCTAGCATCACAAAGATGGTGGACTTGCAACAACCATCAGAACATTCCCCTAAATGGAAAGCCACATCATGAATAAACATAAAGTGGTGAGGCTTTAACCAACAATAGACAGCAGCCCTTTGCAGGTGATTTCTAATCATCAAAGAAAAGCTCCACAAGATCACATATCAAAAGGATAGGTTATATCGGGCCCTTGGGAATCTGAGAATAGGGAGAAACCAACAAACCCAACATTATAGTCCCATCATTGCTATAAACATCTTAGATAGAAGTCCTTTGCAAATGCAGCATCAAAGCCATCAGAAAGAAAAAAGTGTCATAGAGATCAGTAGGACTGCTGAATCATAGGCATCAAACAGATAAATAAGTCAACACACAGAACAAACCACATGAGTCTTCCTCAACTGCATCAGTCAGTAGTTCTTATCATATATATGACCAAGCAATAAAGTAAACGATGCCCATCAAAATGCTAAACCTGATGTTGATATCTACCGCACATAACAATCACAACAAATTCAAGTATACACATAAATATGAATCAGTGCACTAGTACCCTACAAATATAATATTGTTAATAGGCTTTCCAATAAGAATGAGTATGATGCATGTTTATAATACACGGATGTACCAAATGCCTATGTGGTTGTATGTTAAATGCATACTGTTAGGTAGAGATCATAAAAAAATGAAAACAAACTGAAGTTTGTTTCAATATTTCAAATAGAATTTGGTAGCAATTTTTCCATACTCTATTACAATCACTCAAAAAACGAGTATGTTCTAGTCCAATTAGCATGTACTTTGTTACAAAGTTTAATAAACAATAAGAAAACATAGAATATGGGTGATACACTAACACAATAAAAAATAGAAAAATTATAATGTATAGTACCTCTAAAGTGAAGTAATATAATGCATGTAGGTATCTTATAATTTAATATGGACTTCCATATTAAGACATCTAGCAAAAAGAACATGACTGAAATGTCATGTAACGTTAACAACTTGATTCATACCAATTTGAACAACAAGACAACTGATATCTACATACATGTTGTCATACTAGCCCATACAACTTCAGGGTACAAGATTCAATATTCTTTGTGTCATTGGTTGTTATTACACACTAAAAATTTGTTAGGTAAATAAATAATTTCAATTGGATAAACTTGATAGTTTTGAATCATGGTACAGTTAAAAAATATAGACATAGAAATAATTCTGGTCTACTTACTACTACACTTTCCACCCTCTCATCTTCCCCTCACCCATCACCCACCCACCCACGTATCCTCCATTATTCTTCCTCTATATGTATCCTATATCCCTACTGTTGTTATGACCATCCTTCTCTATTGTTGGTGCTTGCAACAGTAAGAAGGTAGGAAACAGATGGAAGAGGAGGTAGTGGAGAGAGAAGGCATGTAGAAGAGCAGAGACAGTGGAGGATGGAATGAAAGAAAGTAGGGTAGACAAGAATGTACAGAGGAGTAGGTACCCAGGCAGAACTGAGATATAGGTAGGAATCAAGATTATTTCAGGGGAAGGTGTGAGAGTGGTTGTCGAAGAAGTTGGGATTGAAGATAAGTTCTCTAAGGCAAAGTAGATTACCTCAGGTTCCTATGACAATGATGAAGACAGGAAAGTTGAAAGGCTTATGCTCTAAGCATTCAAAAGGTTTCCTATCCTCATAGAAGGTATCTTAAAGACCACATTTTATTCATTTGAGACCTAAATGCTCATCTATAGGTTTCCTGTCCTCATAGGCTGAATAGACAACAATAGATGGGACTCTGACAAGTGTCCCAATAGAACTAGTCATGATGTGCAATGTGATACTAGTCATATACCTTTAAGATCCACAATCAACAACTAGATAATCGTTATTTTTATTAACATAATATTGTTGGCATATTCACAGGGGTACATGCTATGTCAACACACTTTTAACTTCATAAAATGAGCATCCACTATAATGTGAAGAAAGTTGTATCAATATTCAGTTTGTTAGCAAAATCCTAATTTGTATTTTTTATGGGAAGAAAACATACATGTTTCCCACTTAGCTCTATCATCTACTTGAATATATGCAGGGCCTGAACCCGATGATATTGTGTTTTCACCTATTCTTACTGAACTTGTTCAACCAACGCTCAAAAGGGACAATAGCTTTGCAAATAGCATGTGAAGTTTATTAGATATCACGTCAAAAACTAACTAAATTGGAAACAGTTCCCTCTAAATGTGATAAGAAATGTAAGTACTTACGATGTGGGGTATTCGAAAGAAAAGCGAGAATCTAATCTTATATTATGAATGTACCAGTAATCAGAAATATTTTTCACCATTGCTTACCAATTAGATATAATTGCTGCGTGAATGGTCCGAGAACAAAATTTACTTCCTGATTAAGATGTGGCGGTTATGAGGTCATACGTAACAGAGCAGGGCATGTACATTGTGTGTTTGTTGTTTTGCTTTGAAAGAACATTGGGAATGCTGACTATTTCTTCACGCATTGTTAGCATAAAAGTACAAAAACGAATTGAATGATATTCAAATATCATCGGCAAGATTTAGATGTCATGAAACTGAAGGAAGAGTAGTAGTATAACACTTAACTATTTATTGTAGCAGAGACTTACTTATAAACGAAGAAGCAGACTTCAATGTAGGGAGGGAGGACCAACAGATACACAAAGATAGTATTAAGTCCCGCTTTTACCTAGCCACCACCATGGATAAACATGCATATTTATTTCTTCCTCGCCCAGCTCACCATGGACTTTGTCCTCTCCATTACGGAAGTAACACCTACATATCCGGCCACAAGTAATTGGGGAAATGAAGTGATGAAGGGACGGGGTGGAGAAGGCATTCCAGGAGCAACGAGGCTGCACATGCAAATGAGGTAAGGGAATAGGGAGACCGGAGCAAAGAGAATGGTGGAGTGGATGGTTGGTATGGGCGTAGGGTGGTGACATGATTCTTTAAGTGTGGCACTTGTACTGAGGAGAATGAAGGTGGGGGCTGGGAAAGAAGCCAGGTGTCTAGGGGGGAGTTACGAACTCGTGAGGGCTGGGAAAGAAGTCGGGTGTCTAGGGGGAGTTACAAATTCGTGAAAATGAAAATACGAGCGCGATTGGGTGTGTGGTTTTGTATTTTCGCGGGATGGCAAAATTTTGGATGGGAGTCCAAACTATGGCTACATTATTTCTAGTTACATTTTAAATAAATTATAAAGAAATATCATTATTAACTACATATACAACAAATTTAATTATATTATGTGTAGTTAATTTATGTCTTTTTTGTAGTGATAGCTTACCACATATCTGAGTACCGAGGAAACAGACAATCATAAAACAATAAGAAGGAGATGTTCAACCACCACCACGCTCAATTACGTAATTGATAACACCCAAATTAGTGCATATTCTCTATGCTATTTATCTATGGTTTTATGCAGCTTTGGCCTTAATATGCCCTATAATGCTCATGTTTTAGTACCTTTTATATTTACATAGATAAAGTAACTAGCTAGCCATCAAAGTAGCCAATCTAGCCAATTTTGGGACAAGCAGGCACCGAACTTGTGATGACATCTTTGTCCATGTTTTCTCTCTCTCTCTGAGGCCCAGTGAAACTGTATTATCTGTTATATCTTCTTATGATGAACACATATTCATCACTGTCTGAATCACATCGTGGGCCCAGTTTAGCTCTGATTAATTGCTTTTATTGGCTTATTTTCTAATATGTGAATTTACCAAGCTTAATTGATTTATCTTCATTTAATTGAGATTGTGCACCTATGTGCATGTCAAAGTGGACACAAAGGCCAAATATCTTTGACCCATCTTGCAATTGGGGTCAATCCCCTCTCCTTCCTTCCCTTTCCTTTCCTTTCTTTTCTAATACACCGTGATCACGGTTCCTCGTCCATTTGCCCATGGTTTTCTTCTTCCCTCTAACCATAAATTGTGACTGTGGTTATCTTCTCCCATCTGCAATTGTGGTTCCCATCTTCCTCTTCTCTTTCCAACATCACGCCCATAGTTTCCCTCCTAACACCTCCACCCGCAGTTCCACTCTGATCTCTTCAAACCGCGATCTTCTCCACCGGTCGCGGTCTGCCCTTACACCTTGTCGTGACTGCGGTGGTCCTCTTCGCCTCCCGTGGCAGCAACCTCGACTCACCCTCCATCTCTCTTCCTTGCCCCCTCTCTTCCCATCCATCCACCTCTTGCCATCATCAACACCACCATCCTTCCCTTCCATACTAACTGACTCGCGACAACCACACCTTCAGCAGGGACCACAACCTACTTACATGCACTGGGACCCACGGTTGATCTGACTGCGACCACGGTCACCTCACGCCCTCACTGTGACCTACTCACCTCCATGCTCATGGAACTCTCGAGCAGTTAGCTATCTCAAAGCCTCGTGGCACATCGGTGCCTTCACCTCGACCTACTGCTACCTCCCACCATCTCATCATGTCACTACACCTCGACCGCGGTCGGTTTGACCTCGACCCATGGTGTGCAAGACTGCGTCAGTAGTCATCCTCATCTCTGCCTGCATTCTGCACCAGACGTTAGCATCCAAGGCGGCGACCAACAGAAGTCATCCTTTGACAATCACAGCAACGCCAACATCACCATCTCCATCACTTAGAGCTACAAGCACCGCCTCCAGTCGTTGCAACCACAAATGCTCTTCGACGCCGACCACTGCGGCCGCTGTCTCAACAGACCGCGACCAACCGCTGAAGATCAACCACGACCATCCATATGAATCGCACCCGCAGTTGACTCCAAAGAAGGACCACAACCTATCTGCAAACAAGAACTATGGCCAAGGGAGTGAGCGAATACTGCGACCAGAGTAAAACAGGCCACGACTGTGGCACGGCCCAGCCAGCCTATAAATAGATCCCTACCCCCTCCCATTTTGGGGGGGATCAAAGTCCAGACCGGAAGGTTGTCCGCTTGTGTCCATCCCAAGGAGGAAAAAGACCCATAGTCCTGCAGTAGAGCATGGAGGTCTGATAAGACTGTGATCCTCACTCCACGTAGCCCTCTACAGTAGGCTTCCATTCTCTCTCCATCCATCTGCATATTTCCACCCAGATCTGTGGGGGAAACCCAGATATGGATCATCCTCCACCTCCGTTCATCCACTGAGTCACTGTTTGGGGAAGATCTAGAGAGAGAGGACCAAGGAGTCCAAATTTGATCAAGGAGGAGGACCAAAAGATGAGATCTATCCTATACTGAGGCAAAGGAGCAAGAGCCACCTCTCCTCTACGAGCTAAATCTTGTCTTCTTCCCCTTTCTTCAGATGTGTTCCTTGGTTTCTTATACAATGATGTTCTTCCATCTTTGCTCGGTGCCAACTATGCTTGTCCATGGCTATTTGAGCTCCTTCGTGGCTATGTAGCCCATTTTGGGCATGTTTATGTACTTTTTCCTTAAGCAAGTAGATTTATTTCAGATCTAGTATTCTATCTTCTCTCTCTAGTTGTGATTGCTAGTTTGGTTGATCTCTTCCTAGTTTGAGCTGTTGTTTCTACTTGTATCGTGAGATCTGTGTAGGATTAGACGCGAGAAGATAGTTTGGACCGGAGCCCGAGAGGAGGACGGTTCAATGGCTGTCTGTTCCTAACATCTCAGCACATTCTAGACCCGAGAGGACCTCTAGAATATGTTGAGATGTTGATGTGTCATCCTCGAGAGATATTCGATGTCACAATCATTGATGGGTTTTAGTCACGCTTTGCCAGAGTGAGTGGGATGACCCACAGGAACATACATGACAATACGTACAATGTTTGGATATAGATTTCTTACTCAGGTGTTCGAGGGTTGTCTATGCCCGACAACGGGTGCATAGACTGCCCAGCTTGTGGTTACATAGCCAGGAACTCCTTCTCTCTGATTAGTAGAATCTCACAGACTCCATATTGTTTTCTTTTCTTTTCTTTTCTTTTCTTTTTTTTCTCTTTTAATTTGTGACAACCCACTAGACTAGTTCTAGCACATATTTTCATCAATTATCATTTTGGCTTATCTGACTAAAGAGTGAAATCTGTGGCGTCCTAAATGTCACCATGTCCCTATGTTCGACCCTATATATCTACTTTGACACTGTAATAAAATTTGCGGGCGTCCTCAAAGGATTCGGGTTATAAATTCAAAGTTCTGACTCACTTTTGAGCCGATCAACTTTTGGTGTCATTGTCGGGGATGTGGTTTTCCACATTTACATGCCTAAAAGATTTTGTTCTGTCACTTTTAAGCCCGTATATATATATGAATAGTCTTTCTTTTATTTTAAACATACTTGTTCATATATACTAAATATATTTTTCTTTTTCTTATACCTTTTTCAACCATGGATCTTGCTTCGGTGAGACAAGTCATCTTGTCCACCTGTCCTCCTGAGTTTTTTCGCAGTTCCAACTCCTGGCAAATAATTGAAGGTCGTGCTCTACAGTTGGTCAAGTTATACTCACCTCCACCGTCGTTGTACATTAAAATTACAACAATGGAGATTGTCGGTCATCCCTTGACTTCCATGCTATCATGGGATCAAGAACTGATTAAGGCAGTGGAGTTGGTTGGGGAAAGTATTCACGCACTCACCTCCTTAGCTCCTCATCTCCAAGAACACATCGATCTACTCCAGGAGCTATTAGATAAGCAGTAGCATCAACTCCAAATAGCAACGAAGATTGTAGACCGCAGTAGAAGTATGCTTCAAACTGTTGAACAAGGATTCGTCTGGAAACATCAGTTTGATACAGCGGATTCCCATCGGATGTGTATGGCAGAATCGACGGGTCTCGAAAGCATTGTTGCTCAAGTACAACAACTTCATAATAAAGATGTTGAACAAGGCAGGAGGCTCCAAGAGCTCATCGATTTGGTTACAATCCAGTTACAAGTGCCATCACTAGATAATGAAGACTCTAGTCATCAAGACCATTCCATCAGATCTGAAGTGGAGTATGTCTCACCATCCTATTGAGACCATCAATTGGATTCACCAAGATTTTTCTATGAAGCCCAACCCACTTGGGGAAGCCCTTCATTCTATCCAGATGACACAGATGATGAACCACTGGAAGATATGAGTCATAGACATGAATGGTTCCATGATGACGATGATGAAGACTCTTATCCTCACCAGGGAAGCTAAACAACCTTGCATCTAGAAGGTTGGTTTGAGGAACCCCAGTCCAACATTGACCCAAACCAGGGTGATGTATCTCATATTGAGATATGTCACTTAGCTTCGAGCGGTATGCCTATCATGGTTTGGAACAATTTGTTCGATGAGGACGACAATGACTATTCCTCTTAGTGGAGTGAATATACTAATGACAACAAGTTGGAGCAGCATGACCTGACATTTACCACCAACCTTTACAAGGCTTGGTGGAACTCAAGGGAACAAGATGGGTGATCCACTAAAACATGGTTGTCGAGCATGAAGACACCCTAGACCCCACAGAAGGCGACAAGCTTGGGGTGGAAGAACAACAAACATATTCTTATGGGGACACTTCTTGCTCGTAAGACGATTATAGATCTGAGCATCCAAACTCAAGTTTACAGATGGAAGGAGGGGAGATGATTCCTCCAAAAAGCTTTCAATCTCTCCCCTCCATCTCATCCTGTGTCGACATACTAGGGCCTTCCCATTCATATCCATACATTGAAAGGTGCCTTAAGGATGCTTTGCTGAAGAATTCATCTCACTGCAATTCAAGACATTTCCAGCACACGGATGAGTTCACTGAGTCATCATATTCTATTCCTCTACTTTAGACTTAGAAGGGCCCTCACCTCCTCCTATTCTACTCCTACTATGAGACAGATCCCTTTGGCAAGACACAGGTGGCACTGGTCCCAAAACCTAGGATTTGGGACCCCAGTGTCGGTATCGTGGGGCAGACACCCCCTTTCTTTTACCTCTTTCTTTTCTCTTTTTGTTAAAATAAAATTTTGTTTTTCATGATCTTTCTTAGATAGTTTCTTTCCTCTAACTGCCTTATTTTTCCTTGCATACATGCATCATTTTAGGACTTTAATAAGATTCCCACCCTAACTTCCATGCATTCCCACCCTATTATCCTAAGCTTAGATCTTGCTCGAGGACAAGCAAAATTTTAAGCTTGGGGTGGTAGGGTTATTCGCCCTTCGATCTCTTCATCCTTCAAGCATGCATGTCTACTTCCTGCATTTAGCATAAATTTTCAAAATTTTTAGCTATTTAGCTTTGCAATTATGGCTATATGGTGCGAATCTAATGGATAAATGCTTGACTTTATGCCTAAATGCACAGTTTTCATCTTAAAACATTGCTTGACCTTTCGCTTGACTTGCTCTTTGACTCTTTCCTTGAGTTTGGTAATAAATCTAAGGTTATGTGCCTTTTTCATAGCTTAAAGCTTTATTTCCTTGATCCATGTGTGAATGAAAAATTCAAGGTAAAGGACTGATGGAAAGAGACAAAGCATGATCAAAGACTCCTAGTTGTGATTTCACAAGCTTGCCTCTATTCTAACGAACCTTGAATCATAATTGCAACTTTTTCACATAGGTGTCAAGTGGATCATGACGGGCTTTGAGCTATAAACAAGATGAAATGTTTTCCTTGATGGACTATGTGCCTTCTCACATTAGATTGAGTCAAAAAGATGAAAAATATACAAAGTTGCAAAAGAGTCCTGGCCGCCCAAAAAATCTCAAAATATATATATAGTTCTCATGCAAGCCTACAAAATAGAATGCAGAGAATAAAAGCCTGAGTGTTAATAAATGAGCGCTTGTTTTCTCTTTTAGGAGAGTTGAGGATGGTGCCCAGCCAGTGTATGACTGCACTCATGAATGCGGGTATGTCGTGCCTGGTAGTATCACACCAAAAGCTCATTAGAGAGTCACTAGGAACCCCTAGGAGACCTATGAGATCATATCAGTAGTAGGGTTGGTTTGAGTGCAGTACAAGGAGTTCATCTCACTGCTTGGGGCCAACTGGCTTGGACTGCAAGGACTGTTGCTCATTACATGGACCAACCTAATGCAGATCGGGATCCTCAGAAGTCATTAGAGTCTTTTGCTTTATTTCTTAGGACATGAATAAGTGAGAGGTGTTTTGTTCCTGATTGGTATGTATGGATTCATGGTGATGGCTCATTGCTCAACACCCGCGTGATCACCTATGTGACAATTCTTTCATGTTTAATAACTATGATTCAAACCCTCATGAGTATCAACAGGTTGAAGTGAATTTGCTTAATCTTGCCTGGAAACTCTTTGATCTTGCTTTGGTAGGATTGTGCCTGATTGGTGGGGGGGTTGTTCTGAAATGACATGAATCAAGAGAATTGATGCTTTAAACTATTTTTCTTAGCCTTAGCATCTATTGCCAAGCTTAATTTGGATGTTATCTTTTTGTTCTTTGAGCACAGTCTTACTTGAGGACAAGCAAGTTTTAAGTTTGGGGTAGTTGATAACACCCAAATCAGCGCATATTCACTATGCTATTTATCTATGGTTTTGTGCCACTTTGGCCTTAATATGCCCTCTAATGCTCATATTTTAGTACCTTTTATCTTTACATAGATAAAGTAACTAGCTAGCAAATAAAGTAGCCAATCTAGCCAGTTTTGGGACAAGCAGGCACCGAACTTGTGATGACATCTTTGTCCATGTTTTCTCTCTCTCTGAGGCCCAGTGAAACTGTATTATCTACTATATCTTCTTATGATGAACACATACTCATCACTGTCTGAGTCACATCATGGGCCCAGTTTTTCTCTGATTAATTGCTTTTATTGGTTTATCTTCTAATATGTGAATTTACCTAGCTTAATTGATTTATCTTTATTTAATTGAGATTTTTGCACCTATGTGCAGGTCAAAATGGGAACAAAGGCCCAATATCCTTGGCCCATCTTGAAACCGGGGTCAATCCCCTCTTATTCCTTTCCTTTCCTTTCTTTTCTAATACACCGCGATCGTGGTTCCTCATCCATCTACTCGTGGTTTTCTTCTTTCCCTCTAACCCTAAACCGCGACTGTAGTTATCTTCTCCCATCCGCGATCGCGGTTCCCATCTTACTCTTCTCTCCCCAACATTGTGCATGTGGTTTCCCTCCTAACACCACGACTCGTGGCTCCACTCTGATCTCTTCCAACTGCGATCTTCTCCACTGGTCGCGGTCTACCCTTATACCTTACCACGACCGCAGTGGTCCTCTTTGCATCCTACGGTAGAAAGCTCGACTCACCCTCCATATCTCTGCCTCGCCTCCTCTCTTCTGATCCATCCACCTCTTGCCGTCATCAACACCACCATCCTTCCCTTCCATAATGACCGACTTGCAGCAACCACACCTTCAGCAGGGACCGCGACCTACTTCCCTGCACCACGACCTGTGGTTGATCTAACTACGACCGCGGTCACCTCACGCCCTCCCTCTGACCTCCTCACCTCAATGCTCGTGGAACTCTCCAGTAGTTAGCTATCTCAAAGCCTTGTGGCACATTGGTGCCTTCACCTCGACCTGCTGCTACCTCTCGCCATCTCATCCCATCGCTACACCTCGACAATGGTCGATTTGACCTTGACCCACGGTGTGCAAGACCGTGCCCGTAGTCATCCTCATCTTCACCCGTGGTCTGCATCAGACGTTAGCATCCAAGGCGGTGACCAACATCTGTCATCCTTTGACAATCCCAGCAATGCCAACATCACCATCTCCAACAGCTAGAGCTACAAGCACCGCCTCCAGTCGTTGCAACCATGACTGCTCTTTGACGCCGACCACCGCAGTCACGGTCTTAACAGACCACGACCAACTGCTGAAGATCAACCACGACCACCCATACAAACCGCACCCGCGGTTGAGTCTAAAGAAGGACCACGACCCGTCTGTAAACAAGAATTGTGGCCAAGGGAGTGAATGAATACTACGACCAGAGTAAAACAGGCCATGACTGTGGCACTACTCAGCCAGCCTATGAATAGACCCCTACCCCCTACCATTTGGTTGGGATCAAAGTCCAGATCGGAAGGCTGCCCGCTTGTGTCAAACCCAAGGAGGAAAAAGACCTAGAGTCCTATGAGAGAGCATGGAGGTCCGAGAAGACTACGATGCTCACTCCACGATGCCCTCTACAGCAGGCTTCCATTCTCTCTCCATCCATCTACCTATTTCCACCCAGATATGTGGTGGAAACCCAGATCTGGATCATCCTCCACCTCCGTTCATCCATCAAGTCACTATTTGGGGCAGATCTAGAGAGAGAGAGGACCAAGGAGTCCAGATCTAATCAAGGAGGAGGACCAAAAGACGAGATCCAGCCTATACGGAGGTAGAGGAGCAAGAGCCACCTCTCCTCCATGATCTAAATTTTATCTTCTTCCCCTTTCTTCTGTTGTGTTCCTTGGTTTCTTGTACAATGATGTTCTTCCATCTTTGTTTGGTGCCAACTATGCTTGTTCATGGCTAGTTGAGCTCCTTCTTGGCTATGTAGCCCGTTTTGGGCATGTTATGTACTTTTGCCTTAAGCAAGTAGATTTATTTCAAATCTAGTATGTTTGCTTGTTCTTTCTTCTCTCTCTAGTTGTGATTGCTAGTTTGGTTGATCTCTTCCTAGTTTGAACTGATGTTTCTACCTGTATCATGAGATCCATGTAGGAATAGACACGAGAAGATAGTTTGGACCAGAGCCCGAGAGGAGGATGGTTCAACGGTTGTCTGTTCCTAACATCTCAGCACATTCTAGACCTGAGAGGACCTCTAAAATATGTTGAGATGTTGATGTGTCATCCTCGAGAGAGATTTGATGTCACAATCATAGATGGGTTTTAGTCACGCTTCGCGAGAGTGAGTGTGACAACCCACAAGAACATACACGACAATATGTACTATGTTTGGATATAGATTGCTTGCTCAGGTGTTTGAGGGTTTTCTACGCCCGAGAATGGGTGCATAGACTACCCAGCTTGTGGTTACATAGCCAGGAACTCCTTCTCTCTGATTAGTAGAATCTCGCGTACTTTGTATTGTTTTCTTTTCTTTTCTTTTCTTTTCTTTGTTTTCTCTTTTATTTCGTGACAACCCGCTAGACTAGTTCTAGCACACATTTTCATCGATTATCATTTTGGCTTATTTGACTAAAGAGTGAAATATGTGGCGTTCTAAACGTCACCATGTCCCTGTGTTTGACCCCATATATCTACTTTGACCCTGTAATAAAGTTGTGGGCGTCCTCAAAGGATTCCAGTTATAAATTTAAAGTTCTGACTCACTTTTGAGGTCGATCAGTAATGTTGTAGAAAGAGCATTTGGCGTGCTGGAGAGGTAGTTTGCCTACCTCAAAAAAAGGGCGACATATCCTATACACTCGCAGTGTCGCCTCATAATGGCTTGTTGTATCCTCCACAATTTCATACGTCGCCAGAATGATGGGGACAAAATGATGGAGGAAATCCCTAATAACAATTCAACATCTGATGTCCCACCCAATGGGGTCGACCTGAGTTTGCTACAACAAACAACTTTGGCCGATGCAAGGGAGGGTGATGTTTTACGTGAAATGATTTCTATTTTTATTTGGGATACTCATTGATATTATTTGTAATTGTGATTAGTTGTGTAGCGTCTTCCAGTCCAACTACAACTTCACATGTGCTCTCAAATATTTGTTTAATACAATGTTAGCATTTCACACCTCCTCTACGAGTTCACATGTGTTCTTAAATGCTTTTTTTACAAAAATGATGGTATGGCTCCTAATAAAAAATGTCATATTATGTTTCATTAGGTAGTCTGTCTTGAAATGGAGAATAGAATGCCACTATGTACATGTGGGCTCCAGTGCACCGTACGAGTGTACATGGATGCCACAGATGTTGCAAATGGTCGGTTTGAAGACAACAACCCCCACATGTCATATTTTACATGTGGTAGGGGTGTTGTTCCAAACAAATGTTGCATGATGTTGCTCGCGCAATGAGTAAAACATACAGTTGCCATGCTAACTGCAGTTAGGGATGCGTTGTTAACACAACTTGCATATACACACAATGAATGCAAGACATGGTCAGAACAATGTGACTTTGTCTATTCCACTAGAGCAGACACCCACCGGCTAATAGTGCAAATTGAACTATTGCGGGAGAGGCGCCTATATCTACGCAAACGACTACACCTACTGAGTGATAATGACTCTTCAATAGAGGAAGTGGGATACAATACATCATAGTTGTATTATATTTTGATCTAATGACGTATGGCTTCATTACATGTTACAACATTCAACTGCTCCTATCAAAATACTATCACAACTAAGTTTCGTAGAGATATATGTTTTTATGTTACTAATCATTAATGCTATTTTAGATGTCGATGAATCTGTCGAAAGTTCTGAGGTGTGATTGTGGTCTAGTTGCAGCATTTTGGGTAAACATAGAGGATGTGGGGTTATATGATTTTGGCATTCTGAGTGAAAGGTTGGGAGAAATGTATTACATATGTCCTAGTCAGGTGTGCTAGTAAAACAACAAATAATCAGTTGCACTTGCTAAGTACATCATGTATTCGTTGTTATTAACTTGAATTTGGGAAAACATTTTAGGGAAAAGACTGATGCAAATACTTTCATTGGGCAGTCAATCTCCCCCCAACAACTGATTCGTTGAAGGCTGAGATTACATTACTAACTTGCAAGTGCAAGTTAGTGTGGGGCCAGGCGATGAACATGAAGGACTTTGTTGAAATCCATCACGACTCTGAACACATGTACACCTCCAAATAGTATGAGTATGAAGTTTTACAAACTTCTGTTCAGAAGTTGGAGGAGAGTTGTAGTCTTCTTTTGGATACTCCTTCACCTCCTATGACTCCATAATGTTGTTGTTACACTTAAATGACAAGCTCCATAGATTTTTTGTAAATTTGTTGGATGCTTAAGGATGTATCATATTTTATTTCCTATGTTATTTGCACATGAAATCATAATATTAGAATTATATCCACCATTGTGAAATAAGCCCTTATACTATTTCAACATTTTACATACAAAATTTGTTCTTGGGATGGTCATCTAATATAGGATGCAGAGCACAATCAAATCCTACTTGATGCAATGAGAAACCAGTATGACCTAGGGAGATGTGTCAATAGAGCATATACTAGAGAGGCTTGGAGGGAGGCATTGCTTGACTTTCATAACATAACAGGCATGCTTTGGATTGATATGAACAGGCTGAAAACCTATTGGAAGAACTTAAAGAAACAATTTATCAGACAAAATCAATTCCTTTTGTATGATTGGATGTCTAGGAATGAATTAGCCCTAGAAAACGTGAGGAATGCTGCAAACATCAACAATGTTTTTGTAGGAGAAGGTGTTGCAGGCAACGAATGAAAACCATCACCAACAATGTCCATATTTACATTTAAATTAATCCTCTTCATTATTGTTGTAATCAGACCCCTTATCTTGCTTGCTACTGCATGTATGCTCTTACTTCATCACAATGTTGTTTATGTATCGCTTCACTACATAGGAGGCCCTTTCTTATATTCAAATTAAATAATATATATTCGAATTATCATAGTAGCTTCATATACAAAAATAAATCCTTACTATTGCAATATATTACATACCAAAATTTGTATTATGGTTGAACAACAAACAACGGCGTATGTTATATGGTGTACAGAGCTTGATATGGTTCTCAGAGGTTTGATGAGAACCCAATATGACATGGGGAGATGTGCGAATGGAGTATATACTGCTCAGGCTTGGAGGGAGGTGTGGCGTGACTTTCAGAACATAACAGGGGGGCCTTACATTTCTTTGAGCGAGGTGCAACTGCGCTGGCAACACCTCGGAAGAGAGTTCATAAGAGATAATCTTTTTATTTTGGGATATTCATTGCATCCCCCGCCGTTGTCCATGCAACACACCATTCAACGCAACTTTGTGACTACTCGTCGCACCTATTCACCACGAGTTGCTGAATACCTTACCAATGACGAAAACAACAACACCCCTACAACCTTAGGTGGTTAAGCAAAGGAATGAAATTTTAACATAGTTGCTCCATGTTGTATTTGTTTATGATTGCTCGGCAACATTTTGTTGTAAAACTTATGGCCATCATTACATTGTTTTTATCGTCCATTTGAACAAAGTTGTACTTATTCTATTTAGAAGACTTCCATCGTGTGCAAACTTGTACTTATATAAGTTTGGTTATTTTTACCATCCATTTTGTTGTAAAACTTTTATTTACTTATTCTATTTAGAAGAATCAATTTTTATTATTTGTTCTTGCTCATACTTATATTTAGAAAAGATATTGATGTCCCCTTAAAAGTTACAAAAATATCTCGAAGAATATGTTGTCTGCAAGAATAAATGTTGCGAGCATGCACACCAGGGGGAGAAATCTGAGAGCCAAGATGAAGGGAAGGATGGGGTCAATAAAAATGTTCCTCATCTGCCATTGCTGTTTGATTGGCCAAAAGACGACATCAAGCAACAACCTCAGCCATTGTAGGATGACTGTACAGTATCATGGGACGAGTATGATGAGGCCCTATACTGGGAAGGTCCTACGTTGGAGCAAGAACAATCATCCAGCACACCCAACACTTGCCAACAAAGTGGCTGCTCACCATCTTAGCATGTCTATTTTCATGTGTGTATGGGTCTACTTTTTTGTGGTAGTTCCTTTTTTGTCCGCTATACATTATAAACTTTGCTATGGATGATTTAGCCAGTTATATTGATGGCAGGGGGTCCACCCAGGACTCACCATCTTTTACAAACTTTTCTGCTACTTGGGCGTGACTAATGTTTTATTATGTCAATTACAATTATCTTGTCATTTACTAATTACCAGAGAAAATATGCACTACTATATACATACATATAAAATTAACATGCCAAGCAAGACAATTGTAAAGTTATATATCAATAATATAAACATATTAAATAAATGAGAAAACTCATCGAATATTCATTTCAATAAACAACACAACATAAGCCACATTATCTATGCAATCATTATTTTTGCAGTTAATTTTATACTTGTATCGTACAACCATCACATGTTCACATATTTTTACATTGTTAAAAACATGTTCTGCAAGTACAGGATAGAAAAACAGATGCTGACTACGTTGCCAAACAAAATCAGACTGGATCCAAACTTATAGCCAAATAGGATCAGACTGAAACCAGACTCAAACTAAACCAGCTGACTAGAATCAGACTGGGTTACCAAACAGAATTAGACTGGATCCAGACTAACCTAGTCCACATCTACTGACTAACCTTGACTAACCTAGTCCAGACTACAGAATCCCAGTCCCAAACCAAACAAGGGCGTAGGGTTGTATCCAGGTATTGGAGTATGCCAATCATGTAGGGTTGTATCCAAGTATTGGGTTATCCCAATCATGTAGGGCTGTATCTAGGTATTGGGTTATCCCAATCATGTAGGGTTGTATCTAGGTATTGGGTTATACCAATCCTGTAAAATTATATCTAGGTATTGGGCTATGCCAATCCTGTAAGATCATGGCCATATTGCTAAGGATTCCATGATAGTGGAATACCTTTATGTTTCCCTTTCACTTTCATTATGGGATATCAATCCCTTAAACTTATCACTAAATACCACATCACCTTTACTAGGCATTATACCTTGGCCAAGCCATCATACTTATTCACATCCTTTATATAAGTATTCCTTTTATCTCATTTAATCATATTCAAAACACTATAGCCCTTACTTGGCTATAAGAATAAAGCATGTATGACCAATATTTCCTTATTATTATTATAATCATTTATTATTATTATTATGTTGTTGAGTTTCCATTTCCCTGGTTTATATTGAAAATTACCATTTCTTACATGAGACTTTTATAAACATCTTGTTACCTCTCACTAGGCAACAACTATTCACATGGCTCACAAGGCCCTTTAAACATCTTGTTACCTCTCACTAGGAAACAACTATTCACATGGCTCACAAGGCCCTTTAAACATCTTATTACCTCTCACTAGGAAACAAGTATTCACATGGCTCACAAGGCCCTTTATTAACCAATTGTAGTTTCAAGTAATATCATTACCCTTCATTAGGGTTAAGGTTTCTCTTTTAAGTCGAGTAGGGTTTTCAAGTACATTCATCAAGAATCACAACCCTAATTCAGACTCCACACATATTAAGAGTATCAATGTATAATCATTACATGAGTATTAAACAAGTATAAGTTTCTCTTTCATCCTCACTAGGACATTGATTACATCATACTCCATTAGGTTGGGTCAATCCTTCTCTCAAGGTACATTAGCCCATATTTAACAAAATGCATAAAACTCTTTATGTCTTAATGTATTATTTGACATAACATACTACATGTATCACTCAATCAAGTGTATAGGATTGAGGTGCTTCCTCCATATCGGGTATAGAGGTGTAGGTATGCTTCC
This sequence comes from Alisma plantago-aquatica, assembly GCA_963693085.1. NCBI lineage: Eukaryota > Viridiplantae > Streptophyta > Magnoliopsida > Alismatales > Alismataceae > Alisma > Alisma plantago-aquatica. Next base: position 905,065,112 of record OY856411.1, read on the forward strand.
ATATCAGGTATAGAGGTGTATACTCATCACCATACCTTGCATCCATATTGGATTACTCAACCTTAGGGGTTTGCATATCGGGTTTCACCACACCATGTTGAGTTTCAACATCATATCGGGTTAGGGTATATACTCAACACCATATCAGGTATAAGGTGTGTGATTAACCCCATATCGTGTTCAAGGTGTGTGCATGTGTAACTCATATCGTTCATGAGGTATAAATTCATCACCATATTGTGCTAGTGGTTGTGTTCATATCATCATATCGGGTTACCATATCAAGTTACCATGTCATGTTGCCATGTCGGGTTAGCATATCGGGTTAAACCCTTATGCTCATACTCTTTCATACCTTCATGGGATAAATCCTATCATGTCTTGAGTGATAGGCTAGACAACTGGTTGAACCCTTCACAATCAACCCATTACACAAAATGATAGGGGTGTGGGGTTTCAATGCATATCGGATTCCATATTGCCATCTAGAGTTTCAACACCATATCAGGTTAGAAGTGTATGTGTGCTCACCATATCGAACTTGAGGTGTATGTGTGTGTCACCATATCATTCATAAGTTTTATTCTCATCACCATATCGTTATAGAGGTGTATAACCATCATTATCTAGGGTTTCAACATCATATCGGGTAAGAGGTGTATTCTTCAACACCATATCGGGTTAGAGGTGCTTCAACCCAATATCGGGTTGCACCATGATGATGTCATCATCATCAACCTATAGACTCTTGTTCTTACTGTTCTAGTTCATGGATAACAGCCCTAGGTTACTACTAGAGCTCATGGGTTCATCAATTATTCAAGAAACTTCTATTTGAAAATAAATCATTTAACTAAGGCAAGATTGATGGTAAATAATAACATGATTGAGTTCAAGTTGTATAACCCACCTCAAGAGTAACTTCAAAGCTCCAAGCTCCAAATATTAACATTCGCAAGGTTGAATATGAGCTAATAAAAGTCGAAGGCTTGATCTCCTTAGCACTTTGCACAATATCTTCACCTCTTGTGGACGATATCACCTTGCTAGACTGATATCACCTTGCTTGGCCGATATCCTTCCTCTATGGCCGATACCAAGCTCTAAACTCGACACTCCTTCACTTATGCACGATACCAAAGTGGCATGCTCGATATCTATGAGTATATGCATGATATATTAAAGAAAGAGATTTGTGGGGTTTGTAAACTTTCATTAGTAGGTGAAAGGAGAGGTATATATACTTGAGTTTCATGAAAGAGAGTGTATAAGAGGTGTCATCATTTTAAAGCTACTAGGTTCCATGTGTCCATGCATGTTTTACACGTGTCCTTGCATGCATCATATTTATTCTGATATGAAAAACACTTGAGGACAATGTAGAGATGATATTTCGGCCATTAGTTATCTTGTTTGATATGATATCTCATCTTTATCTCATAAATTATGCAAATTGATACAACTTTTGCAAGGAACATCTAACTCATCATGGATAACCTCCTTGAGGTGATCTACCTATCATGTACAAGGCCAAGAGTCTAAAAACCTACATGGGATCCCCTCTATGGCTCCTTGGCTGATAGGCACTCCCATATGTACTCTATAACCTGATACAAGCTCAAATTAGGGTTTCACATTCAACACTTTCTTGGTATTTTTATCACCAAGAGTACCATCACTCAAATATGATTTGAACATGGTGCCTCCTTCTTTCTATATCCTATAAATGATACTAGGAGGGAGTAGGGATACTCTAGAGGTGGAAATTTTCATATCAACCCTACATTTTGAGTAAATTACAACTTGCACCAAAATTGGTACACAAGTCACTAGCATTATTCAAACAAGTTCAAACTTGGAATTTAGGCTTTCCACAAGCCACCACCTAGAATAATCCTCTTTATTATGATGATAAAAAACTTAGGGCACATTCAACATGTGACAAATTGCAATATATCCCCTCATCTTGGGTAAATTGCATTTTGGTCCAAAACAAGAGAACATTGCTCAAACATTATTTAAACATGACCAAATTTGAAACATAAGTTTGTCAACTAATAACAAAACTCTTTAGATGATTATATTAAAGTTCTAAGCAACTTATTTAGCTAAAATGAATACGGTTAACTCATAACCCAGGTGGTGCGATTCCGCTAGAGGTGCAACACACTAGCCGATTTGACCCGACTAGATGCGCCCCACGAGGTCGGAACACACGTGATGGGTTCTTTCTTTCGAAATTTATAAACCTAAACTAGCTACCTATGTCTACTAAAATGCTACACCCGCAAGCACACGGGGTTGTGTTGTAGTATAGGAAGGTGTCAAGTATAGGGTCGATCCACAGGGAAAAGAGGGGGCGCTAGAGCTAGGTTAGTTTTGCTGGGTTCCTACTGTCAAGACTAGGGTTAAGGGTTTAAAGGTGATTTTGATTGTCAACCTACTATGAACAAGCGAGGAATTAAAGGAAAGAATGAAATCTACGTTAACCCTACACTGAATTAAGACTAAGCAAGAAAGGAAAGACTAAGCTAGGTAGGAAAAGGCAATTTACACTAAGACAAGAAAGAAGAGCAGAAGAGCAATTAAAGAGCTACACTAGCATGAACAAGACAAGAGAAAAGCAAGAAGCTAACTAAGCAAGGGAAGAACTAATTAAACTAAGAAAGCACAAAACTAGGGTTTTAAGCAGTAAAGAGATGTGTGGGCTGTTTAGGGGTATGAGCTTATCACTTATGTTGGGGGTGACATATGAGCATTATGATTCCATTTATATTATCCAAACCAAACAACAAGTTAGAGTCTAATGAATTAACCTAAGCTACTAACTGGCCATGGATATGCTCGGTTGTGCATAGGGGAACTAGTCCCTAACACCCCCTACTACCCTTATGAGGCTCAATTGGGTTAGGGATTAGGTACAATTCAATTAGAGTCTAATCAAGTCTAGGTTTCTAGATTGTGCATTCCTAGGGTAATTAGGGGCTGACGGTAGTAATGGGGAGATGAGATTAGGGTTTTGGACCCCAATTCCCCCACATTCTATCCTTGAGAAGGCTCCATGCTAATTGCACTAGAATTATCTAATCTAGCTACTTATATCTCTCACTTAGGTTTAGGGAGATTGATTAGGATGTAGGAAGATGGGAGGCAACCTAGGGATCCAAGAATTGGACCTAGGGGCAAATCCCAAAATTCACACATACAAGCAATTTTCCTAAATTCCTAGGTGATTTCACACACAAACCAGCAAGCAATTCATGGAGAATGAGATGCAAATAGAATATAATCATTAACAAATGGAATTACAACGTTTACATGTCATTTTCCCCCAAAATGGTATCAAAGTAACATAATTTCCCCCAAACAGCCCACCCAAGGGGCCTAGCTACTCATAACAAAGCAAAATACAAAAAGAGATAAGAAAGAGGTAGAAGAAGCCATGGAGCTCGGAGTAGTGGCTGAAATCCTTCTCTCCAACAGCTGTAGGGTCATCCTCCTCCTTCTTCTTGGATGGAAAGGTGTAGAATGGTGGTGGGAAGTGGATGGAAGGCTTAGATATGGGGGGTTATGTGGTGGAAATGGTGAAATGGAGTGGATTTGAGGTGGAGGTGAAGTGGAATGGAGTGGAGGTGACAAGGGGGCGAAAATGGGACTCTAAGCCGTCAACCTCAGACCCCCAGCTGCCACTAGGGCTTATATAGGGATCTAGGTGGTCTAGGGTTAAGTTAGGGGTAAAATGGGGAAAATAGTGGAAAACTGGGTGGATTCTATGAGTAGCACGGTCGTGGTGGGGTACCACGGTCGTGGTGGGCAGGGTAGGCCACGACCGTGTTATATGGGCACGGTCGTGGGAATTAAAATGGCAATGTTACAGGGTTTTGGTCTGAATGGCCACGGCCGTGGTGTGTCACCACGGCCGTGGTGGAGGTGGTGTGCCACGGTCGTGGTGTCTGGCACGGTCGTGGTGGGATTGGTGGAGGTGGTCGTGGTGCTGCTGCACGGTCATTTTGCTCTGCTGTGCCATGGCCGTTTTTTGGAGCACGGCTGTGGTGTCTACCCATTGCACGGCCGTGCTTCTCTGTATGGCCGTGCTTCTCTCTGCTTCACTTGGATGTTGAACATGTTGATTTCTAAGTAACCTAGCACGGCCGTTCTGTGGTACAACGGCTGTGCTGGGTCCTGGATCAGCACTTTAACTTGGATCTTTGGCTTTTCTTGGACTTCTTTGATTCAATTGATCTTTGACCACTAGAGGTAGGTTGAGGGAGCATCAGACTTCACTTTGGGCCTCTCCAAGTACAGAGGAACCCTAGGATCACCCCTTCTCTCTCTCTTCCATCAAGTGTGGTCCAAATGCCTAAAAAACATGCAAATAATGTCCATAAGTGCATTTTATACAAATAAGCATATTAGGGGGGATGACATGCAATATAATAGGTATAGATGTGATTGAAGAGCAAAAAGACACAAGATTAAGCCCTAAAATAGGGATGAATCACCACCCCAAACTGAAAACATACTTGTCCTCAAGTATGCTCCAACTCAATCTCTCTACAAACATTCACAAAAAGAAATGACAAATGCAATATAAAAGACGATTGTTTATTAATGGGATCAAAGATGACTAAGTACATGCATTTCACCTCTCTCCTCTCCTTCTTTTACAATCCAATCATGAAAAGAGCACAAAGCATATGAACTTCAAATATGGCGCATAGAATACACAAGTTATCCATATTTCTTCCATTAAGTTTCGGGTAAACCGTTTCATGGTGGCGTTAATCAAGAATGACTAGGAGTGTTGTTTCACATTCATGCATTCAATCTTATATATTAAATCATACCAAAAGACCCACGTGGCTGCGGAAAAGGGCAAAAGGAGCTAAGTTTGATGTTTCCTAGCTCAATGGGTATGAAAGTGGAAGGAAGGGATGCGGTAAGATTTTTGGAGTGTTTTTACACACTCATCTTTTCCTTATTTAAATGCTCTTAAATAGGAGCATCCTTTTATTTTGTTTTTGCTTTTCTTTTTCTCTTCTTTTCTTTCTTGCCCTTGGTATAGATAGGGCATATGGTGGATAGAGTGAAGCGGGGAGGTAGAGATATGGCCACCCCAAACTTTTGGAGGTGGCCAAGGCTGATTATGTGCACTAGGGCATCTTTTTATGAGGCGGAGGGGTATGAAGATGGTGGAAAAATAGTCAGGTCAAAGAGGGGTCATTGGTATTATTTTCCACATAAGACATCCTGCATGAGAATTAATCCAACACTTCATCCATGATATCACAGCACATGAATGAACAAAATGAAATTGATATATCAAACAAGTAATTCCACAAACACTAAGATTCAAAGCTTTCTCAATTTCACAATTCAACCAATTCAATCACAATCCTAAGAGAGGTGATGCACATGTAAAAAGTCAAACATTGATGCCACTTAGCAACAAGCAATGGTGATTCACTTGCATTTGTCAAAGGTCAACATTTTAATTCAAAATAGTAGAGATTGGGTCAAAACACAATTTTTAGACAAGAAATTCGAAATTTGGGCAAAATTGGCCAAAATGGTGCCAAGTTGCCTCCAATCACATCTAAGCCTATATTATTGAACTTAAAATAGCAAACAAGCAAACCCTAGCTAAAACATGCAGAAATTACCAAAAATCTACATGATGTGTAATGCATGGCAAAAAGAGCAAAATTTTTGAAAATTACGCAAAAAATAACAATAAGGTAAACTACATGGAATGTAGGTGTGGAAAGTAGTAAAATTCTAAACTAGATAGCAGGATAAGAAAAAGAAATGAAAAACAACAAACAAAAAGTAAAATAGCAGATGAGATGCAAAAATGAGTGAAAGAAGAATGAGGGCATACCGCCCTACCATCCCAAACTTTTGAACCATGCTATCCTCAGCATGACACTAAAGTCTAGGGTGATAGGGTAGATGATCACTGTGGAGGTGGTGGAGGTGATCCTCCCTACCTGTAGTAGGTGCCTCAGTAGTCGGATTGTGGAGGTGGATAGTTGTCCTGGAATGCTGACAAAGAACCCCACCAATCTTCAACCCACTACGGGTTCCTCTGGGCCTGTGCATTTTGGAACTGATAAAGGTGGTTGACCTGATAATGCATCTGCTAGTGGTCCAACCACATGGCATCCTGAGTCCTCTGAATGCCCTCCTGTGCCTATAAAATCCTCTCCTACGTCTCCTGAATGTTCTCCAGCTGTGCATGAATGGTACCCATGTCATATACATTCACTGAAGGTTGTTGTGGCTCTGATGCTCCCATTCTTTCTTCTCTTTGCCTCACCCATCTTGCCGCTCTCTCCTCTACCGTCCGCCTCTGCTCTGTCGCCTGTGAAGGCTCTCTTAGACCACCTACAAACCTCACCTCAGGGATTGCCTCTCCTTTGGGGTTCTCCTCCTCGTACCTCCTCAACTTTTGTAGAAAATATGGTGTAGGTCCATATTGTGTCATGAGGGGAGGAGTATGGTATGGCAGCTCTAATGAGACTCCTGGGTAGGGTGGGTTGATTTGGTAAATGATCTTATGATCTGTAACCGTAATCATGGATGAGCGAGCTAGGTAGTGCAAATCAACCAACTTGCCACCCTCTGCCTTTGTATATCCTGTCATGTCATGCCCCAAGGCAGTGGCAATAGATGTTACAATCCCTCCCATTACAAATGGATTTGTGCTCTTGGATGGGATTGTCATCATGTGATCAATCAATAATGCCCCCAGGTTCACATGTCTCTCTTTTGTCATCCAACCAAGCACAAAAAGATCTTTGTTGGTGCAGTTGCCTTGATTTTTGTACCTGCCAAAGATGGTGTTTGCTAACACCTTCTGAACATAGCGGAGAAATGGGCTATGAATACCACTTGTCTTTGATTTCCCTACTACAAATGTACTTTGGCCGGTGAAGCACTTCCACATGGCTGGATACGTGGAACTAGAGTCATTTTCTATCCTTCCTCCATCTAGGAGGGCAGCCATCTCTCCACTTGGGGCAAAAATCTGATTTAGCATCTCTGAGGTTATCTTCCACCTCTTATCCCCAATCATTACCTTAATTGCATTCTCGCCATCATTTTTTGCTTTATCTAGCATGGCGAAGAACTGTTGCGTTAACTCGATGTATGATTCTTGTTGTAGCGTCAATATCTCAAATAGCCCCAAGTTTTCCGTCAATTCTTGAAAATAGGCATAGAACCCCATTGCCTCCATTGATGCTTGGCATGCGTATCGAGTAGCTAGCACTCTGCGTGTCAGGAACCCAGGGTGCTTGGGCTCCTTTGCCCTTCCTGTAGTAACCTCTGACTGTGAAAACGGGCGTTGTGGCGGGCTTGGTTGCTGCTCAACATCAGGCATCTCAGTATCATCTTCATCACCTAATACGAGGCGTCGACGTGGTCATCATTGTGGCTTGGGTTGCGGCTGTGCCGTGGAGGATACGGACGGTCGTGCGACTGAGGTGGAAGGTCTCTCAGATGAGACGGAGTGTCGGGAGGCAGACGGCGGTGGCTGCGACGAAGATGGTGCCCCCCGCTGTGGCTGTACGGAGGCTTCTTCAGCAATAGGCACCACAGTGGCATCCAATTCTGCCTCCGTCAACTGGGGGTGGTTGTTCCTTGGCTTCCTTTGGTATGGATGACACCCCTAGTCTTCTCTACTGCCTTCCTTGCAAACTTCTTCATTCTTGCTCGAAAATTGAAGTGGAATTAGAAAATTTCATATTTCTTCGAAGAACGGGGCTGTTGGGGCGGAATGGAGAGAAAGTGGTGTGTTTGTGGATGGAAATGGGTGGGATCAGGAGATTAAGGTAGTGGAAATGGTAGGGGAATGATTGAGAATGGGTTGGGAGTGATTTGGTGAGGATTCAAGTCAGATTAATGATAATGATTGTTATTAAATGCAATTTGATGGTATTTGAATAGATATCTATCTAGAGAAATGGATTTATTTGTTATATATATATGCATTTATGATCATACTTGTTGCTAAGATGATTAGCTTAATCTGTTTAGTATACTTGAACTGTTCAATATGTTCAATTGATTATCAAATACTCCAAGTTCTTAGTTATCTACTATTTAAAATGTTGTAATCAATAAACATTGTTGGAGGTTATATCTCTTGCTGGGACATGGGTCTCACCCTTGTGGTTTGCCACATTGTTTTTAGGTAATCGGAAGTGATGAAAACAAACATGTGGCAACCAAGATGAGCTACAGTGATGAATATTTGAGAAAATTGATTAGATGTCTAGTGTTTCCTAGAGTCGTCCCTATACTCTCAGGTCCGGGCAGGAAAAGGTTGTATATGGTGTTTCAAATGAATTGAAACTTTGTTAGTATGTTAACCTTTGTTGTGTGGCATATACAAATATTGTTCTCCTATGTATATATGTTGTAGCTAAGGCGATAGAACAATTTGTATCAAATTCTTAGCATAGTATGGATACAAGAAAGATATTGGGCTCTTATGCAAATGTTTCTAAGCGGGTGTTGATGTTGAAATCAGTTTTAATTTACCCATATTTTTGGGTATGTGGTTAATTGGTGATTGATTGTGTTTTATAATTTGAGTAAACGTGTTTAGAGTAACGGGTTCTCACACACAGATACAAAGAAACTTCCAGGATAGAGCCATATGAAGGTCAACTCAAGGAATAGATCAAGGTTTCTAAGATACAATCATGGTGAGGCTCCATCTACTATAGAAGATCCTAATGTTTATAAATAAGTTCATGTATAAAAAATGATTAAATGTGTTTGTTTTAGTTAGTTTCAATTCAAGGACTCAATTGTAAACAATGTATGAATCAATATCAATATCAATGCATGGTTATTGTTTACTTTATTTTCAATAATTATTATGATTGTGACATCCCTTTTGAGAAAAAGTACCCCATGTTATGGAAAACATGGTAGTTGCTTCCGTTAATATATGTATGCTTAACCAGGGTGTTACACATGTGTCAGGAGCAATAGGATTAGTTCCCATAAATCGACTATCAACTCATTCTCATTGGGATTTATCATACTCAAAAAAAAAATTAAACCATGGCTTTAACTTGATCAATTACATCATCATCAGTGAGATCCCTGGAATTTAGGTACCATGTTAAATGTTATCATATATGTGCTAGCATCTGGTGTCTTTATTCCCTCTCTTATCATGGATCATATAGAACACATGTTGACATAATTGATTAGGATTGTTTGATTCTCTCACACTTGGATATAAGCCTCATCCATGAGAAGAGAACCATTGTGTCATTCTGAGAACAAGAAGTCTAGGACCTTGATTGAAATATTATTGCGGTCTAAGTTGAAAATAGTTACCTATAGCATAGTTTCTATTAGGTTTGGATAGGAAACCAAACTTGACCACTACACTAAACCAAATTTTACCGAGATGAATGGTTGAGTTTGGTTTGGATAATTATTGTGATCAAGTTTTGTTTAAAAAGTGTTCAGACCATCCTTATCTTGTCTGGTCATAGTTTAGACAACTGGTTAACCGATCATACCAAAACATGACCAACCCTATATGTGTGTGTTCTTATCTATATATATACTCAAGAAAATTATTCTAGTCATGATATAGTTGATGTATAGACAATATTTTAAACAATATAAAATTAGGCTTTTTATTGGTGATACATATGAATTTTATATTATTATTGATAGATGATATATATATACAATCTTTTATAACAATCTAACATTAATTTATTGCATGTAACATACAAACCATTCAATCTAATGTTTAGATAGTAAGATTTATTTCATGTTATTGAAGTATGGTTCTTATTCAAGAGCATCAATATTTTAACTTCAAACTTAATCAAATTAATGAAGAACTATTTTTTTATTGTCATTTAAGTGTATGACTAGTAAATATTAGGTAGCAGTAATTTTATAACAAACTTAACCAAACTTGACCACATATTAGTGGTCAGGTTCAGTTTGGTTTAGACCCTTTTAGCAGTCAAGTTTGGTCTGAGAAACTTCTAGACCACTATTTGTGGTTTGGTCTATGGTCTTAGGGTCAGAACAAAATTGACCAGACCATGCCCACCCCTAATTTCTATTCAACTTGTTCATCATTTGTTCAATAAAAAAAGGAATAGGTGAAAATAGGGATTATGCAGTAGATCTATGCATGTCATGATCTTTCAATAGAGATGCAACTTCATAATAAGTTGGCAGGGGAGTCCTCATCACTAGCAAATTGAAATTTTAAAATCATTACCTAATCCAATAAGTAAAAAATAGACTTTGTTAGTATTGGATAGAGGCTTACATATAGCATGACATTGGTAATAGATAAGCATGAATTCTCAAATATACTCCCCCAATCCTTTGATTCCTTTTTAAATCCTCCTTAGCCTTATCATCAACTTGAAGATTCTGGATTGGGTGGATTCACATGAGTTCTTGGCTAACGCCGCCTAGATATGAGCACATGTGAATAATTCTACAAAAGCTTACTTCCTTAGTAAGCATCTACAAAATTCAGTACTTGACAAGCTTATTAGTGTGCATCCAGAGATAATAATAGAATTAGGGGTTACTATAGCTTCATTACGTATTAGGACCTTCTATGACTTCTTTTCTATCCTATCAAGTGAGTTTCTCGCAATTGGGGCCCAAACTTGGATTCCTAGTACAAATTAGTGATTTAAGGATACGAAAGTGGTAATGTTGATTCATGTGGGGTAGGGGTAGTTCACATTCAAAGTAATTCTTATTCCAAACATTAAGGATGAAAACATGACTGAGAAAGAAAGACAAAGACAAGGGATTCTGAAGAAAGCTTGGATACCAAATTAGTAACCCTAAGAGAGAAGGAAGACCACATGAAGGACTCAATAATTTCTATATGTAGTTCAAAGAAATTCAACAAATAAAAGAAAAATGTTCAATGCTCAACTACATACATAATTGGTCAAACACATGTATCAACCTTGTCTATTACATGAATCTTGGGCCTATCGCAGTGAGAATATAGAAGAGGTGAATTAAATATTTAGTACATAAGTAAATCACATTAAGAATACTTCTCTCCTTCGCTCCTTAACATACTAATCAACATCGTAACCAATTTTCTTAAGTAGCGCCACATCATCTAATAAAGAACGTAAATTTTGAAAAGCAAGTAACAATATTGCTTGTAATTTTTCTTACTAGTGTAGACCTACGTGGTTGTAATTGTCTATTAAATAGTGGAAAATTATTTTTTTACCATGAAATTTTTTCATGTTCATCCAGATAAGAAAAACAACAAATTCTAGAAAAACCTCTAAAGACAATATCATGTGATCATTATGGTAGAAAGGTTTAAGGATTCATTTTTTAAAGATTACTATGGAAAGTAGATGTGCAATATTATTGTTTTCAATTTTTAAAGGACAACCCTTTGAACTACCCCCTCACTTATAGTTTAAGCTCATTTTGGAATTATGAAGGTCACTGTAGTGTTGCTTGACAACGAGTCGAGAATCAACACACCATAATGAAGAGTCGGTAGTTAAGTAGGAATATTTTGAGTTGATTTTTATAGATAGAAGAACCACAATCAAGTTAGTTTATAATGAGGTTGGATCTCCTATATATTGGATTCTTGGTATATAGACATTGTGTACTTTCAACTAGACACACACATAATAGAAAAGAGATCAATGAAGAGGTTTGGTCAAGATATCAACAACTTGATCACCAATATGTATGTGAGGAGTCACAATCTTTTTCACTTTGACCAAGGTTTACATAAATGATCAATCTACCTCAATTTTATTTTGTATTCTCATGAAACATTGGATTATTGGAAATGTGACTAGTAGCATGGTTGTCACAATATTGAGGAGTTGGACTCTTGAAAGAAATATTGAACTCAACTAGAATGGATTGTACCCACTACAGGTCACAACATGCATATGACTTAGCTCAATATTTGGCATCAGTGTTGGAGAGATCAACCACACATTATTTTAACTTCTATGAGACACTGAACTATTGCCTAACATGATGTAGTATCCATGGTGGACCAAAAATTTTAGCCATATCCTACCCAATCGACATCTACCTATCCAGATATAATAATATTATTTTCTTTAAGATTTTGTAGAATATTACTCTTCCTTAAGTTCTCTTTAGATATCATAGAATGTGTTGGATGTTGCACTAAGCGATGCAATCATATGCTACCTGACTTCTTCGATGACATAGGTGATGTCATGTTGACTTTTGTTAAATAAATCGATTTTCCAACTACTCAATGGTATTTATCTGGTTTTGGGAAGAGCTCCCCCTCCTATGTATCCTTTTTGAGATAATCCATTGGAGTAGATAGGCATACAACATTTTTCATCATGGTGTCTTGAACTGGCCCAAGACATAGTGTCTTTGGGACAATTTGATCCCTTTGGAGGAGAAAATGACCTATATTCCAAGGAAGTATCACATATTTCCCAACTCCTTTGCATGTAAGTGGGCCTATAATGATTTCTTGAGCCTAGAGATGCCAATTTTATCACTGATAGTGATCACAATGGTATCAAAATAGATAGAAAGGAGAATGCATTCTTCTAAGGATATTGAAGATAAAAGTGAATTATCTATATTTTGTCTCTAAAATCTCAATTTCTCAAGGATTGTGTTCATTTTATTGAACCATACTCTCAGGTAATGCTAAATCCCATGTATAGAGCATGAAAGATGACAGAATTTGTGAGAAGACTCCCCTCAACAATAAGTCAGGAGGTTGTTTAATATCGATTTCATCTAGGAAATCACTATGTAAAAGAAATTCTTAATATCCAACAAAATATGTATCCAATCAAAATGATCTACAAAGGAAATAAGAATGTAGATAGAGGTAATCCATCTTGCTAGAGAGAATGTTTCAAAATAATGCACACCGAAGGTTTGAGTAAAACCCTTGGCAATGGGCTACACTTTGAGTTGCTCAATAGAGTCATCATAACAATGTTTGACTAAGAATACCCAACGGAAGCCAACTATATCCTTATTAGGTGGTGGATCAATTGGGTTCCATATATGATTGTCATGTAAGCATGCATCTCTTCCAGCATGTAGTATTTCCATCCAAGATGTTGGAAAGCATTTAATTGGATGTTGGGGGATAGAATTGGTATATAGAATTATGATGAGAGTAGAAGATGTACGAGAGAGGAAAGCTAGAAAACATATGATAGAGATGGATATCTAAAATAAATGATGGTTTCAGGGTTGATTCTTGGGGATCAACTTCCATGCATCGGTCATAGTCTTGTGGTGGTGATGATGGGGATGATGGGGTCAGGTGAAAGGGATTATGAAGTGAGATCATTTCATTGATAATATTAGAGAATGAGGATGATGAGGGGAAGACAAACTTGTCCTTGTGATAGGTGATATCAACAAACATATCAACTTGATGATAGTAGATCAAGGCACTTGTACCCCTTCTGCAAGAAAAAATATCCTATAAAAATCATTTTTATTGCTCAAGGTTAGTTTGTATGCCTAAGGATCAAAGTTATGGGAAAAGGAAAATGATATAAAACCCGAGGAGGTAAGGGAAATGTTTGGATTGCATGTAAAAGATAAAAAAAGGAGTTTGTTTTATGATATTGATGATGGTTGATGATTGAGTAAGAAGCATGTGCTGAGAACAACATCAGACCAAAGATTCTTAGGAATATTCACATGAATGGTAAGCGGGAGTGTAATTTCAAAGAAGTTCATAGTTTCGATAGCCATCATACCATTAATCTACGAAGAATAAGTGTAAGAGCGTTGAAGTATCCCAAAAAAAAGAGAAAATTGCATGTTAGGTGTACTCAAGGGACTTATCACTACATAGAATCTTAATATGCTTGGAAAATCGGACTAAGATAATTTTAGGAAACACATGAATAAGGGACAAAATCTTATCACGATTTTGATGAAAGTAAAGCCAAGTAATCTTGAGAAATCATCTACAGTAGTATGGAAATATTTGTAACCATTATAACTTGTTGTCCAAAATCGACCCCAATGATGACTATGAATTAAATTAAAAAATTTTGACATTGTTTAACAATACAAGACAAGAAATTTTCACGATGATGTTTTCCCAACTAAAAAGAACCAACAAAAATAAAAAAAAACAAGAAGAAACAAAACAATCTAAAATATTAGGCTTGTCTGGAGAAGGATGGCCAAAGCATAGATGAAGTTGTTGGGGAGAAGACGCAATAAGATCACTAGTTAGAGTCTCCAAGGGGTAGTATAGATCACCAAAGTGCACTTCATGACCAATCACCATCAAGTTCTACTAATTTAGTAAGACAAAACTAGAAGGTCCAAGGGTTACAAAAAATCAAAAAGTGTCAAGTAATTTTACCACCAACACGATATTATAGGAAAAATTATGAACGAAGTGAACCACAAACAATTTTATTTAAATGATAGGGGGACAGTGTCCATTTGGAATGTGGTATAAATGAGTTTGAAGAGGTGAGCAAGTATGACATATTAGTCATGTGATGAGTAAAATTTGAGTTCGCAATCCATCTAGAACTGGCATAAAGCATAGAAGACCCTGGGTTACCTTAATAGATAGTTAGGTGAGATGATGGTGATGCATTGGGTGGGTCATCAATGTGTCAGTCACAAATGGACTATCTTCTTCCATGTTGTTGTGAAGAGAAGAGTACCATATCAATGTGAAGCTTGACAATGACGTACATGTCCCTCTTTTGTCAGGGATGCATGACTGGGATGTCCAGTCAAGATAGGAGCTGCATGAATTGCAGGAGGGCCCTGGACAATGGTCAGAGTGGAAGCATGAGTAACATGTGTATATCATCATCCACGTCCTCTACCATAGTGAGATGGACAATCATGCTTGGAGTGATACACATCATTATAGTTGCCCAATTTGCCACCATAAGTCCATTTGAGTCATTAGCCACAATCTATTCCTTATCCCTTAGAAGCCACAAGTAATGCTACTTAGGGATTAAAAAAAATAGTGTGAGAGGCATGATAAGGTCATCTATATTTGGGACTAGAGTTCATATGTGTTGTATATGTACAAAAGAGTATCTTTAATGAGAAGAAGTTGATGAGATGCATCATATTTGGGATTAAGATCGTTGAAAAAGAACCTGGCATTAAGAGTGTCTATATCTTTGGTAACTTTGACGAATGTTGTGGGAAAGGAAAAAAAATAGCTGACTGGCAAGGGATTTCATTGAATAAAAGTATTTTAACACCAGACAATTGCCTTGATGTTATGCTAGAATCTGGTCCATGGCATTATACAACTGCATACAATCATCTTCTTGCATTAAGAGTTTCTTATTTCATCCCACATGATTTTTGCAGACTTGTGCCACATGTATTTGACCACCACATCATGCTACATACACCCTGAAATCTAGCAAAGAACATGGTTATTTTTGCTGACCTAGACATCATCAGGAGTTGCAAGTGCCATCCTAGAAAATTTTAGATAACATGAACCCCAAATAAGAAATTATCTCCATTGAGCTTGATATAGGTGACATGGGGCATGTAATTGTAGATGTCAATGTATGAAGATTTTTTGTCATCCATAGATAACATATCAGATTGAAATTACAACACAGAAATTAAACACTACTGGAGTGTAAGCATTGTAGGAAACATACAAATAAAAAATATGAACTACAAGAATTTAGACATTGATAGGATAAAACAAATATTAAAGGAATGTAGGAACTATGAAATGTTACATGGAAACCTCTAAATCAAACAAAAATGTTCATCTATGTAGGTTAGGGGAACCTTTATGCATTGGTTGCGGTAGAGACAGTTTGGCTATGATGTCACTAGATGGACAGTGGTGCCATCCTACTATTGTTGTTGCTCAGTTGCTGGTGATGGTAGGCAGCAACTTACTGCCTCTAATGATGGTGGTGTGTGGTGGCTCCATGTCTCTATTGTTTTTGGTAGAGGTAACAACAATACTAGTAGTGGGTTGTGATGATAGAGACCATACAAAAAGAATGAGGTAACTGGGAAGGAGGAATGGGAAAGGGGTAGGGAGGATCAAGGTTAAAGTACTATCTTTGATACCACATAGAATAACCACAATCTAATTAGTTTATAATGAGGTAATAAGTCTTCTATATATAGGATACCAGGTATACATGTCTACACTTAAGTGGTTAAAGGTATCCTCACTAAGAACAAGATTGGTTTCTTATAACTCGTACTTTTTAGGAACTCATTTTCAAAAAGGGAATTCCAATTCCTATTAATTGTGTTCACTTGATCGGTTTTTCATTCAAATTTTCCTAAGAACATAAATTCTTTGTGATTCATTTGTTGTAACTCAGTTGCGCGATGAGAAAATAACTTTCTTGGAATAGCCTTGCAACCAGACAAGCATGGACTAGATTAATGTAACTGATTTTGACTTTTCTACTAGTATCAAATTTGATATTGCATCAAAGACATCTGAATAACAATGCACTTTTATGCAATCTATCAAATAATAACATTGTAGATTAATTTTTAAATAGCTCATATAGATTACTCAGGGTAGTAAAATGCCGATGAGTCTTGATGTGCTACAGATCGGATGTAGCATCCTGTGATTGATTTTCTATTTCAACAACATAATTTCTCCACGATTGATCAAAGAAAAAAGTAAAAAAAAGTGAGAGCAATTGTTGTTTTCATTCCAAAATGGATCTAGTTATTTAAGTCTTTGTTTAGTTTTTCTTTGTGGCGGCATCTATCCTGCACTGGCCAAAGAAAAATGTAAGAGTCATAATGATTGCATGGGTTCCAAAAATTGTTCTGCCTATTAGGGATTTATTTTATTTCTATTCCCATGACAAACACCAAAGAAAAAATGGATGAACAAAGAGGTGAAGGTGAGAGGAACATGTAGAGAGGCATTGTCGGGACGGAGGCTACAAATGCATGGAACTTGTTTTACAATTATTTCTTGGAAGTCTGGAACTCATTTTGAATATATGTTCAGAAGACTACTAAAAGTTAGGGAAGTCTAGTTTAAAGTTCCACGCAACCAATCACCTAAAACTAGATAGGGAATTGATTTCCAATGTTTGAGTAAGTTACATGTAACCATCAAATCCTAAGTATATTTATATCATATTAGAGACTAATACAATGTACATATCTCGAGCTACCCATTAAACCACTTATACAAACAATTTGAAAGTATTTATTCTTTTTCTCTAGGATTTAATGTGATACATATATGTTATCTATGATAGATCTAACTAGAAAATATTAAATGATTTGTAATGAATAGAATAATCCCAGGAGAGTTGATATAGTACACAAGATTTTTATTCAAACATGTGATCACAAAGAACTACCCATGGCTGATAAAATTTATTTGTGAATGATCTTAACAAATGACATGTTAAATACACATTGTTAAGGAATAATTGGCTATTAGTTTTTGTTATGTACTTTCAATAGACAAATCAAGCACATTGCAACCTAAATTCAGACAGAATGAAGAAACATAATGAGCTAAAAGGAAATAGACAAATGTTAACTACAAAATTAAATATTAAATTTAGTTTCCAAAGTTGACGACATTCCCAGAGATGAGAGGAGAATATGTCAAACCATCTGATATGTTCACTCCAATTAGATTGAAGACTGTAAAAAAACTAATCCACAATGGTTCCCTTCCCACTTCTGTAGGTGAAAACTTGTTGATCAATTCTTCATTGAATGTTTGTGTGAATAATACTGGTGCAAATAATTTTTTCATTTTTCATACTATTGATCCCCTTCCCTTTTTACACTTCATACATAAGTCTCACATATCTCTCTCCTCTTTTTATTGCAAGTCATTTGCTTTGGTGTTCTATTTTGTCCACGTAATGATATCTAATTCTATCACATCTTGCAACTAAAGATAGGCAGTCTACATCTCATTATGAATATGATAAAGTTTCCTTAATAAATTAATAGAATTGTATTTCACATAACTCTAGAATTGATATCATTTTTATTGGTTAGAGCATTTCAATGATTTAATTATATATATTAAATTGTATATAATTATATATAGTTATATATACATTAACAATTCAATTTCTTGTTGTTTATTTATTTCCTCAAATATATCACAAACAATATGACTATGATAGAGGTACTAATCCATATAACATGCACAATATATGAATTGTTACTATGGACCCGCTAACTCTTCCATACATAGTTTAGAATGACTTAGAACGATCGCTATAGAGCATATAACTTCTATTGTGATGAAACTATGATGGACCTATTCCATCTTAGCCATCTAATTAGGGGTTTTTGAATTGTTATAACTTTACAAAATTATCCTTCACTAAATTTGGCTAATGATGCCAACTTAGTTGTGATATATTGAATTTGTTTAAACATTATAAATATAATTTGGTTTTTAATAATTAGGGTGTGGAAATTTAAAATCATAGTTAGATGAATTCATGATTTAGATAGTATATGAATCGAGAATGTGATTCTTATAGTTGCATAGAATATAATTTTTATTATTTTATATGTAGCTTCAATTTCTTTGAAAATTTTATGTAAATTGAAAAAAAATCAAATATAAGTATTCCTAGAAATTTGCACTATTTATAGATGTTTCTCGGACCTCTTTGTTGGCCAAATATTTCTACGACAAACTCAGTCGAACATGCTATATAGACTACAATACAATAGTGTAGTATTTGATTTTAGTTATTTGTAATTTTTGAGTAGTTGAAATTCTAAATATAGTTTGAAAAATCCATTTTAGACAATATGTTTACTTGTAATAATTTTTGGATGATAGCTTGGTGATGGCATATTGCTGCATCGAATGACTTTCTTACCAGGAACAACTCAGTTGACCAAAATTTTAAATAAACAAATAAAAATACTAAAACTAAATTTAGGACTTTTTTGTTATTATTCTAAGAACATCAATTGATCTATATCACTAAAATCACACCCTAGTATTTCACATAATTTATCATTAGTCCAGAGTTACATAATTCTACAATGTGAGGAATTAAGATTTTAAAGAGAGAAGAATTGGAAATGTTGATTTAGAATTTCAACTTCCAAAAGCTTAGAAAATCATATAAGTTTATCAACCCTAGTAAGATTTCTTTGTGAATCTTCTCTCCCATATTTGAAATTCTTTCTTCCTCTGATATGAATCAAAAGGATGTCAAATCATCCTAATTTTCTCTTTCTCTCTCACCAGTCATTTCAAGGATTCTTGACTTGAACGTAGAAAGAAAAGGAGTTGATTGATAGGGCCTTGATGTATTTCTATAATTTTAATAATTAGGTTACAAAAATAGGTGTTTAACACCTAAGGTGGGTGGCTGAATCCTGCTTCAGATATTTAAATATGTTGAAATCTAGATACTATCTGACTATAGTGCAATGAAATCATTGCTTGTACTGTTGGGTAGTCAAGTAGGGAAAATTCTTGGAAAATTGAATAGTTCCTAATTTGGATTCATTCATATTAACTTGTGTTTCTTTAGTTCATACAACAAAAATCAAATTCTATTGAAAATAATGTTAAAGGAATCATATTTTGATGTTTAACTTGACCTAGTCTAAATGAATAGAATGTGTAGTGTATATAATGTGGTTTGAAATGCACACATGTGGATCAAAGTAATTCATTAGAGGTTATTATTGATGAATTTTAGTGTGGATTGTGTATGAGATCCGTTATAAATATGTTAAATGGAGATATTCCTATTTATGGTTAATGTTGAGAGATCAACTCCAGTAAGTTAACAACATGATGTATGCATGTAACTAATGGATGTATTGAATTGAAATGGAAAACATATTTTTCTATATTGAGAATAGAACTAGTATATCCTAGTACATACTAATGAGGTTAGTTGACAATAAGATATTTCTTATGGTGTATAAATATGTGTTGAACTAAGTCATCTTCTTGAAAACCCTCAAAGTTTACTATTGGGATGTGAATGAGAGATGAAGCGCTAATTTGCGTATAATCTGGTAAATGTGAAGAGATTGTCATTTGTATGTATTTCTATTTCAATTGAAGGCAATAAGTTTCATGAATATGATCTAAGCCTAATTCATCTATTGTATAATTTAAGAAATAAAAAGTAAAACATGCATTAATGTAAGTCTTTTGTACAAGTCACAAAATAATGATTGTAGAAGATGACTATCTGTTAGGAAGTATGATGAAGTAACCCTAATATGTATTGTTTCCTATATTGAGTAGTCTTATAATTAACAGATGGAAATTCCATTAATAAAATGCCAATAGAAGAAAAATGTCATGATACAAGTACTAAATATAAGAAAGTAAATGGACAAGGGAAAACCAAATTGTGAACGTAAATAATGGATGAAATACCAATAAGTGTGTATGAACAAGTTTTTAACATGTTTATTTTTAATAAATTTGGGTTGATATAAGTGTAAGAAATTTACCAAAATTAGTCTATGAAGGATTTGAATGAGAAAGAAACATTGTACATTGAGTACATTTAGCATGATCGATTCCTATACTTTTATTGAATAAGAAAGGAAGGATGTTAGCACTAATCTATTAGAGATGAAGGGGAAATGAAGAAAATAATTATCTAGGATTAAGAACCCCAACCATAATATGATGATTGAACTAACATTAATTAATAATAATTGATTAATGAATGTAAATGATTGAATACAGATTGACTTAATACAAGAGAGGAAATCATGGTTGTTTATTGGTATGGATAAGTTGGTACAAATTATTAACTATATGCTATGAATACTTATTATTTGAGATTAATCTCTATATAAGGGAATCTCAGTGGGAAGTACCATGTGTTGTGTTTTAAACATGATTTGGGAATAATGAATAATAAATGTTCCTACACATTGATATTGTGGGTCTCAAGTAACTATGAGAATATATATTGAAAAGCATGAGATGGAATGAAATGATGGAAAATATGACAGATTGAAATTGTTGATAACGATTTGTATTATACAAATCTTGATAAGGTAAAAACATGAGGATGATATTATATTTGAGGTTGATAGTACACTGATAGTGAATCATATGAAATGATTGGAGAACATGAATGAATTGTGTATGTTGGAAATTATAGGTTGTTGTGATTCGAATGATAATGATTGTCTTTCTTTTTAACCACTATCTAATTCATGTCATTATATTTGTGTGAGAATACACACATGACAGATGATGAATTGAATTCCTTTTTAGATGAGTTAGAGAATTAAATAACAAGTGGTACGATGGATACATCTAGTTAGATGTCCTAAACATCATGAGTTTCTTTCAAGGTCCATATTGGGGAAAGGAAACTAATCTCCTTGTCCTAACTAAAGGATTATGAGAAAGATTTCTAGAATGTGGATTGAGACCTTTAAGGTTAAACCACTAGTGTAACGCCCATGCCCATTGCCCTAGTCTTTAGTAGAGTTTTAGGAATGAAGACTGGCCCCATAGACCACCACTAGCCTTAACTGTGCACTTTGTCCTCACTCACGCACAAGCCAAGATAACTTCCCGACTGGTCACCCATCCTACTACTAATCCAAGTTGAGCACGCTTAACTATGGAGTTCTTTAGTGATGGGCTCCCTGAAAAGGAGGTGCACCTTGGTGATATGGGTAGTCCCATCATTCCTTTTAAGATCATTCTATCTAAGGCCACAAATTCTGGAGTGATACAATCTTCCCCACTTAGACTCTTGACGTCCTCATTAAGGCTCAACTAAGTGGCCTCATACATTTCCCCATTTTAGTGCAGACCCAACATGGCCATGTACACCCAGATCCCGAGCATGGCTACCAGTGCAAGGACAGCTCCATCACCATGGATAGCCCTTTCCAACATGCCTAGACTGCACGGCTCAAAGACTGGCATGTCACTGGCCCTTGTGGGCCCCACCTATTGGAGGGGTTATGGCTTCGATACCATTTGTAACACCCGAGCCTATTGCCCTAGGCTCTAGTAGAGTTTCAGGAATGATGACTGGCCCCACATACCACCACTAGCCTTAACTGCGCACTTTATCCTCACTCACACACAAGCCAGGATAACTTCACTACTGGTCACCCATCCTAATACTACTCCAAGATGAGCACACTTAACTATGGAGTTCTTTAGTGATGGGCTCCCTGAAAAGGAGGTGCACCTTGGTGATATGGCTAATCCAATCATTCCTTTTAATATCATTCTATCTGAGGCCTCAAATCCTGGGACATTACAAGGGGATTTTAGAAGTGAGTTACATGTCATGATTGTAGACTTAAATTCTATTGTGAAAGTCTACGTCCATAAGGATAGATTTTGGTGAAATGTAACTTGTAAAACATGACAAGTTTTCATATATGTGATATCTTATTTTTCTTGTTCATATATCATGTACCTGAGATGAGGAACTTATGGTAGGAGGTTGAATGCCCTACCTTATCCTCTTTACACAACCCATCAGTAGACCAAGGCATTCTTGTAAATATATTAGGATGTCCTTCTAGACCCTAAGATAATGAAAGTGAGTCATTTACACAAGAATAAGGTGTGAGGACTTCTACTGGGGTGAGGTATGAGCCTAGTAGTTTCACAAAAATGAATAAAAGATAAGAACCTGTGTAGAATATGATATGCATGGTTAGTATTTTCCTTTTACTTCGAGTTGGTAAACCCATTATACTTGAATATGTTTCTTATATGTGATAATCAATTATTTCTCTATTAAAGATAATACGTTGTTCTTATTCTTGTCTTCTTAGTATGGAGTCTAATCATAAAATTTGACATCTAGTTTAAGGTAGAATTGGTATCTACTATTGTTAGGATTTGACACTAATTTATTTGATTAAGTATTGTTTGGTAGACATGTTTGATATGTACTTTAGCTTTAGGACTACAAGATATGTTCATAGTCTAGCTAGTTGGATGTCACAAAGATGTTTTTATTATTGTCAGATTATAAATGTTCAAATGTTTTTTTTGTTGAACCCAACTCATCTATTGTTTTTTTTGTAAAATTTTGTAAATGTACAAGTAAGGATGTGTTCTTTAGGGAAAATCTCCACTAAATAAGACACTAAGGCCAAGGCCCTCTATATAGAAAAGGTCTCAAATGACCAACAGAAAACAACACACCTAAACTGAAGGATAATCCAGTAACACCTTGAGATCATTCCTGATGATTTTCCATAGCTGCACATCAGTCCTCTCAGCTCCTCTATGAACTTTGTCATTCCTTTCTTTCTAGAGACCATGAAAAATAGATAAGGTAATCAATAAAAGCTTTTTCCCATGTAATCCAACTAGATCATCCAGGTTCCTCAGACCATTAAAGCCAAAATAAACACTAGCAATATTCCAAACATCACGAGCATAAAAACAATTGAAACAATGTGATCTACCATTTCTTCCTTGTGCTTACACAAAAAGCATTTGGATGCTAGAGAGATACCAAGCCTTTTGATGTACATGGAAGTAGGGAGCATGAGATAACCAATCTTCCAACCGAGGATATGAAACCTACTGGGACAATTGTATTTCCACAACCATTGAAAGAAGGGATTTGGTTTAGAGTTTTGGGAATCTCTTACTGAAGACCAAATATCTCTCAAGCAGACATCAGGTTTCCCATTAAATAGCATGAAGTCAGTGGAACCTTTAGGCTTAGTAAAAGACCTCAAAATATCAAGAAATCTATTGTGGAGTCTAGAATTTTCAATAAACCACTCACCATTTCTAATCAAGTTGCTCACTTTCAAATTGGAATCAATACCCAGTTGTATAATGCTTTGTTTACTAAGGGTCTCCACCAGATGCCTCAAGCCAGGTAGCCAAGGGTCCTTCCAAACAAACACACTGGTACCATCTCCAATCACAAAAGACACAAAACCCTCAGTACGTACATCCCTTTCAGAAAGAGACCTCCTGAGAAGCCAAGAGAATGACTCACTAATAGGAATCAACCAAAAGGATTAGTTAACTAAGTTTCTTTCATGGATCCATTTGATCCAGATACTATCCTTCTTTGTAGGAATGTTCCACCCATTCAAAAGAATATAGGATCTCACAACTTCTCTTATGGTTTTGATGCCAAGGCCACCTTCAATTTTCGGCTTCACTACATCACTCCATTTAATAAGATGGACAACATTTTTATCTGCCATCCTCCCCCAAATAAAACTCTAAAATAACATCTCAATCTCATCAGAAACAACACATGGAAGAGGAAAAATAGAAGCCCAATAGTGGGACATATCATTGAGAATGGAACGAACCAACTCCACCCTCCCTACCATGGATAATTGATTGATCTTCCAACTTTCTAATCTTCTTTTAATTCTATCCATAAGAGGACTACAGTGAGACTTCGTGAGTTTCCCAATGATCAATGGAATCCCAAGATATTTTGGGGGGGAGGGAATTGTCCTTAATATGAAGAAGATTACCAAACCTCTCCCTGTCAACCTCGTGACTATATAAAACAGAACTTTTCTCAATATTGATTCTAAGACCAGTAGAAGCAAAGAGATTATCCATAACCCTCCTAATAACCAACACACTGTTATCATCAACCTCTGAGAAAATTAAGAGGTCATCCACAAAAATAAGATGAGAAACTGAGAAGTTAGAAGAGGCTCTCAGAGGTTTAAGATTTCCTTCAGGTACGTCCTTGTCAATAATAAGGGTAACCACCTGTATCACAAGAACAAATAAGTATGGAGCCAACGGATCCCCTTGGTGAACAGCATTACTATGTTTGAAAGATTTGGAAGGCTTCCCATTAATGAGAATCTCATATGACATAGTATTAAATAGCTCTTTAATCCAAATGACCCAACATTGAGGAAAATTCATAAGCTTCAGAATAGAAAAGATAGATTCTGAAGTAATAGAGTCATATGCTTTTGAGATATCAATATCGAGACACATTCTAGGTTTTCCATATTTCTTATCGAAGTCATGAATGAGCTCGTTGGTGAGGAGAACTGCATCTTTTATATTCCTATCCTTAACAAAGTCACATTGATTGTAGCTGATAATAGAGGACAGAACACCTTTAAGCCTATTAGACAGAAGCTTGGATATAATCTTGAGGAAGATATTACATAGAGAAATAGGCCAAAAATTTCTCAACTCCTTTGAGTCTTTATTCTTAGGAATAAGAGTAATAAAGGTACGATTTGCCTCTTTGAGCATTCTACCAGTGTTAAAGAAATTGAAGATTGCTTGAACTACATCAGAGCAAATAATACTCTAGCTAGCTTTGAAGAATCTCCCATTGAGACCTTCAGGTCCAGGACACTTGTCAGCATCAAGATTCTTAATAATATCAACAATGTCACGTACAGTAAAAAACCTGTCCAAGCCCATGTTCTCAATGTCACTAAGTTTTGGAAAGTCAAGCTGATTGAGAATATCCAAATTGGCCACGTGACCAGTGTTGAAAACACCATAATAATAGTTCACAATATGATCCTTAATATCTATAGGATTCATACAAACAACATCATTACATAACAGAGCTTTGATATGATTATTTCCCCTTCTAACTTTGATGGAAGCATAGAAAAACCTTGAGATAGAATCACCAACATTCAACAAATTCACTCTCGATTTCTGTCTCAACAAGGACTCCTCATGTAATCTAGCTTGAATAACATATTTTCTCTTTTTGCAAGCATCAACTTGTAATAAAACATTTAGAGGGTCAAAATCCAACATAGATTGGGCTTCCATAGCAAGAAATTCCTTTCTTTTAGCATCATCAAATAAGTTACCAACAGAAACTTTATTCCAGATCGAAAGATCATGTCTCATTATCCTAAATTTGGAATACACCTTAAAGATAGGAAAACCAATCATGCCTTCTGACCAACTATTTCTCACAGTATCTAAGAAACTAGACTTTTTAGTCCAAGCGTTTATGAATGTGAAGGGAGAAGCAACCTTGCGTGTATCACCAATATCCAAAGACAAAACCTTGTGATCACTAATGGTGTTGTCATGAAGAGTACCTCTACATTCTGGGAACATGGACATAAAAGCTTCATTATAGAGGATCATGCCAAGGTAAGAGGTAACATAGTTATCATGACTTTGGTGGTTGTCCCAGGAAAAGCAAGAGCCATTGAGGTTGAGCTCAAAAAGACTGCAATTAAGCATGCAATTGTTAAAGTCCTCCATGGATTTATTCGTTGGGGGATCTCTTCCCAACTTCTCATCCTCTTTTCTCACAGCATTGAAGTCACCAATAATAATCCATGGCATAGTCATACTAGAACATATGGATTCAATTTGTTCCCACAAGTGGACTCTATCTGCATCAAGATTATGATCATAGATGGCAGTTAAACATAAACTTCTATTATCATGACATACTTCAAGGTGAACAGATTAACCACATTCTCATATTTTTCTCACATCACAATAAGTAGACTTCCAGAGGCCACCCTCGCAAGAACATGAGAGGAATGTTTAGAGACCCAATTATACTCAGGAAAAAATTTATTCATTAACTTGACCATCTTACTTTCTCTAACTTTAGTTTCATTCAAAAGGACAATGTGAGGTCTGAACTCATAGACTTTAATCCTGACTGAAGAGGCTTTGAGATTGAGCTCTCTTACATTCCAGGAGAAAACACTAAGAGAAAATCTATTCATTGGAAATAGGATGAACCATCACTTCACTGGTTTGGGGCTCACTCACGACCACATCATTCTCAGAAACAACATTTAACTTTATTAAACAGTTATGTTCCCTTACCAATCTCTTTAGTAATGGAAGGAACCTTCCTTCCTTTTTCTTTGCCTTTTTTCTTTCTATTAAGCTTCTGAACTTCAAATCCAATATCATCCTCAGTAGGTGGTTCAGGCCCTGGAGGAGTGGATAGATCCACCACCATGTCAGTTACCTGTTGACTACCAGTAATTTCCTCCTTAGACTATTCAGAACTAGATGAAACAGTTTCCTCAAATGAATCTGTGGGCATGTGATACTCCTCCTCCTCATCTAAGTCAGTGTTGTTTGAAACAACATGTATGACTTCAGTCACTTGAGGCTCTTTCATATAGTCAAGTGATCTACAAGAAACTATACTCACAGACATTTCGTCAATCACCTGAATTTCTGGAACTTGAGTTGTCTTCTTCACCCACATTTTCTTGACCAATGGAATGGTAATAGAAGTACAACAATCATTATGGCCAAATAAGTTACAGACGAGTCAAGCCCTCGGTCTCCATTCATATTCAAAGTTAATTAAGTGTGCATCACCCTTATCACTAGCCACCTCCATTCTCAATGGAAAGTCAGAGTTAGCAGGCATAAGGATCTGAATTCTAGCAAACTCCAAGTTTCTTAGTTCAAACGTGGCTTTATCAGCACACAAGGGATTCCCTAGAAATGAACCAATCCTAGAGAACATCACCATATCACATAACTCCAGGGGTAGGTTATGGATGCGGACCCAGACAGGCATATCAGTTAGGCAAAATCTCTTCAGGGGAGCTCCTGGTTTCCACTTCATAAACACCATTAGTTTCCCTCTTACATAATAGATTCCATTGTCAAGAACATCTTCAAGATCTGATTCCTCTGAAAACTTAATGAGAAAAAAACCCTAGCCATGGTTCATAACATTGATGGATCCCTTCAGAATCCAAAACTGGGACAAGTACCTTTCCAAAGCTGGAAGATGAGGTTTAAAACCAACAATGTAGCCAGCAATGCAGTTCTTCCACCAATTTGCATTCCTTTCCGCCTCTTCCCCTGGATAGATAAGCTTTTGATTCTAGATCTCGATTTCAATCTTCTCAAGGGATGTATCATAGATCTTTGGCTTCATCAGGTCAGCCCATGATTTGGTAGAATCAATTGAACTCAGGTTTGTAGTAGAGGCTTGAGAGACTCGGACACTCCCCGGAATATGAGAGATATCCTGTAAGAATGCAGAATCATCTCCACACCATCAGTTTCCACCCGCCATCACCGCTCCGCTAGGGAAGGTATGTCTAGGAAACCATATCATGTTTGTGGCGCCCATATCATGTTTTTTTCAAAATGTTGACTTTGTTACAAATGTTCACATGTTGACTTTGTTACTCCAATAAAAAATACAATTCTTGAAATTAATTGGCATTTAGATCCATTAATATGTATGCTCTGAAAATTGTTAAGAAGTTGGGATTTAAGATGTTTCTACGTAAATAAAATCCAGAGAAAGGTCATGAAAATTATATGTATATATAATAAATTATTCTAGAATGTCCCTATAGTCTCACTTTTTGGGATGGGTTGTATATCAAATTAGTTTATTTCATGTACAAGACTTAATGTAAATTGAACTACCTATTAGTACTAAGATCTGATTGTAGTTTTCATGAAGTTGAATGGGATTTTGGTAATGGAAGTTGTGGATCCTTTTATTTGGAATTTGTTTCTAACGTTTTATGAAAAAACAAATAACTTAGCGATGTTTCTTGTATACAATCTCAATTGTGTTTGTCGACTAATATGGTGTTGTATTTCAAAATCAGGTTGCAAAATTAGGGATCTATCTTAGTAATCAAAAGGGAGGTTCCTACAACAAGAATAAGTAAATTTTATTGGGAGCTAAAACAAAAGTTCTACAGGTGTAAGGATCTTCTTAAACTACTCGGTCGGTATTACAACCATAAGACATGTAAGGCACTTCCATTCCACTTAGGAAAGAAACACATGTTAGTGTAATCCAATCTACAATTACAATGATTCTCCCATTAAATTTGGCCTTTATACAAGATTCTAGACCATGTAATGAATAAAATACAACAAATTTCATGTAATATTAATTTTTCACATGTCTGTATTGTCTTTCACATAATGCATGTTGTAGCTTTAGGGTTAATAGATACTTGGAGTGGTTTTGGCATACTGTTAATTACATATATCAAGTCTAGTTGAATGTTCAATCTAGATTTTTTTTGGTTAAATTTTTCGAATTTGGTTTATGCCTCCAATATTATTGTAGTCGTGATAAAATACATTCATAGAAGAAAAGCAAGATGTAGTTTATCCATCATGTCATATCATTGTAGGAAATAGAGAAATTATAGTCCATGGTTTCTTCACACATGGTTCAATTAAGTAAAAAAATATATATCACAAAACATAATATATTATATCTAAAAATCAACTAAGGCATACACATGATAGATGATAGACGTCAACCATGTCAATAATGACTGGGTGTATCAATTAACTATCATTGATAGTTAGGTGGAGGTTGAGTGGAAGTTGTAAGCAAATAATAAAATTAGTCTCTAATAAAACTATAAGTCATTGTGGCACTAAAGGAGAACTAGCATTATGGTGAAGATAGGTTGGTTGGCTAAAACCAAAGTGGTTGAACTCAACATGGTTAGACCACTATATCTAAGACTTACTAAGACACTACTAGCCAAACCTCTTTTCGATGTTTGCATGTTAAATGAACTCTGTCTAGTTGTACCCTAACTGACTAAACCGTTGTTGTGTGAACCTTGGTTAGTTGATTCGTAGCTGATGGAACCCTAACTAGATGTACTCGAACAATTTATATGGTACTAAATTTGAGTTGAATTTTTCCATATGTGTGGATAGAGTGTACCCCAATGGCTCACAATGCCATGTGATTTCTGTAAAATGGATACATAAAATGGTTTGGTGCCTATATTTTGAAGAAATTACATGGTACAGCTGTGGCACAGAGGGAGTTTTTTGTAATTATTTGCGGAGAAACTTTGGCCAATATGAATGTTGATGATGAATGGATTTACATCTAAACTCTTTCATATACTCCAAAGCACGTACATGTTGGAGAATAAATTATAGAAGTTGAATACTCTGGTTATGTTCATAAGAGTCTTACATAAAAATTTGAAGGAAATAAGGAAGGGAAATATTTTAGTTAAGGTATTATTAGATCATCATGAAGAAAAAGACCTTTTAAAATGATTGCTATTGTGAAGAAAAACATCATTGTTTGTGTGCACAGATAGTTAGCCGTTTTCCTTCTAAATGCAATCATCTCAAGACTATGATATCAGCTCTGGATGCCAATAAGACTCAAACCATTGTTGTCCATTATGTGTCATTGAACAATTGAGGAAACTTCAATCACACGATATTTGTAGCAAATGACAATTGAATAGAAAATTGAAGAAGGGTTACTCAATGTAGACAGTTAGCAATAATAATACTAGAGAAACATTCACAATGCAAACAATAGTAAATTTTGCATGTCATATGTATTCCTAACATAACTAGAGTGTTATACATTGTGAAATAAAGTGATGGTCAATTGAATAGACATCCCATTTCGTAGTCTTCCCTCCTACATGAACTTTCTTCCAGATTTCAAGTAAATAAATACATTGGACTCAACTAGTGGAATCAATGAGACAAAATATATTGACAAATATTTCTTTATATGAATACAAGAAATAAGTAATGGTATCCCATTAAGTGTGAAATCCATCCAATTATAACAAATGTGTCCATTCATAAAGAAAAAACTATGTCTTAATGATTGTTTAGGATGACGAATTTTGGCAGTGTATCACTGAACAATTGTTATATCCAATAAAATATGTAGTATACACTACCAGACAACAATTGCATCCTCTGTTAAATGTACTTGATTTGTTATATCTGAACATATAATAAGTATTCAACCAATACCAAACTAGATAGCCAAGGAGACGTTTCCATATGATAAAATTACATGCAAAATTAAAAATTAAATAGGTTTTGCATTTAAGATAGAATTTATTCATATTGATAGGGTTGGGAAAATAGTATGTTTGTGCATTTTCACTTGTCAATAGCTCAATTGACTTAAATTTTAGTTGGAACATCCAGATAAAAGTGGAAGGTTTACAAAACATCTAAAAGCTCTTTTTCACATGATTGTGTAGGACTGAACCCAGTTGCGAAGCCAGGAATGTTCATCGAGGGCGGTATCACACAAATGAAAGTACAAATTCAAATTCAAGTTCAAGTGTGGTTTCTTATGTCTTCATAAATAATATGACATAAAAATGAAATGAGAAGATAAATGAAGTTGTAAATTTTCAGTTGTTTAAAGATACTACAAAATAATATATGAAATTATATAATTGTACTAGACTTGTCCATGAGGTTCGCTTATTTGATTGAGATATTAGGAGCTTCAGAAAATGTTAGAAAGGTTGTAAAGAATAAACAATTGTTCGATACTATATGAAAAAATAGATTCATATTAGTACTACTTTAAAAAATTTATATCTTATAAGCATTGGTCAACATCCCATAATTGTTAAAACATGAGATATTCTCATGATATTCTCTAAAATGTGAAACATGCTACTGTAGTCTAGATGAAGACGACGTCTGATAGGTTGTCACACTATCGAAACGTATATGATACTAACCAAACTAGAGAAATAGATAAAGTCCATACACTACAATATTATTGTGTGACCTAACAACTGGTTTTTTTACGTATGATTGAGAAATCATATGGAAAACCATAAATAAAGCTATGATAGTATACATCAACCAGTACATAACGATTATAGGTACACACTCTTTGCTTATTTTGTCAAAAAGCCATGGAAAAATTGTTTTTGGGACCCAGGTAGGGTGTGCCCCCCAGGCCATGAATCACTCTACCACTGACTGGATCTCTCCCTTATAATATCGATAACAATAATTATAAAAAATATACATTTGTGTCTATTGAATCAAATCACAAGCCAACAAGAAGACATGATAAACTTTACATTCTCATGTTTAAGACATGCATGGTTTGGGAAGAAACTCACATTTGAGTGGATTTCTCATATTTCATAAGCAAGGAATATGGAACAAATCCGGTGTAAATAGATTGAACTATATTTAGACTCAGCTTTTCATATACAAAAGAAAAATCTTTGTAACAATTAACAAGTACATTTGTTCAGAAAAGCTATGCAACAAGGTCAATCCATGTGATCCAAATGCAATTGAACAATTTGATTTTTTTCCCAAAGAAGTCGCTATGTCCAAATTATCATTACAAGATCAATTTAATGAAATGTCAATTCAAAATAGAGCTTCATGTAATGAGTCAAGTAGCAGACCCAAACCAAGAAAATAGAGAGGTCTTACCAATTTGGATTCTGGAGATGTTGGGCTAATTCTTCTCACACCCTCCAGTATCATTCAAAGTATTACGAACCATTGCCAAGGTGATGATCAAGTTTAGATAATCCTAAAGATAAAGTCTAAAATGTCACCAGAAGATATATATTATTTATAAAAGTCATCAAGGAGCGATGAATCTAATTTTTTCTATTGGCATTTAGAATGATAATCTGGTCCAATATGTGTAAACTATACATTATTCTTTACTTTTTAAAATTATATCATATACAGTACTTATCGATTCTATAAAAGAAAAGCTCAGGAATATAATTTTTTATTTTTAAATTACAAATGGTTGTGGTATGTGTAAACTATACTTTTGTCGTTATTTTTAATATTATATATTATATAAGAAGATTCATCTATGCCATATAGTAACTTGTTAATTTTTTTTTTTTTAGAAATAGAAACTTGTTTTATGTGTGTGAACTAAGATTTTATCTTTGCTTTTTAAAATAATGTTTTATATTATCTATACTGTATAAGAAAGCCCATAGAGGGGATGCAAATGCAATCGTTTCTATGAATTTTGAGAATTACAAAATGGCCTTCTATGTTTAAACTACACTTTTGACTTCATTTTATTGAAATGATATATTATATAAGAGAACTCATCTATACCATATAAGAAAGCATGTGAAGAGGGTTGAATAGACTTTTTTTTCATTATTTTTGGAATTACAAACCAGTCCTTGAGTGTGCAAATTATACTTTTTTCTTTATTTTTTAATATTTTATACTATATAAGAAGAATCATCTATACCACATAAGAAAGCCCCGTAGGGACTGAATGTAATTTTTTCTATTATTTTTCATAATTATATAATTTCTCATGTGTATGTAAACTACACTTTTATCTTTACTTCTTAAATTATATAATATAAAATAAGACTCATCCAAACTATATAGAATAGCCCATGGAGACGCTGGATGTAGTTTTTCTAATATTTTTGAAATAACAAATTTGTCCATATATGCGTAAAGTACATTTTTCTCTTATTTTTTGAAATCATATATATGTAGGTTCCCATTGAGAGAGAGAATGACAAGCACAATGGAAGAGTAAATAAGATAATGTTGTGTCTCCTCACTTCCATCCATGAATCTCATCAACAATGATATAGAAGGAAGGTTTGTGAGTTTATACCCTTGTCATGGAATAGATCTAGAAATAGAGCTCACAAGAAAAGAGAACAAAGATTTTTAGGAATTTGATCTTCTAACATTGTCATCAAAGCATTCATGCTTCTAAGTCATCCAAAATGACATGGAACTCCAAGTTGTATTCTTTGAGTCAGTATGGAAGGAGTTTCCTTTCCATTGGCAACGTGGTAGTGTTGCACAACCTCTCGTCTTCCCTTGTTTCTAGGATGGTAATAATTCTGATCAAAGGCCTCTCAAAGGTGCCTCCTTTTTATCACAAGAGTTTCCTATTAAGAGTTTTCAAAAGGATGTTAGACATATATGTAGAGCCCTGGGTGTCATAACCATATATATAGGAAATGTAGGGAAACATGATTTCTAATAAATCCTGGGAAATGAAAAATAAGGCAGCCCCTTTAGCAATCAAGTTATCATATGCCAATGATTATACACCTCTTCCTTATGCATCATTTTGTGTGTGACCTATATGATCCAAATTATGTTGGTATTATGAATAACCATATTACAGTTTCATAGACCAGATTGGTTTCTAGAAAGACTTTATTTCCACCCAAGTAATTGGAAAAGTTGGAGAACAACTTCAACCTAGTATTATGATTAGTGTTAAAGTGACCATATAATCCCTTTTCCACGGATATCCAGATTGAGACTGAGGCATGGAAATTCATGCTCATAGCATTCAATTTTGTTCCTTGAACTAGAAAAGACTGTTTGAGATTTTGTGATCATAATATGGTATGTGGACTCACATGAGAATTTCATGCATTTTATACTCTTACCTATCAGATGGTTGGGAGATCATTCCTAAAGTAGGGATAAATTCCATCTATATCGCTCACAATATACCTCATGTGTCACAGTGTACCGAATCACCACCTTTCGGGCAACTCATATTTTGGATCAGGTTGGGCTACTATCAAAGTACATAGAACAACATGTGACTACTATAGTGTTTCAGGTCTAAAGATCCCAGTCACCAGTGTCGCATTGAGATATGACTCTGACATGTCAATATATGAGTTTTATGTATTAATATCAATGTGGGTTGTCTAGTACAAGTTTTTTCTAACAAGTATTCATGTACCTAAGTTTATATCCAAAATCATGAATAAAGACACATAGTCATCACTCACCAAACATGCTAGTCTTGTTTAATATTGTTGTCCTATACTATCCAAAATAGTAACCTTCTACATACATAAAATGAATGAGTACTCTTATTATACATATGATCTCATGTTCCGTTCCTCAACTTAAACAATATGTCATCGAGTTAAAAGAATTCTTAATATGTTATTAGGGTCATTCATTATCTCAATATTGAAATGAGCATAATAAGTGTAATTTCCCTTTATTAGTGATCAAATAAATACAAAATATCCCTTTTACAATCATCACACGATAACTCTCAGGGAATATAATGAACAGTTTGTCACTTGCACTAAAGAAAATCACTCATGAACCTTAGTCCAATCGATCTAACATGGAAATCATGCTTATGTTATGAAAGTGCTTTTATTAGGGGATCAAAAACATTGCTTTCAGTTGGTACTCTACAAATCCTCACATCTCCTCATTATATGATCTCTCGTATGACGTGGCAACGTTGTAGTATATTCTAGAAACACTGATGTGGTCAGGGTTCCTTAGTTTGTATAATGACTCCTTTCTTATCATTGTAGATCTCTATTGCACCTTCAATTGATGGAACCATCCGTAGTTCAATGATGAACTTTCAAATCCATAAGCTTCCTTTAATACATGATTGGCCTAAATCATGCATTCAGAAAGGAGGCGGACTCAGAAAGATTCGAACTTTAAATATATATCCTGAAACTTCAAGGACCCATGCAACTTTATTACAGGGTCGAAGTAGATATACGGGGTCGAACACAGGGACGTGGGGACACTTAGGACTCTTAAGGTCTCGCTCTTAACTCAGATAAGCAAATCTGATAGTCGATAAAAGTACAAAGCTAGAACTAGTCTAGTAGATATTCACGAAATAAAACAAAATAAAGAAAAGAAAACAAAACATAGTCCATATGATTCTACTAATCAGAGAGAAGGAGTTCCTGGCTATGTAACCACAAGTTGGGCAGTCTATGCACCCGTTCTCAGGCGTAGACAACCCTTGAACACCCGAGCAACCAACCTACATCTAAACATGGTACGTACTATGGTGTATGTTCCTATGGGGTCATCCCACTCGCTTTCGCATAGCATGACTAAAACCCATCGATGACATGAAACCTCTCTCAAAGATGACAAATCAACATCCTAGAACATTCTAGATACCCTCTCTGGTCTAGAACATTCTAAGATGTCTGGAACATATGCGATCTACGTAGGACTAGGTAGTGGGCTCAACCCAGGTCTACAATTCTAAACGAATCACCTTGAACCATCCTCCTTTCGGATTCCTATTCAAACTATCTTCTCTTGTCTATTCCTACAACGAATATCTCGATATAGGCAGAAATAGAAGTTCAAGAAAGAAAGAGATAACCAAACTAGCAATCATAACTAGATAGAGAAGATAGAACAAGAAGGAGCTACATAGACAAGAAGGAGCTCAACTAGCCATGGACAAGCATATTTTGCACCAAAAAAAGATGGAAGAACATCATTTGTATAGAAATAAAGAAGAACAGTAGAAGAAAGGAGAAGAAGAAGAGATTTAGCCTGTAGAGGAGAAGTGGATCTTGCTCCTTGGCATCTATATAGGTCGGATCTCATCCTTTGGGTCATCCTCCTTGATCTTATGGACTCCTTGGCCTCCTTTCTCTCTAGATCTGTTCTGAACAACAACTTGGTGAGTGGATGGAGGTGGAAAATGATAGTGGATGGTAGGAAATGAGAAGAAATGGGTGGACGATGGTGGAAGATGGTGGAGGATGGAAGCACACTGAAGAGAAGGTTGTAGGGTGAGCACTTCAGTCTTCTCGGACCTATGGATCCTCCCACGGGGCTCTAGAAACCTCCAAATGTCAGAATCAACATGTGGAACCTCCAAAAATTTGAAACCGCCCTTCAGGTGGAGAGGGGCGGGTATATATAGGCAAAATGGTTGAGGTGCTGATCCAGGTCACGGTTGTGATGGAGTGGACTTTTGGAATCCTAAAATGTCCAATGATTTAAGTGAAAGCATACGGTTGAGTTAGATTGAGAGTTCCAAGCTTTTGACAAAATAGGTGTGTTGATGTGAGGTTGATATCATGTTTAAGACGTCTCTTTTAATGCTTTTTTGAGGAATTTAATTGTTGGTCAAACTGTTGAATCTATATGCATATCAGTATATGATGGACCAATGTTTAACCTTTGATCTTGATGTCATGCTCATGTGTTATGTTTTGGCTGCATGCACAAGATCCGTAGCACATAGTCTTGATCCAATGGATAGAGCATTGTGATGAAGATGCCACGGATCAGGCTTTTACAACCTTTGGATGTGCATGATCGAGCAATGGTCAGAGCAAGATAGTGGGGATTTGGAATCGTGACCCAAGTTGCCAGTTGGTGACGATCGTGGCTTGTATGTAGTTTTAAGAGAACAGTTGCTTTAGATAGCCCCCTCGCAAGGACCTGTTCATGGTCAGATCGAGGAGGAGCCACCACAGCAGAGGGTGCGAGGAGGCATGGATCTCTGGCCTTTCCAAGTCGGCGTTCCCCAGTGGTGGCATTCGCAAATGGAAACGGCACCTGAGAGGAGGAAGTGCGGCCGTTTAGCTCTTTCACAGCACTCCAGGCGGCGTTGTAGACTAGAGACGATGTTCTCCATGAGGAGGACAACGCAAGGAGCTAGGAGGAAGTGTGTATAAGGGATATCGATGGTGAGGACCTTAGTTGCAAGCCACAGAGGAAAGGAGTCGGGGCGGCGGGGCTCCTAGCAGCGTGGCTGAAGTCGACGACGGTGCATGTGGGCGTCAAGCTCCGCGATCACGAGGAGAGCCACAATGATGGCAGTGCTCTTGAGTAGACGGTAGGTTCAGCCTTCTCACCTAGGTCTTGGTCCTGACCATGGGACGGAGCCCATGGCCACAACGACACTCTCTCCCAAATGAACAGACACAGAACCATGAACGTGAGGAAGGAGCTGCAAGGGGAAACGGAGGCCAGATGCATGCCGAAGATCATCGTCCCAGTAGTTGTGCTTGAGAACATAGATGGAGTCGTTGAGTAGAGAACCCATCACCTACAGACTTGCACAGAATAGGGAAAGTCAAGTATCACATTTGGGTGAGAAGTTGAGAATATTAGGAGGAGCTAGGGCGACCAATCTCCATTGGATAAACTTCCAAGTTGCAGTGGATCTAGCTTGACCTGGGGAGCTTCCTCACGACGTCAGCCGTTTTCCAGGGAACAACGCTCCAGCGTCAGGCAGAGAACGTGTTAGGGATCGTGTGAGGAGAGGAGACGTTGAATCGGGTCTTGGCCAGGAAACTGTCGGCTCGCCTCAAGCTGCTGCCCGAACCTGCTAGTGAACCAGACTAGCTCGACCAGCAAGAGCAGCACCCTATAATGGCCACGTGGCATTACCTGATTGGCCTTTCAAGGTAAATATCTCTGAAATGCCCAGACCTTGTATAATTCACAGTAAATAGCCCGTTGATCAGAAAAATACAAATAATATACTATTTTTCTCAGAAAAATGCATAGAACAAGATGGAAGCATAATATCCAACTTTTGATGCATTAATAATAGTGATATCATGTAAGATGTGAAATTCTCATATGATGGATAATAAATATCAAATGATTCCCTAAAATTATGAGAAAATACATGTAAATCATATTTCATGTTTATAGTGCATATGATGTCAGATATGGTCATGTTGATGCACGAAAGTATATAATTCGATTAATATGTCTAATTAGGGCTAATAACCCTAGCAAAATGCAATAAATACATACGTGCTCTATAAATGATGAAATTTATAGAGAAAGCTCATATTCGTATATTGAACCTCAATTTTAATTATGAGATCATAATGATGAACAAAATCCATGTTATAGGAAGTGGAATATTAATACATGTTATAAAACCCTAATCTAGGTTAATGATGTAACCTAGGGTAAATATGTGCACAAAAAGGATATGGAAGATAATGTTCAGATAA
This sequence comes from Alisma plantago-aquatica, assembly GCA_963693085.1. NCBI lineage: Eukaryota > Viridiplantae > Streptophyta > Magnoliopsida > Alismatales > Alismataceae > Alisma > Alisma plantago-aquatica. The sequence continues at coordinate 905,103,656 of OY856411.1, forward strand.
TGAATCATAATTTGGAATACGACATCAGTAACATCAATCCCAGATAACAAGATGATAAGACAAGTAATAATGAGAATATCCCAATGAACTAAGTGAAACCCTAATATGAGCACGATTAGGGTTAAGATGAGATATAATAGGATGAGAACCTGATGATATTATATGGTCTTCTCTTGATCAGGTTTAACCAAGGTAGAAGATCACATTGTACAATGATCTAACTCTTTGGTAGTAGATCATAAGGCCTTACATCTCATTCACTTTGGTAGCAGAGATGATGCATTATTCCCTCAGGTGGAAAATGCATGGATATATATAATGGAAAATAAGCTTAAAATATGTGTTCACTTTTGTTAATGAATATCTTTGTGCAAGTATACACTTTTCTTATATTCTTCTATTATTTCCAAGTATATTAGTTTTATCTTTACCAAGATATGATGAGAGGTATATAAAAGACACGTAGGCGTACTCAGTACAATGTTCTTGAATATTGTGCTGACGTGTACCGCATGTAATCTTTTTGTTTAGGTTGTGGTTATGCTCTTCAAGATCCAGGATAGTGAGAGTTGTGTGGCGAGCTGATGTACAGATGGACCTGTTGTCTTAAGATCTTGTAGTTTAGATGTAGTACATGTATATGTATAAGTCTGCTGTTCAATATGTAATATCAAATGTTGTAACAATTCATGTTGTAATTATATGTTGAATGGTGAACATATGTGTATGGTTTTATTATTGTTCATGTACATGTACTACTGATTGTTTCCTTCTGACTCCCTTGATTTTCTTCTTCTTAGCCTAGTGTGGGATGTTTAAATTGGGATTCTCACTGAGGTGAGGGTTTCAATTTGGACGTCACACATCAGATTAAGTTTTAGAAAATCCGGGGACGTCGCAGGTGGTATCAGAGCATGAACAATAGCAAAGCCTGACATTTGCTCATTATGCAACTAAAAACTTAAGAACCTTGAACCTTAATAATCTTTAAGGTTAGATTAGTCATCTTTTAGAGACTAGATCTGACCTAGCCTATAGGTTAGCACCTAGATGTCTGAGAACTAGGTCTAGACTGGTGCTTGTTGAGTAGCAAGTCCTTAGATGTCGTTCTTTCCTTGTAGTGTAGCGGTATGGGACGTTGCAGTATTTGGAAATGACGTGCGTCAAGGGAAGAGAAACCCTAGACATATTGCGCACGTTGTCTAGAGTAGCTATACTAGTCTACACCATGTTCTCACCCTTTTCACTAGTTTTCATGACACTGGACTCTCTACTATGTGTGGGACACTCGTTTTCAGGATTTGGTTTTTGATTCCAAATGGATCGAACCTCGATAGTTTTCTCTGACGCTTGTTTTATCGGAGAAAAACTATATAATATTTTATTATGTATATGTATTACAAAAATGTGTCCCCACACATGTACGAGTAGGAGGTGATCATGTATCCTAAGTGAAAGTGAATGACATCAGTCTAGAAGAGAGAGTAGTTCTAGATTAGATGTCTAGAGCGTTGTTGGATATATATATATCATAGATGGAATAGATGATATAAGTTTTGATGATATGATGTAAGTTGATAGAGATGATGTAAGATGGTCATGATGATTTATGTTTGTCTTTGATGACTTAAGTTCTGTTTGTGGATTTGAGATAAGTTTTGATGATGCAAGTATGAGTTCTTTTATGAGATGAGATAAGTTAAGTTAAGACAAGTTGTGAGTCAGCATGAGCCTCAAGCTCTTTTACAAAGGAGGACCTCTAGTGTTAGGACCAATTTTGGGGGTTATCTCAAGAGAGAGCAAGACCCACAGGGAGAAGGTCAGAGAACCTAGACTCCATGTTATGAGATGATGAGAAATATGTGATATGATATGTCCTAAACTAGATTACTCCTGAGTGATTGAGTTGAGTCACTCTATCTATGATTCCTAAAGTTTCCTTGAACCCTAGATGTCCTTGGGAGTACCAAATCCTAGAGACAGAGAGAGGATGGTTATATATGTACATGCGAACATGAATATGAGTACCTACCATCTGGGTGAGGGAGAGAGCCCAAGACCCTGGAGGAGGTATCTATGTTAGTTTCTGTGAAGCCTCATGCTCGGGTTGCTGGTTCCATATAGGAATCTAGTGGTGTGTATATAAGAGAAAGAGAGTTTTGGTAAGCATGTCTCCTGGGTAGAAACCTCCGAAGAGAATGTCATAGCATGCTTTGGTGTTTGCTTATGTGGATAAAGCTTGTGAAGTTGATCACTATTGCCAATGAGGTAATCTGAGAACCCTAGACCGAGAGGGAAGATAAAGTATATGCATATGAGATACTCATAGAGTTGAGTTGGCTCAGAGAGACTGAGCATGGCACTACCCTCATGATATGGGTCAGGAAAACCTCAATTGGACTAGATGAAGTTTTGATATATGTTTGACAAGCCACTCACATTAGTTTCTTTAGCACAACCATGATATAATATATATAAGGATGTAATCTAATCTTGAGATATGATACATGGATATGATACGGTGGAAACCTAAGAAGGTTTAATAGATATCCACGCATAAATGGTTAACCATATGCTTTAATAATGATGATAATGTGATATTGTTAGCTAATCTTATGATGAAATCACTAGTAATTGTTTGAATTTATTATGAGCTATGAAATAAGATCATATGAATGAAACATATTACATGAGGTGTTAACCTTAGTGCTTAATAAAGACGAAAATATAGTTTGACAATTAGCACAACATAATGTTTATGACACCTTGATATGAACTAGATGGATAAAGTGGGTTAACTTTAATTAACTCCCTCCTAAAAGGCATATGTCAATGATGAACATGTTCTAACAATTATCTCAATAAAATGTTGATGAAACCTTGATGTATGAGTTAATCTTGGGTTAACTCCTTGGGAACATGGTAATATGATATTGAATAATAACGCATGAATAAAGATGAAGATGCAACCCTAATATATGAGATATGTAATGACTGAACCTAAGCTTCTAAACCTTGAGTTCAACCTTGAATGGAGTGCTTGTGCACCCAAGCTGGTTGTAAACCCCCTAATAGTGCTTTGGATATATGGTTCTAGGTAACCTTTATGGATATGTTACACCTAGAATACTACCATATATGTGGAAGGAGATCCTTAGTTTTTCCTTGGAGTATGAATACGGTTGACTTTCGAGGACGAAAGTTCTTTTAAGATGGATATGATGTGACAAAGTGGTTTTTGTCTTAATTCTGAGGACGGAATTTCTTTTAAGGTGTGTAGGATGTGATGGAGTGGACTTTTGGAATCCTAAAATGTCCAATGATTTAATTGAAAGCATACGGTTGAGTTAGATTGAGAGTTCCAAGCTTTTGAAAAAGTAGGTGTGTTGATGTGAGGTTGATATCATGTTTAAGACGTCTCTTTTAATGCCTTTTTGAGGAATTTAATTGTTGGTCAAACTGTTGAATCTATATGCATATCGGTATATGATGGACCAATGTTTAACCTTTGATCTTGATGTCACGCTCATGTGTTATGTTTTGGCTGCATGCACAAGATCTGTAGCACATAGTCTTGATCCAATGGATAGAGCGTTGAGATAGAGATGCCACAGATCGGGCTTTTACAACCTTTGGATGTGCATGATCAAGCAATGGTCAGAGCAAGATAGTGGGGATTTGGAATCGTGACCCAAGTTGCCAGTTGGTGAGGATCATGGCTCGTATGCAGTTTTAATAGAACGGTTGCTTTAGATAGCCCCCTCACAAGGACCTGTTCATGGTCAGATCGAGGAGGAGCCACCACAGCAGAGGGTGCGAGGAGGCATGGATCTCTGGCCTTTCCAAGTCGGCGTTCCCCAGTGGTGGCATTCGCAAATGGAAACGGCACCTGAGAGGAGGAAGCGCGGCCGTTTAGCTCTTTCACAGCACTCCAGGCGGTGCTGTAGACTGGAGACGATGTTCTCCGTGAGGAGGACAGTGCAAGGAGCTAGGCGGAAGCGTGTAAAAGGGATATCGATGGTGAGGACCTTAGCAGCAAGCCACAGAGGAAAGGAGTCGGAGCGGTGGGGCTGCTAGCAGTGTGGCTGAAGCCGATGACGACGCATGTGGGCGTCAAGCTTCGCGATCACGAGGAGAGCCACAATGATGGCGGTGCTCTTGAGAGGACGGTAGGTTCCGCCTTCTCACCTGGGTCTTGGTCCTGACCATGGGACGGAGCCCGTGGCCACAGCGGCACTCTTTCCAAAATGAACAGACACAGAACCATGAATGTGAGGAAGGAGCTGCAAGGGGAAACGGCGGCCAGATGCACGCTGAAGATCATCGTCCCAGTAGTTGTGCTTGAGAACATAGATGGAGTCGTCGAGTAGTGAACCCATCACCTGCAGACTTGCACAGAATAGGGAAAGTCAAGTATCACGTTTGGGTGAGAAGTTTAGAATGCTAGGAGGAGCTAGGGCGGCCAATCTCCATTGGATAAACTTCCAAGTTCCAGTGGATCCAGCTTGACCTGGGGAGCTTCCTCACAGCGTCGGCCGTTTTCCAGGGAACAACGCTCCAGCGTCAGGCAGAGAACGTGTTAGGGATCGCATGAGGAGAGGAGACGTTGAACCGGGTCTTGGCCAGGAAACCGCCGGCTCGCCTCAAGCTGTTGCCCGAACCTGCTAGTGAACCAGACTAGCTCGACCAGCAAGAGCAGCGCCCTATAATGGCCACGTGGCATTACCCGATTGGCCTTTCAAGGTAAATATCTCTATTATGCCCAGACCTTGTATAATTCACAGTAAATAGCCCATTGATCAGAAAAATACAAATAATATACCGTCAGAAAAATGCATAGAACAAGATGGAAGCATAATATACTGATTTATCATGTAAGATGTGAAATGCTCATATGATGGATAACAAATATCAAACGATTCCCTAAAATTATGAGAAAATACCTGTAAATCATATTTCATGTTTATAGTGCATATGATGTCAGATATGGTCATGTTGATGCACGAAAGTATATAATTTGATTAATATGTCTAATTAGGGCTAATAACCCTAACAAAATGCAATAAATACATACGTGCTCTATAAATGATGAAATTTACAGAGAAAGCTCATATCAGTATATTGAACCTTAGTTTTAATTATGAGATCATAATGATGAACAAAATCCATGTTATAGGAAGAGGAATATTAATACATATTATAAAACCCTAATCTAGGTTAATGATGTAACCTAGGGTTAATATGTGCACAAAAAGGATATGGAAGATAATGTTCAGATAATGAATCATAATTTGGAATACGACATCAGTAACATCAATCCCAGATAACAAGATGATAAGATAAGTAATAATGAGAATATCCCAATGAACTAAGTGAAACCCTAATATGAGCACGATTACGGTTAAGATGAGATATAATAGGATGAGAACCTGATGATAGTATATGGTCTTGTCTTGATCAGGTTTAACCAAGGATATAGATGACATGAGGAATATGTGATGATTAGTATATCTGTGATCAAGGTACGCCATTACCTCTTACTTGGCTTATTATACAATATGCTTGTGTTATATGGTAGTAAATACTTGGCATATGATATTGGCTGAAATGATTATTCTTCTATGCTACATTGCTTGAGCTTTCCATACTTATGGTTATGAACACATCAAACATAATATATCTATTACATTATATGAAAGCACTAATTCTCTTTGGTAGCATAGTGCTGGAAAGTGATCATTCTCTTTGGTAGAAGATCACATTGTATAATGATCTAACTCTTTGGTAGTAGATCATAAGGCCTTACATCCCATTCTCTTTGGTAGCAGAGATGATGCATTATTCCCTTAGGTGGCAAATGCATGGATATATATAATGGAAAATAAGCTTAAAATATGTGTTCACTTTTGTTAATGAATATCTTTGTGCAAGTATACGCTTTTCTTATATTCTTCTGTTATTGCCAAGTGTATTAGTTTTATCTTTGCCAAGATATGATAAGAGGTATATAAAAGACACATAGGCGTACTCAGTAGAATATTCTTGAATATTGTGCTGACGTGTACCACATGTAATCTTTTTTTTTAGGTTGTGGTTATGCTCTTGAAGATCCAGGATAGTGAGAGTTGTGTGGCGAGCTAATGTACAGGTGGACCTGTTGTCTTAAGATCCTGTAGTTTAGATGTAGTACATGTATATGTATAAGTCTGTTGTTCAATATGTAATATCAAATGTTGTAACAATTCATGTTGTAATTATATGTTGAATGGTGAACATATGTGTATGGTTTTATTATTGTTCATGTACATGTACTACTGATTGTTTCCTTCTGACTCCCTTGATTTGCTTCTTCTTAGCCTAGTGTGGGATGTTTAAATTGGGATTCTCACTGAGGTGAGGGTTTCAATTTGGATGTCACACATCAGATTAAGTTTTAGAAAATCCGTGGACGTCACAGCGGTCCTGTTTTCCACAGTCACGCTGGATCACACGATCGCGGTCGACTCCACGGTCACGATCGTGGTGTTGCTTTCTCTACTGTGGTCATGGCAGATGGAAGCCTAGCTGCTGCAAAAAACCATGTGTTGGGGAGAAAAATCTTGGAGAATAGATGTCTTTTCATGTTCGGTGCATGTAAGTCCCAAAATTGGCTATTTGAGCAACTTTATCTATAAAAAGATATAAATTACTAAAAGATATGAATCTATGATTATTTTGGGCATTTTAAGGCTATAATGACACAAAACCATAAATAAATGCTTAGCATAGATGCCTAAATTTGGGTGTTATCAACCACCCCAAGATTAAACCTTTGCTTGTCCTCAAGCAAGATTGTGCTCAAAGAGCAAAAAGATAACATCCAAATTAATCTTGACAATAAATGCTAAGGTTAAGAATTGATTCAGAACAAACCCCCACCAATCGAGCACAATCCTGCTAAAGTATGATCAAAGATCATCCAGGCAAGATTAAGCGAATTCACTGCAACATGTTGATACTCATGAGGGTTTGAATCATAATTATAAAACATAAAAGAATTGTCACATAGGTGATCACGCGGGTGATGAGCAGTGAGTCATTACCATGTCTTCATGTAGACCAATTGGGAACAACACACCTTCCACTTATTCAAGTCCTAAGAAGCAACAAGCAAAAAGACTCTAATGACTTCTGAGGATCCCGATCTATGTCAGGTTGGTCCATGTAACGAGCAACAATACCTACAGTCCGAGCGAGTTGGCCCAAAGCAGTGAGACAAACTTCTCGTAATGCGCTCGAACTAACCATGCTACTGGGATGATCTCATAGGTCTCTTAGGAGTTCCTAGTGACTCTCTAATGAGCCTTTGGGGTGGCACTACTAGGCACGACATACTCAGTTTGTGAGCGCAGTCATACATCGACTGGGCACCATCCTCAACTCTACTAAAAGAGAAAACAACGCTCATTTATTCACTCTCAGGATTTTATTCTCTACATTCTATTTTTATAGGCTTGGGTGAGAACTATTTTGATATTTTTAGGATTTTTGTGGGTGGCCAAGCTTCTTTTCCAAATTTTTAATTTTTCATCTTTTTGACTCAATCTAAGGTGAGAGGGCGCACAGACCATCAAGGAAAAACACTTCAATTAGATTATAGCTCAAAACTAATCATTATCTGCTTGAAACATGTGTGTAAATATAGTAATTATGATTCAAGGGTCCTTAGAATAGAGGCAAGTTCATGAGAAATGCAACTTGGAGTTTTGATCAAGCTATAGCTCTTTCCAACGGTCCTTTATCCTGGATTTTTCATTCACAACATTGATCAAGGGGATAATGTTTTAAGCTATGAAAAAGGTGCATAACCTTTGATTTATTACCAAACCTAAGGAAAGAGTCAAAGAACAAGTCAAGCAAAAGGTCAAGCAGTTTAAGATGAAAATTGTGCATTTAGGCATAAATATAAGCATTTAGCTCAAATAATTGCATCGTGCAGCCTTAATTGCAAAGTTGTAAACTATGAAACAAAGTCTTACAAATCTGAATATTTATGCTAAATGCAAGGAACATAGAAAATAAATGTACATGCATGCAATGAAAGAAATAAAAGGGAAAGGTGGAAGATAGAGGGTGGTACACCCTTCCACCCCAAGCTTAGAAATTTTGCTCATCCTCGAGCAAATCTCAAGCTCTGGATGGCACAGAAAACAACTGCTACTGGTAATCATTGTTTATATACTGGTTTAGATTGTCGATGCCACATGGTGGATTCTCATAGTCCTGGTGTATTCCTTGCTGAAAGTGGAATGACTGTATGAAGTCCTGGGTCGGCTGGTAGAAAGGCCTAAGGGGTTGCTGAAATGGCTGCCGAAAAGTTGGTGGAGGCGGTGGAGGGAAGGCTATTCCGAACCTTTGTCTGAGGTACTACACATCCTGCTCCAGCGTATCAAACCGTCTGCCGGAGTCAGCCCTGAAATCTGTCATAAACTCATAAAGGTTCCCCGAGTTGAGATTTGGGGCGTATTGCTCCTAGTGAGGAGGTTGTTGGTAATCTATTGTGAGCATCTCTGTGTAGGGTCCCCCCTGATATGGTATGTCATGGAAGGTTGCCCCTATCTTCCATCTGACCTCCTGAGTCTCTGGCACTAGTGGTGCTGAAGTAGATGCTCCTACAGTTTCGCCCGCTTGATGAATGTTTCTCTGGCTATCCAATAGAGAGACATCCACAAGTGTTTTCCGACATGCAAACTCTACATTTCCTGGTAGTAATACTCTATGTTTGTTGTAACTAAAGATATAAAGGTATCATGTGCTACAATGCTTGATTACCCCTACGCAAATCAGGTGCTCGAAGTCCAACCTGGACCACTCGGTCTTTTCCTACATAAGCGCTAGGTGTCAATCTCCTATTCCAAGATTACGTGCTATGAAAGTGATAATACCTACCATCGGCATGAATTGGACCTGCTTTTTGCAAGAGTTGTGAAAGTAGCGGATGATGAAGTTCCCAACATTCACTTTTCTTCCTAGTGATGCACACCACAAAATGTAGAGGTCTGATGAATTTGAGCGCCCCTTGACTATCTTGCTTTTCCAAGATGCAGTTCACGATCACCTGATGTAGATAACAAAGTGCCAGGTTGTGTATGTGCGAAGCTTTGGTGCTTCTAGCAACATATTTATCTTCCCCTCTAAGCATCTTCCATGATTGAGCAATGTTAAAGTTGCGGTCCCCTGTCTCCAGCTAGCCCCTGGACATCTCAATGTAGCCTTCACCAGATCATGACAACCAACTATTGAGGTGATCCTCAGTGACTTCGCGGGTCTGGTTTAGGAGGCAAAAATGTATGACAGTGTGGTGTTGGTCCTTGGGGTCTCGAGTGTAGCATAAAACTCATATGTGAGTCTATGATAAGCATTGTACTACGTATATGCAAGGATTTCTAGGCCCACAACTGCAAGATATTTGTCGACTTGTACTTGTATTTCGATCCCAATGAGTGTTATAGGGTCAGCATGTCTTGGGCCTACCAGTCTGTGCTTTTCTTTAATTAAAGCATCAAACTACTGCTTTTGATTCATACTTTTGAATAGGGGATAAGGGAGGGAGCTTTGGCTAACACCTTCAGCAATGGGGTGACGTCTTCTCCCCTGAACTAAATCACATGATGAAGTTGATTGGCATAAAGACGTTGACCATTCTGCTAACTTTCGCGCTGGTCCCCTACACATGAAGCTCTGTGCAACACTGACGGGCTCTCCTGATGACCCGTCGAAGTACGGAGCTATTATAACCTCAATTTTCTAAAATAGTGTAATGAGATGTATAATTCTCTTTTAATGATAAATGAAATCTATGATTGGTTTGTTTGTTTTAATTGGTGGATTTCGTGTACAATGGCTTTGATTCTTTGTTAATGGGCTTAGTTGGCCATTGAGCCCAATTGAAAAGAAAAGAGAAAAAGGATTTGCCTAATAAAAGGAGAAATATAGGAATAGGATAAATATAAAAGGAAAAGGCAAAAGGATATTTCCCAATGGGATATTTCGTGCCTTTAAGGTTCCTTGAGGACCAAGGGACTTGAGATAATAAGATAATGGCAAAGGAAAAATAAATATTAATTAAATTTGGTTTAATTAATGGATAAATTGGGAGGGAAGGAAACCTTCTCATTCGTTGGATTTTGACTCTCAAATTTAATATACATTTAGATAATTCCAAGATGGAGTTTCCCCTAAAATGTGAGAGGAAAATGTTAATTGAGGAGAGAGAAACAAATTTTCCAAGTTATCATGTTAAAACACCTTTTTAATTGATTTTGAGATAATAGGGTTTCGGGGAGAATTGACGGCCGTTGGATGACCTGCGTGGTCCAAGGGACCACGGATCCAACGGTAGTTTCTCATCATCTACCTCAAATCATAGTACGATTAGGAGGAGAATCGGGAATCCAATTTCCCATCAACTGAGACAATAATTTGAAGATCGAATCAATCCTTTAGTTTCGGGAGATTGTTCTGAAGCGTCTAGACCCTAAGATTGTGTGTTGTTAACGATGAGGGGAGAAGTTCCCAATTCGTCAGACTCCCAAACCTATCCCTATATAAGGGAGGGTACTCGGGGATACCAGTAAACTTAGAAATGATCCCAATCATTGCGGAGTGTGACGACGAGTTGAGAGACGACGTCAATTGCGAGATTCACCCTAACCTACACCCCTCTACAACCTACGAGCCACTGCGGAGCTTCAGCGACTCATTTGCAGTGAAGGTCAGGTTAGATTGGGCAATTGAGCGGCGCATCAAGTTTGGGAAACAACGGTGGAACTTCCTAGCACCTTCAATTCTCTACTGGTGGCCTGGAGCTCAAAGTCAACCAGAGAATTGACCACATCCCATCGAGCAGTCGGAGGAAGACGATGATCAACAGCCTTCTGATCGCGGTCCACTGTGATCTCGGGCTAGATCTAATGATTGAGGACGGGAGCGGCTATTTTAGGCATGCACGACAGGAATCATCTGATCCAGGGAGCGGATCACTGGTCCACCGATCTCGCGGCCGACGTTTATCCAGGTAATTTCTATCTCTGCCTAATCAATTCAGAAAAAAGGCTTATTCTTGATAAAATTGTAGAAATAAATAGAAAACTCAGATGAAGAAACTTAATAGATGAAAGTTGATCAAAAAAATGCAAGGAATAAGATTAAAATAGTTTGAAGTCCTGAATCTATATGGTTTTGCAAAAGTATATTATTTTGAGGAAAAAGGTATTAAAATTAGGATTGAAACCCTAATTAATGGTAATGGATAATGTTATGAGTAGCAATAGGTTAATTCGAGTATTATTAACCTGTTATATGATATTGTTGAATCTTAACCTGATTTATATGATTAATTGCATGATTTAGGGTTTTATACCTAATTGAGTGGATAATATATGTAGAAACCCTAAAAGTGGATAAAAGAAGAGAAAATCCAAAAATATGTGAATATTTGGTTAAAAGATGATCTTAGGATCTCTTATGCAAAGTAGATGAGAAAATTAGGGTTTGTGAGTAATTTTGCATAATTAGGGTTTAAGGGTGTTAAAAGTATGATAAAACCCTAATTGCATATGAATCCCTAAAAGAGGTAGAATACCTAAAAAGGGATAGAAACCCTAATAAGCAAGAAGGTTTGGGTAATTAATAAAAAGGAAATTGTATGTTATTTCAGGAATCTTACTTGCTTGCTTTCTTGGATTGGATTTCTTTTCTAAATGGTTAATTCTATCTCAAAGATCTGCAAAATAGGTATGTGGTTATTTATGGTTAACCGCTTTAGTTTCATAAAGGTTTCTGGATGTTTGATCACATTGAATGCAACCTATCTGTTTGGATGTTCATATGTGCAAATTATAAAGACACTATGATTATCACACTTATGATATAGTGTGTAATCTCACACCTACATGCCACCCTAATGTAAGATGCAATGAGGTCAAGCCCAAGAGGGAAGACCAATGGGCACCATGAGAGGTGACCCCAGACACATAGCTCAGGAAAGAGAAGGTGGCCTATATTGTGTGACTAATGGGCACCATGAGAGGTGACCCCAGGCACCAAGCTCAGGATGGAGAAGGTGGCCTTAAGTCAATGAGAAACCCTAAAGATGGTATTCTCGGGTTAGGGCAAAAGCGGTGGAGATTGACACATTGAAAATGTAAATTGAATTGTTAATTAACTTGATTGTGATAACTAGGTTGTTAGACCTATGTGTGAAATTTTGATTGTCCCCACATACCGGCATATTCATATATGTTGACTGACGTTTTGTTTGTCGGCGTTTTAGTTACTACATTGAAAAGGACAAGCAGTAAAGTGGCACATTATGAAAATAAGAATTAAAGTGCAAGGAAGATTAGTTAGAATAGTTTCCAGCGGTGGATAGAAGTTAGAAATCCAAGTTTTTAAAAGGTATGCAAAGTTTTATTTTATACCATCTTTCAGTATAGTTTGGTAGAATTTTATAATTATTACTGATTATTTGTCGAACCTTTGATCATGTTTATTGGGATAACGGATCTGATCTCTTGGTCTCCCTTAAGTGGGGGTTACTGGGTGGCAGGGTCGTTACATTTGGTATCAGGGCATCAGTTCTTCATTTAATCTTTAGTAATTATTAAATTTTACAAATTCCATAGAATCGAGGAAGTTATTAGAGGATTGTCTGAAAGACAGAGGTAACTAGAAAGGATCACGTCCGAGGGTTGGCAATATTTTCCTCCACACCGCTAGTTGTAATATGAGGACTCCGAGATCTGTGTGACTTCCTGGTCAGTGTCTTAGGATCTTACTCAAAATAAGATACCTTTAGGACTCTTTCATCTTGTTAATCCCTTCTCAACTCAAATTCTTTTAAGAATTTTAAGGATTAGGATATTCTCTCTCTTCCTCACCCTCTTGAGGTATGGGTAAGGCTGAGAAGGTTTAAGGAATCCTCAAACAAATTAATAAAAGATACGTAAATAAGATGTCATCGACATAAGTATAATTAGTTAAATGTAGACTAAAGGTCTGTTTGTATGCTTATGTAGATGGCTCGTGTGAAGACCCTTGCTATTCCGGATGTCGCCAATAATGGTGAGCCTTCCCGCAAGGGGAAGGGGTCCTCCGAGAAGAGAAGGAGGAACCGTGGTAATGAATCCTCAAAGAAGAGGAAGAGACCAGAAGAAGTTGAAGGCGAGATCCCCAACCCTAATCCGATACCCTTTGAAGACCTGGAGAAGGAACATGAAGAGGAACCTGTGTATGAGGAAGAGGCCCAGATGGAGGAGGAATGGTCTGGTGGTATGGAACTGACTATGGTGGTTTACACCACTAATGCTATGTGGATGGAGCAGCAGAAGCGGTTGACTGAGGCTATCAGTTCTCTAGCTCTCAGAGACATAGCAAGAGGTGAGAATAGTGAACCGCTTCCTGTTCATCCTCGAATTAGATCCACCATCCTGGACTTCGTCAAGATGAACATCGAGAAGTTATGGGGAGAAGATTAGTCTGAGGTGGTCGACAAAGCTGAAGCTTGGCTGTTAGCAGATGAGAATGGATTATGTATGCTTGAGGTACAGCCGAATAAGAAGGTTCGTTTTGTTGTTCATCTTTTGGAAGGAACAGCCAAGATATGGTGGGAGAACCATAACTTAGGGAGAGACTTAAGAAAAGAACCAATGGCATGGGACAAATTCAAGACCATCTTCACCGCCAGATTCATCCCCATCTCAACCAAGAAGGAGAAAGAATGAGAGTTCACCAACATGACCCAAGGAAACTCGTCAGTTGCAGACTTTAGCCGCAAGTTCTGCATCTTGGAGCTCTATGGACATATGATGGATGAAGAGAGGAGGGTGGACCATTTCATAGAGCATCTGAACCCTACCATCAAGCCTCATGTGATGGCCAGTAAACCGAAGACCTTTGTTGAAGCCTACAACACCGCCTTGGACATGGAAAGGATGGTGATTCCTGCTCAGAACCCCTCCAAAGGCTACATGGGTTTCACTAAAGGAGCTCAGGGGTAGAAGAATGAGCACAAGAAAGGACAAGGGTGAAACCACAATAAAGGAAAGCATGGATACAAAGGCAAGCCACGTGGTGAGAATCGCTTCCTGAAATGTCGCACCTTTGGGCGGTCACATCTTGGGAAGTGTCGCTTTGAGAAGAGGGTGTGCTACCATTGCCAGAAAGAGGGCCACTTGATCACCAATTGTCCTCATCCTGATCTGAGGGGACTAGTAGCAGCTCAATCGGTGGCAGCAGCACCCCTAGCAGGAGGTGGAGAACCAGTCAGAGGACCCCCTACTGGAGAGAGGAGGCAAGCTAGAGTGTTCGCCATCGAAAATGAAGAACCTCAGGTGAATGCTAATAGGCTGATTGAGGGTAATAACCCATAGAGATTTATTTTAGTTAGTAGACCATGTAATAGCTTTCTGATATAGTATGATCTATGTAGTCTTGTTGGAAGTCATGGGACAAAATGTAAAAGCACTTTTTGATTCTGGTTCTACTAATACTTTTATTTCGAGAAATCTGGAAACTATAATTTGTTTGGACATCAAGGATTTAGGTTATATTTTGGATGTCACAACCCTGAGTGGTCGTATATATACATCTCTTTTGAAAACCCCTATCTTTCCAGTTAAGTATCTGAACCATGAGCTTCCCACTAACTTCATCCTTCTCAATATGAATGATTTTGATGTGATCATCAGTATGGATTGGCTTTACACCTATAGAGCCCAGATTGACTGAAGAGAGAAGAAAATTCTTATTAGGAAACCCGGCCATCAACACTTCACCATTCGACAAAGGAAAGATGCAACTACTAGCCTTTATGTATCGGCCTTGAAGGATGAGCGGATGATATCCAAAGGCTATCGAACCTACCTAGCCATAGTTACCGAGCATGAGACTAAGGGGCAATCTCTAGATGACATAGAGGTGATTCGGGAGTATGCAGATGTGTTTCCAGATGATCTACCAGGGATTCCCTCTAAGAGGGAGGTAGATTTTTCCATTGAGTTAGCTCCCGGGACTAACCCTGTATCTAAGGCACCCTATAGAATGACCCATGCCGAGTTGCTTGAGTTGAAAACCCAGTTGTAGGAGTTGTTAGATAAAGGATTTATCTGACCCAGTACATCACCATGGGGAGCACCAATCCTCTTTGTGAAGAAGAAGGATGGGTCGCTTCGGATGTGTATTGATTATCGGATGATCAATCAGGCAACCATTAAGAACAAGTACCCCTTGCCTAGAATAGATGACCTGTTTGACCAACTCAAATCAGCCCGAGTCTTTTCCAAGATTGATTTGAGGTCAGGATATCACCAAGTGAGAGTGAGAAGTGAGGACATGCCTAAAACGGCTTTCCGAACCCGATATGGCCATTATGAGTTTGTGTTCATGCCGTTTGGGTTTTCCAATGCACCCAGTGTCTTTAAGAACCTTATGAATAGTGTGTTCCAACCTTTCCTTGACTCTTTTGTGATATTGTTCATAGATGGCATCTTGGTGTACTTTGATGACCTAGCCCAACATTGTGACCACCTGGGTAGAGTCCTTGATATCCTGAGAAAGCAAAAGTTTTATGGAAAGTTCTAGAAATGTGAGTTTTGGATAGACCGAGTCATGCTTCTCGGACACATCATCTCCGGAGGAACGATCGTCATAGATCCATCCAAAGTGTCGGCAGTTCGAGACTGGCCTGCACTGAAGAACCCCTTCGAGATTCACAACTTCTTGGGGTTGGCCGGATACTACCGTCGCTTCATCAAAGATTTCTCGAAGACCGCTTTGCCGCTGACCATGTTAACCCGGAAGGATGTGAAGTTTGTGTGGTCTGACATATGTGAAGCTCTCTTCCAGGAGCTGAATGAGAAGCTGACCAATGCCCCGGTGTTGACCCTACCTTCCGATAATGAGGCTTTCTTGATATTCATTGATGCTTCAAAGGTGGGACTTGGCTGTGTGTTGGAACAAAATCGGCATGTGGTTGCATATGCCTCCTGACAACTCAATCCCAACGATGTGAATTACCTGATGCATGACCTGGAACTGGATGCTATCATCCATGCCTAGAAGATATGGTGGTGTTAACTGTACGGTGCTACCTTCGAGGTCCTCACCGACCATAAGAGTTTGAAGTACCTCTTGATGCAGAGAGACTTGAATCTATGACGGCGACAATGGATGGAGTACATGAAGGATTATGACTTCACCATAGCATACCATCCATGTAAGGTGAATGTCGTGGCAGATGCTTTGAGTTGGAAATAGCTCAGGTGTGTGGTTGTTTTGTCCAGTCAGTGGAAGAGCTTGGTGGAGTTGGTGGAGTGGACTCCACAACAGCTTGAAGATCGAGTTCGATTGGCCAATATCCAAATCCAATCTGAGTTTTAGGTGAGATCGTGGCAATGTAGTTGGTTAGTGGAGAACTCGACAAGATGAAGGGTTTGATGATGAAGCCACAGACTCGTCTCTTAGTGGGAGTAGACGGAGGGATCATATTTGAGAATCACATATGGGTTCTTGTGGATTCATCGATAAGGGAACGTATCCTGTAAAAGGCTCATGGCTCTAAGTATATGGTGCACCCGGGAACTACCAAGATGTTTAAAGACTTGCAAAGGTTTTTTTGGTGGCCAGGATTGAACAGAGACATTGTGGCATGTGTGGCCAACTGTCTTATGTGCCAGATGGTGAAGGCTGAACACCAGCGACCCGGTGGACTTTTACAGTCGATAGAGATTCCTGAATCGAAATGGGAGCAGATCACCATGGATTTTGTGGTGGGTCTACCCCGGACCTAGAAAGGTCATGATGCGATATGGGTTGTGGTAGATCGTCTTACCAAGTCAGCACACTTCCTTGCGTTAAAGACCACTACCAAGGTGTCATATCTTCCTGAGCTTTATATTAGAGAGATAGTATGTTTGCATGGCATACTTGGTTCCATCAGCTCTGATAGAGACCCAAACTTTACTTCCATGTTGTGGAAGCAAGTTCAAGAAGAACTTGGTACGAGGTTGAAGTTTAGTACCGCCTATTACCCCCAGTTGGATGGTCAATCAGAAAGAATGATCCAGACATTAAAAGATCTGTTGAGAGCTTGTGTACTCTATTGGGGTGGCTCATGGGAGCAGTACTTACCTTTAGACGAGTTTACCTACAACAACATCTACCAAGACAGTATCGGGATGCCACCGTATGAAGTTCTTTACGGGAGACCAAGTTGGTCACCACTTCATTGGGAAGATGTTGGTGAGAGGACCCTGTTGAGGTCAGATGAACTTCAAGTGTATGCTGATAAAGTCGCTTTGATCAAGCAAAGGCTGAAGAGAGCCCAAGATTGACATAAGTCATATGCTAATGCAAAGCAGACTGATGTGCATTTCACTGTGTGAGAGCATGTTTTTTCTAAAAATCCGACTGCTCTGAGCTATAGACAAGAAAAGAGGAAAGTTGAGTCCCTGATACGTGGGTCTGTTTGAGGTGTTAGAACAGATTGGTAAGGCGGCATATCATTT
This sequence comes from Alisma plantago-aquatica, assembly GCA_963693085.1. NCBI lineage: Eukaryota > Viridiplantae > Streptophyta > Magnoliopsida > Alismatales > Alismataceae > Alisma > Alisma plantago-aquatica. The sequence continues at coordinate 905,121,202 of OY856411.1, forward strand.
GGCATTACCCCCTCAGTATAGTATGATGCATGATGTGTTTCACGTGTCCAATCTGAAGCGATATGTGCAAGATCTGAGCCATATGCTGAGCATTGAGCCTATTGAGCTTCAAGGGAATCTAACCTACCATGAGTCACCTTTGTGGATTCTAGATACCAAGGTGAAAGAACTCAGATGTAAGAATATAGAGATGGTAAAGGTTCTATGAAAGCACCATGGAGAGGGTGAGGCCACATGGGAGCTAAAGACAGACATGGAGAAAGCATATCCTGACATGTTTATTTGATTGTGTAATTTTGAGGGCAAAATTCTATAAGGAGGGGAGGATGTTATAACCTCAATTTTCTAAAATAGTGTAATGAGATGTATAATTCTCTTTTAATGATAAATGAAATCTATGATTGGTTTGTTTATTTTAATTGGTGGATTTTGTGTACAATGGCCTTGATTATTTATTAATGGGCTTAGTTGGCCATTGAGCCCAATTGAAAAGAAAAGAGAAAAAGGATTTTCCTAATAAAAGGAGAAATATAAGAATAGGATAAATATAAAAGGAAAAGGCAAAAGGATATTTTCCAATGGGATATTTCGTACCTTTAAGGTTCCTTGAGGACCAAGGGACTCGAGATAATAAGATAATGGTAAAGGAAAAAGAAATATTCATTAAAATTGGTTTAATTGATGGATAACTTGGGAGGGAAGGAAACCTTCTCATCCGTTGGATTTTGACTCTCAAATTTAATATACAGTTAGATAATGCCAAGATGGAGTTTCCCCTAAAATTTGAGAGGAAAATGTCAATCGAGGAGAGAGAAATGATTTTTCCAAGTTATCATTTTAAAACACCATTTTAATTGATTTTGAGATAATAGGGTTTCGGGGAGAAATGACGACCATTGGATGACCCGCGTGGTCCAGGGGACCACGGATCCAATGGTATCCGCTCATCGTCTACCTTGAATAACAGTAGGATTGGGAGGAGAATCGGAAATCCAATTTCCCATCAACTGAGATGATAATTCCAAGATCGAATATATCCTTTGGTTTCGGGAGATTGTTCTGAAGCATCTAGACCCTAAGATTGCGTGATATTGACAACAAGGGAAGAAGTTCCCAATTCGCCAGACTCCCAAACCTATCCCTATATAAGGGAGGGTACTTGGGGATACCAGCAAACTTAGAAATGATCCCAATCACTGCGGAGTGCGACGACGAGTTGAGTAACGACATCAATTGCGAGATTCACCCTAACCTACACCCCTCTGTAACGTGTGAGCCATGGCGGAGCTCTGGCGACTCGTTTGCAGTGAAGGTCATGTTGGATTGGGAAATTAAGCGACACATCAAGTTCGGGCAATGACGGCAGAACTTCGTAGCACCTTCAATTCTCTGCTGGTGGCGTAGAGCTCAAAGTCAATTGGAGAGTTGACCGCAGCCCGTCGAGCAGTCGGAGGTAGACGACGATCAACAGCCGTCCGATCGCAGTCCACCATGATCTCTAGTTAGATCTAATGAATGAGGATAGGAATGGATGTTTTAGGTGCACACGACAAGAACCGTCCAATCTAGGGAGCGGATCCCCAGTCCACCGATCTCGCGGCCGACATTTTTCCGGGTAATTTCTATCTCTGCCTAATTAATTTAGAAAAAGGCTTATTCTTGATAAAATCGTAGAAATAAATAGAAAAATCAGATGAAGAAACTTAATACATAAAAGTTGGTCAAAAAAATGCAAGGAATAAGATAAAAATAGTTTGAAGGCCTGAATTTGTATCTTTTTGTAAAAGTATATTATTTTGAGGAAAAAGGTATTAAAATTAGGATTGAAACCCTAATTAATGGTAATGGATAATTTTATGAGTAGTAATAGGTTAATTTGAGTATTATTAAACTATTATATGATAATGTTGAATCTTAACCTGAATTAGATGGTTAATTGCATGATTTAGGGTTTTAAACCTAATTGAGTGGATAATATATGTAGAAACCCTAAAAGTGGATAAAAGAAGAGAAAATTCGAAAATATGTGAATATTTGGTTAAAAGATGATTTTAGGATCTATTATGAGAAGTAGATGAGAAAATTAGGGTTTGTGAGTAATTTTGCATAATTAGGGTTTACGGGTGTTAAAAGTACGACAAAACCCTAATTGCATACAAAACCCTAAAAGAGGTAGAAACCATAAAAAGGGATAGAAACCCTACGAAGCAAGAAGGTTTGGGTAAATACTAATAAAAATGAAATTGTATATTATTTTAGGAATATTACTTGCTTTCTTTCTTGGATTTGATTTCTTTTCTTATTAGTTGATTCTATCTCAAAGATCTACAAAATAGGTATGTGGTTATTTATGGTTAACCGCTTTAGTTTCACAAAGGTTTCCGGAAGTTTGATCGCATTGAATGCAACCTATCTGTTTAGATGTTCATATGTGCAAATTATAAAGACACTATGATTATCACAATTATGATATAGTGTGTAATCTCGCACCTACATGCCACCCTGATGTAAGATGCAATGAGGTCAAGCCCAAGAGGGAAGACCAATGGGCACCGTGAGAGGTGACCCTAGGCACCAAGCTCAGGATAGAGAAGGTGGCCTATATTGTGTGACTAATGGGCACCATGAGAGGTGACCCCGGGCACCAAACTCAGGATGGAGAAGGTGCCCTTAAGTCAATGAGAAACCCTAAAGAGGGTATTCCAAGGTTAGGGAAAAGGCGGTGGAGGTTGACACATTGAAAATGTAAATCGAATTGTTAATTAACTTGATTTTGATAATTAGGTTGTTAGCCCTATGTGTGAAATTTTGATTGTCCCCACATACCTCCATATTCGTATATGTTGATCGATGTTTTGTTTGTCAGCATTTTAGGTACTACATTGAAAAGGACAAACAGTAAAGTGGCAAATTGTGAAAATAAGAATTGAAGTGCAAGGAGGATTAGTTAGAATAGTTTCCAGTGGTGGATAGAAGTTAGAAATCCAAGTTTTTAAAAGGTATGCAAAGTTTTATATTATACCAGCTTTCAGTATAGTTTGGTAGAAATTTCTAATTATTACTGATTATTTGTCGAACCATTGATCCGATTTATTGGGATAATGACTCTGACCTCTTGGTCTCCCTTAAGTGGGGGTTACTTGGTGGTGGGGTCGTTATAGGAGCTCAGCGTCATGGCGTGCTCTTGACCTTATCTCATTGGAAACTTTCTACAATGAATCACCACTATAGGTGTCCATGGGAGTGGTGGACATGTGACGGTAGTCTCAATCGGTCTCCTGTGACTCGAACCCGACTGAAGTGGAAAACATAGTCTCATCTTCGTCCACCATGTTCGTGGTTCACGTGGTGCGGTATGCATATCGGCTCCCGTGCTCTGATAGTGACGAGGAGCTTTCTTCCCCTTTCTTTCGCGACACGGTCTTCTTGAGCTTCTTAAAGCTATTTCTCATTGCATCCATGGTGTCGATTTTCTGGTGCTAGTCTGGTCGGCGTGATCGTGGTGAGGGTTGGCATTATTGTGCCAAGACACATCAACCTCGACCGCAATGCTGACTACAACTACTAAGGTGGCCTCGACCACTGCGACCGAGGTGGCAATGATTTGACCTCTACCGTGACTACAGTGACCGTGATTGGGGCAGCCGTGATTGCGGTATCCACAATCGGGACGGCCGTTACCGCAACTTGTGCCCTAGTTGTGACTGCGGTCATGGGATCTGGTGCAGTCAGGCGTATACAGTCGAGGCACTGGAGTAGCAGCTTGTGGTCATGGGAGGAGGGAGAGGTTTGGGGGCGGGTGTTGCTACAGTTGCCTCTGTGCCTTCTTCAAGCATTCTAGCCAGCGATGGAAGAGGGAAACGGGCTGAGGGCGGAATGGAAGAGAGGAGAACTCGAGCAGTGGGTTTGGAGAAGAATGGCCTAGCCTAGGGGTATTTATAGGTCGGGTGCATTATCTTGTTTGGGGTCCGACCATGCTAGTTTGGTGTCGTGATGGCAGAAAATTTGGGAAAGGCACACAAAACCCAGTCAAAGTGAAAGGTCGGTCAAAAAGATGGAATATTTAGTTAAAAGTGTTATAGTCGGTAAAAAAGGTGGAGACAAATCAACATACTAGTCAGTCAAGTCGACCCAGGTCCTGCATAGGCAGGCCCGCAGTCGCAGTCGTGGAGAGCCGCAATCGCAGTTGTGCAAACCCATGGTCGGGGTCAAGGCAAGCCCGTAATCAAAGTTATGGCGAGCCCGCTGTAACACCCCCTTAAGCATACATGTGTCAACGGAAGCAATACCCATGTTTTCCCTAACATGGGTTACTATAGCTCAAAGGGATGCCACAACAACGATAGACATTGCAAATAAAGTAAACAAACACCATGCATTGATATTGAAATTGATTTATACATTATTCACAATTGGTTTCTTGAATTGAAGCTAACTAGGATATACATGATTAAAAATAATTAATACATAAAGTTATCTATAACATCAGGATCTTCTATTGTAGATGGAACCCCACTATATGTGTCCTTTGGAAACCTTGATCTATTTCTTGATTTGATCTTCATATGATTTATTCTTGGAGTTGTTTTGTACCTGCGGGCATCGCGCCCCCAGCCATGCATGCAAATAAAAATCGCATTAAAGTAAGTGGCATTGAGCAATGTTATAACAACATAATAACTGGGCAATAAAGGAAAACATGAAACTTAATTGAATAGTATATTTGGATTCACATAACATAATCTGGGTGGTCAGTTATAGTATCCTCGATATTATTGCACCAATGGTGCTCATAAGGCACGTAGGATCAGCATTAACATGATGAGGACAAAATAATACAGCCTATTGCATGATTAATCATAATTAACTTTAATTGGATTTCCATAGTCATAACATGAATTCTTAGAGACAGAACTTGAAAGCATAAGAATCATATAATAACATTATAGCAAGAAGTATCCCAATTGAAGTACATGGCTATGCACATAGTTTAACTTGATCATCATGATTCAATAAATATAAAGCGATTGAAAACTCATATTAAATGCTCATAGTATATGAATCTGCTTACCTAATCCTGAGGAGGTACACTAATAGTAGATGAAGTCCTGATCAATCCTAATGTCCTGTGAATAACATAATTATATATTAATTTCATTTTCTTAATATAGGTGTATGATTCTTTAATTGAATTTGGAAATTGGGTCAGGATTCTGGGTTGAAACTAGGACCATGTGATAGATCTCAAAAAACTGATCAAAAATCATATATGGATCGTCCCCATCTGAGCTATAGATTATTTTCTATGAATTTGTCAAGATCAGATATATTCTGACCAATCAGAGGCAAGGAGAATCATTTAAGACTTTTTTTTTTAGAAAATCCAGAATTCAAGGTTCGCAAGACGACTTTGCCCTCACATTATCAAACTGAGATAGGAGGCGTGACAGGGCACAATGGTCAAAAGTTCATCAATACAAATATGTGATTGATGTAAAAATAACCCTGGAGAAATACATAATTATGTTGGGTTTTAGAGGAGGCAGAGAAGCAGCGGAAACAAAAATTTTCTCCCCAAAACCCAGAACAAAAGGAATCGCGTCAACGTCTATATAATAGGAAAGATGGTTTGTGAATCATACCTTGTCCCGAGGCTTGCTGGGCAACAGTACCTCGCGCCTTGCGCGGTCTTCACCTCCGGTCTTGGACGGTGTCTGTGCAGCTCCTGGTCGCACCGGGACTGAAGACTCCTCCTACCGGACTGTCGGATGACAGTTGTCCTCTTGAGCGGCAGTGACCTCCCACCTCTGAAGTAGTCCACACGGACCACCTGAAACTCCACACTCCTTGTCCCACAAGGAAGTGGAAGGAGTCGCACCCTCCTGTTGACGTACTAGTCGCCAACACACTCTCCTGCTACCAATTGCAACTGCAGTTGTCTTTCCCTTGCTGCACCTCCCTTTGCGAGAAGCACTTGCTCGGGCTCTCTCTCGGTTACCAAAACCAGAGAGAATGACAACTTTGCAGAGCAACCGGCTTGCACTGAGTTGTACTCTGAGAAGCCCCCAATACCCCTATATATATAGGCGGGTCATGGGACAGGGTTCTCTGTGCCCAGCAATATGGGACTAATAGCAGGAGTAGAAGGGTTCGGGATTTTCCACAAAAAGCAAACAACTCGCAACCTGAACCGATCGATTCACAAGTGAACCGGTCGTCTGGACCCTCTAGCCGATCGGTTGGACACTCCAGCCGATCGTTTGGATCCTTGAGCTGATCGGTTGGACACTCCAGTCGATCGGTTCGTGATCCTGGTTCAACTCAAATTGACTTTCTTTCTTTTGTTTCTAATTGGTATCGAATACCAATCCTATTTCCAATCAAATTGGATAATTGAAACGAAAGGAAAATTCTCACCGACCTGACTTTCCCAATTTGCTCAGTTGCACTAGTTGAACCGATCAGTTCAACACTTGAACCGCTCGTTTCACTCTGTGCATGAGCTGATCGGTTCAATACTTGAGCCGACCGGTTCAGCAACCTCACCCGACCGGTTCATCACATGAACCGATCGGTTGGGAGTGCAGGTTCTGTAGAATCAGTCAATTGCGATTTCAATCAATCTGATACTCCAATCAATGCGTCCAACACCTTGAACATTATGATATTGAGATATTGATTGAGTGAGTGTTTAATTGAACTACTAAACTCCTTTAGTAATCAATCTAAACATTGCTTGTGGACAAAACTCCTCTTCCAGGTTAAATCCTATGTGTGTGACCCTACAGGTCCATTTCACGTTGGCAGTGAAAGTCCATAACACTTATGACTTCACAAGCAAAGAGTGGTGCCTAGTCACACATCAGTGCTACCCAAGTGAAATAGAAAGTTGGAGAACAACTTTCAATCCTACAATCCGTGAATGGTGTTATAGTGAATGTATAATTCCTTTGTCACTGATATCCATAATGAACTCGAGGCATGGAACAGTCATCCTGTAAACATTCATTCATTTCCTTGATCTCAGAGCAGACCGGGTGAGATGTGTGTGACATCAATATCACATACTGATTAACACGTGCATGCGCATGCCTTTCTCAATCCTACTCATCAAGTGGCCAAGGACATCAAACTCCCTCAGGAGGGACAAATCCCATATCTATCACTCACCCCTCAAAAGCCCCATGTGTCAAATCCACCCAATCATCACATTTATAACAATCCATGTTTCAGGACTGCGTTTGATGATGTCAAAGTGTACCCAACGACATGCGTTGAGTGTAGTGATTTCAGGTCTAAGAATCACACTCACCACCATCACTGTGAGAGATGACTGTGACTACCAAGTCATGGTTCCATGTATCACTCCCACGGTGGGTCTGTCCGGTACCTTGTTCTCTAACAAGTACCTATGTGCTTGGTTTGATATCTCTATATCATGACTAATGAGATTCTGTCATCAACCAACACACAAACTAGTCTTTAGTGTTATTGATGTTTATGGTTATTTCCACAATAACAAACGACTAGGGACCAAACAAGAATGTATACTCTTAACATCCGTATGATCTCATCGTTTAGGTCCTCAACCCAAAAGCATACGTCATTGAGTAAAACAATTCTTTAGACATCTATCATGTTACACCATCATCTCAGAAACAGTTTAAACATATAGATCGGAAATTGCCTTTATTATTATTCAAATAATTTACAAAGTATCCCATTACAATCATCATATGACTTGTTCTATGGGCATACATACCAACAGACTCCCACTTGCACTTAGAGCCAGTCACCAAGGAATCGCAGTCCTTATGACCTAGCATGACCATCATGCTTCTGCTGAGAAAGGGCCTTAGTCAGTGGATCAGCTATGTTGTCTTCAGTTGGTACTTTGTAAATCTTCACATCTCCTCACTGTACGATCTCTCATATGAGATGGAAGCGCCACAGTATGTTCTTGGACCGCTGATGTGATCTGGGCTCCTTAGCTTGTGCAATAGCTCCATTACTGTCACAATAAAGCTCAATTGCATCACAGCTACTGGGAACTACACCAAGTTCAGAAATGAACTTCCCGATCCACACAGCCTCCTTTTCTGCATGTGAAGCAGCAATATGCTCAGCCTCTATAGTAGAATCGGCAACTATTTCTTGCTTGGAACTCTTCCATCTCACAGCTCCATTATTAAGGAAAAATACAAATCTTGACTGCGATCTGTAATCATCTTTATCGGTTTGGAAGCTTGCATCGGTGTAACCCTTTACAACAAGCTCTTCCTCACCGCCGTACACAAGAAACTGATCCTTAGTCCTTCGCAGGTACTTGAGGATGTTCTTCACGGCTGTCCAGTGAGCATCCCCGGGATCTGACTGGTACCTGCTCGTCATGCTGAGAGCATACTAGACATCTGGGTGTGTGCACAACATAGCGTAAATGATGGATCCGATGCCTGATGCATATGGGATCCCATTCATTCGCTCCCTCTCGTCACAAGATTGGGGACATTGAGCTCTAGAGACGGTGACTCCATGTAGCATGGGGATGTTGCCTCTCTTTGAGTTATCCATGTTGAACCGCTTCAGCACTTTGTCGATGTACGTGCTCTGACTTAGCCCGAGAAGCCTTCTAGATCTATCTCTATAGATCTTGATTCCTAGAATGTAGGATGCTTCTCCTAAGTCCTTCATTGAGAAAGTATTCCCAAGCCAAGTCTTTACCTTCTCTAAGGCTAAGACATCATTCCCCATCAAAAGTATGTCATCCACATACAATATGAGGAATGTGGTCAAGCTCCCACTAACCTTCTTGTACACACAAGGTTCATCTTCATATTGAATAAAGCCAAACACTTTGACTTCCTCATCAAATCGAAGATTCCAACTCTGAGATGCTTGCTTCAATCCATAGATTGACCTTTGCAGCTTACAAACTTTATTGGCATTCTTTGGATCTACAAAACCTTCAGGCTGTGTCATATACACATCCTCATTTATATTCCCGTTAAGGAATGCAGTTTTAACATCCATCTGCCAAATCTCATAGTCATAATAAGCTGTAATAGCAAGCATGATCCTGATGGACTTAATCATGGCAACTGGAGAAAAGGTTTCGTCATAGTCAACACCTTGAACTTGTCGAAAACCCTTCACAACCAATCTGCCTTTATAAGTTTGCACATTGCCATCCATGTCGGTCTTTTTCTTGAAGACCCACTTGCACCCTATGGGTTTTACCCCTTCGGGTGGTTCCACCAAAGTCCATACTTTGTTGGAGTACATGGATTCCATCTCGGATCTCATGGCTTCAAGCCATTTCTCAGAATCTGGTCCCTCCATAGCCTCTACGTAGGTAGTTGGATCATCATCTATGATCAACTCTCCACCTTCCTGAGTCACAAGGTATCCAAACCTCTCAGGTTCAAGGCGGGTCCTACTATATCTATGAGGTCCTTGTGTTACCTGAGGAGACTGAGATTCCACAACACCTTGTGAATCTCCATTTTCCTCCGGTACATCTACCGGTTCAATGTTTTCTTGTTGGGCTTGAACCTCTTTAAGCTCTATATTCCTCCCGATGTTTCCTTTGGAAATAAATTCCTTCTCTAGGAACACATCATTCCTGGCAACAAACACTTTGTTGTTAGTAGGGTTGTATAGATAATATCACTTTCTCTCCTTGGGATATCCAACAAAATAACATTTATCGGATTTGGGTCCAAGCTTATCAGGAAACATTTTCTTGACGTAAGCCTCACAACCCCAAATCTTCATAAAAGACAAATTGGGACGCTTCCCAGTCCATATCTCATATGGTGTCTTTTGAACCGATTTAGATGGTACACGGTTAAGTGTAAATGCAGCGGTTTCAAGAGCATGACCCCAGAAGGAAATTGGAAGATCAGCAAAACTCATCATTGATCACACCATATCCAACAATGTGCGATTCCTTCTTTCAGACACACCATTATGTTGTGGTGTTCCAGGCGGAGTCCATTGTGATACAATACCACGGGCTCGCAGAAGGTCCTCAAACTCCTGGCTCAAGTATTCTCCACCTCGATCAGAACGAAGTGCCTTAATACTTTTACCAAGCTGGTTCTGTACTTCATTCATGAAATCCTTGAACCTTTCAAGGGTTTCTGACTTATGTTTCATCAGGCACACATAGCCATACCTACTGAAGTCATCAGTGAAGGTAATGAAGTACTAATACCCACATCTGGCATTAGTTCTAAAAGGCCCACATACATCAGTATGTATGAGTCCTAATAGATCACTAGCTCTCTCACCTTTACCTGAAAAGGGAGTCTTGGTCATCTTGCCCAACAAACAAGATTCACATGTCTCTATTGATTCATAATCAAAAGAGTCTAGATAACCATCTTTATGGAGTCTAGAAATGTGCTTCTCATTTATGTGCCCTAGACGACAATGCCAAAGATATGTTTTATTTGAGTCATTGAGTTTTTGCTTTTTGGTGTTTACGTTGTATACACTTGTCTCCAAATCTGTCAAGTATAGACCATAAGACATTGGGGAACTGCCATAAAAGATCCCATCTTTAGAAATGGAACAATTTCCATTCTTAATAAGAAATTCAAATCCATCCTTGTCCAAACAAGAGACGGATATGATATTCCTATTTATGGCAGGTACATAATAGCAGTTCTTCAACTCTATTATTAGCCCACTTGGTAGAGTTAACTCATAGGTTCCTACGGCATTGGCGGCAACTCTTTCCCCATTGGCAACACGTAGTTCAACCTCGCCTTTCCCTAAAGGCCTACTTCTCTTAAGATCCTTCACATTTGAACAAATGTGAGATCCGCATCCGGTATCAAGTACCCATGACGAAGAATTAGTAAAGTTAATCTCTATCACGTATACACCAGAAGTAGAGATCTCTATCTCTGACTTCTTCTTCCATTGTTCCTTCCATCCTCTCCATGTAGAAGAAATTGGTTTGGCTTGAGAACACTTCTCTCCCTTACCTACTTTCTTCTTCAGTAACGCATTAAGTGTACATAGAGTGGATTCTAAGGCTCCTGGTATATCTGGATTGTGCAGAACACTTCTCACAGTCCTCAACCAGTTATGGAATTTATTCTCAATTAATTTACCCATTTTAAAAGATGATTCTTTTTCCATTCTACAAGAGAAAATTTGCATTTGTCAAAAACATTTTTATTTGATTTGAATAAAATTTGACGATAGTTAATTAGGCCTTTAATTAATCACCGCTCCGACTATTTTGATTCAAATTGACAGCCTTCACCATCAATTCGGAAGATTGCAACGCACAATCTTCTAGTGGGTCAAGATCTTGGAATCCTCTAAGCCATGGACCAGATTTGGTTGTCATCCACAACTCAGATCTTCCGGGTAGGCAACTCTTGCCAATTGCATCATATGCAACTCTTAATGAATGAACATGCGCAACACCTTTCCATGAACATTCCATGCCTCTAGGCTTAGACGCTCTAAGAATCACCAGTTAAGTCTAACCCAAAAGCCGACACGGTAAACATGCACCCTGCTTTGGTAGAACCTACTTGTTGACCTTTCACACTTCCACAAGATAGACGGCACACCACGCTTTGGCATAACCTACGCTTGGTCGATCAAGTTTGCCATGTGTGTCGCTAATGGAAGGCATATGAGACTTAATATTTTAATGAGGGATTTGGTTTTATATACATATACATATCCAATCACTACAATATATAGTACGTATCATATACATGCTATATCCCACAGAAAACATGAAAAATGATAAAAAGAAATGATTATGGCCATCCTATTGTGATTCCTCGAGCCATGAGGAATCACGGTCATCTAGGTCTACATCACATGCAACCTGTACAAGATGAAATATGTGCCTGCCTTTCTGGGTTTGATCAGCTCATTTCCATGACCGATCGGCTCGCCATCAGGTTGGTTGTTCGGGTGCCACCAGCCGATCGACTGACGCCTCCAGCCGATCGGTTCACCGGTCGTCGTGCATCTCCTCAGGTCACCACCAGCTCGTCTCGCTCCTCGAACCGGACGTCTGGATCACCAATCGATCAGTTCACTCCTTGAACTGATCGTCTCAGGTTGTCGTAGGTCGTCCGTCGCTCTTTGACATAACACAAAATAAAATCTATCCTATTTATAATTTAATTGTGAAACCCCGAGTTACATTCGGGGAGAGCAAAGGTAGGAAAAGAATTCTCGAATTATTTCGAGTTACATCAGGAATAAGAGAAGGGGAATCGGTGCGCAGACCGAGATGCAAGCAACCACATACAACCACACACAGATATAGGGGTTTATAGGCCATAATCATGCTACACATCCACCACAAAACTCGTTTAAGGGGACGCGTATCGAGTGCATTAATATTACATATAATATATGTATATATTTGGGATTTGTGGATTGGACATGCATAAAGCTGATATTATTCACATCGCATGCAATAAATAAAGGCGACAAACAAAAATTGATCATATCGATAATCCTAAAATATAGAATAGTTGACGTGGCTCTGATACCACTGTTGGGTTTTAGAGGAGGCAGAGAAGCAGCGAAAACAAAAATTTTCTCCCCAAAACCCAGAATAAAAGGAATCGCGTCAACGTCTATATAATAGGAAAGATGGTTTGGGAATCATACCTTGTCCCGAGGCTTTCTCGGCGACAGTACCTCACGCCTTGTGCGGTCTTCACCTCCGGTCTTGGACGGTGTCTGTGCAGCTCCTGGTCGCACCGGGACTGAAGACTCCTCCTACCGGACTGTCGGATGACAGTTGTCCTCCTGAGTGGCAGTGACCTCCCGCCTCTAAAGTAGTCCACACGGACCACCTGAAACTCCACTCTCCTTGTCCCACAAAGAAGTGGAAGGAGTCGCACCCTCCAGTTGACGTACTAGTCGCCAACACAGTCTCCTGCTACCAATTGCAACTACAGTTGTCTTTCCCTTGATGCACCTCCCTTTGCGGGAAGCACTTGCTCATGCTCTCTCTCGGTTACCAAAACCAGTGAGAACGAAAACTTTGCAGAGCAACCGGCTTGCACTGAGTTGTACTCTGAGAAGCCTCCAATACCCCTATATATATTGGCGGGTCATGGGACAGGGTTCTCTGTGCCCAGCAATATGGGACTAAAAGCAGGAGTAGAAAGGTTCGAGATTTTCCACAAAAGCAACCAACTCGCAACCTGAACCGATCGGTTCACAAGTGAACTGGTCGTCTGGACCCTCCAGCCAATCAGTTGGACACTCCAACCGATCGTTTGGATCCTTGAGCCAATCGGTTGGACACTCCAGTCGATCGGTTCGTGATCCTGGTTCAACTCAAATTGACTTTCTTTCTTTTATTTCTAATTGGTATCGAATACCAATCCTATTTCCAATCAAATTGGATAATTGAAATGAAAGGAAAATTCTCACCGACCTGACTTCCCCAATTTGCTCGGTTGCACCAGTTGAACTGATCGGTTCAACACTTGAACCGCTCATTTCACTCTGTGCATGAGCCGATCGGTTCAACACTTGAGCCGACCGGTTTAACAACCTCAGTCGACCGGTTCATCACATGAACTGATCGGTTGGGAGTGCAGGTTGTGCAGAATCAATCAATTATGATTTCAATCAATCTGATACTCCAATCAATGCATCCAACACCTTGAACATTATGATATTGATCTATCGATTGAGTGAGTGTTTAATTGAACTACTAAACTCCTTTCATAATCAATCTAAACATTGCTTGTGGATAAAACTCCTCTTCCAGGTTAAATCATATGTGTGTGACCCTATAGGTCCATTTCACGTTGGCAGTGAAAGTCCATAACACTTATGACTTCACAAGAAAAGAGTGGTGCCTAGTCACACATCAGTGCTTGATCTCAGAGCAGACTGGGTGAGATGTGTCTGACATCACTATCACATACTGATTCACACATGCATGCGCATTCCTTTCTAAATCCTACTCATCAAGTGGCCAAGGACATCAAACTCCCTCAGGAGGGACAAATCCCATATCTATCACTCACCCCTCAAAAGCCCCATGTGTCAAAGCCACCCAATCATCACCTTTATAACAACCCATGTTTCAGGACTGCGTTTGATGATGTCAAAGTGTACCCAACGACATGTGTTGAGTGTAGTGATTTCAGGTCTAAGAATCACACTTACCACCATCACTGTGAGAGCTGACTGTGACTACCAAGTCATGGTTCCATGTATCACTCCCACGGTGGGTCTGTCTGGTACCTTGTTCTCTAACAAGTACCTATGTGCTTGGTTTGATATCTCTATATCATGACTAATGAGATGTTGTCATCAACCAACACACAAACTAGTCTTTAGTGTTATTGATGTCTATGGTTATTTCCACAATAACAACCGACTAGGGACCAAACAAGAATGTATGCTCTTAACATCCGTATGATCTCATCGTTTAGGTCCTCAACCCAAAAGCATACGTCATTGAGTAAAACAATTCTTTAGACATCTATCATGTTACACCATCATCTCAGAAACAGTTTAAACATATAGATCAGAAATTGCCTTTATTATTATTCAAATCATTTACAAAGTATCCCATAAAATCATCATATGACTTGCTCTATGGGCATACATACCGAAAAATTACCCATGGTAGTGTGACACTCATATTGACATCGTAAGGGGGTGAGGGTAATTTTAGCATCTGGTTCCCTCTCTGCTGGCCATGGCGTCGATGGTGTCACTGGAGCTTGACCTCCGAATCAGAAGTGAATGAAGGGTGACTGGGGAGGAAGTGGGAAAACTCACTGGATTTGTCATGACCAGGCAAGCTCAATGAACCATAGCTCAGGCTCTGCGAGGATGGGAACCCCCATTCCCAACAATACCACCATGGACGGAGAAGTTGAGAAGGAATGGAGGCAATTGACTGCATCAAGGTCACAAATTGAAGGATGGAAATGATCGTAATCACCAGCCGAAGGCAACAAAACAACCACAGTGTGGATGTGCTCTTGTACTCAGAACCAACCTTGAGGCCGCCGAAAAACAGAGCAAGAAGCTCGAACTGGAAAATGACATGACAATGGCAATTTGAGTTAAACAACTATGTCATCATCTTTGTGGGTATCCAATGAATCTAGGCAACTAGTTCTTGTGGCCTTTTCATGGCCAAGAGACCTAGTCGGAAATCGAGCTTTACCAACCTGAACTTGGTTTGTGGGTGGAGCAACCGAGTAGAACGGACATGCTATAGACATAATGGAAACACAGAAGAGGGGATGGGGATGCTTACTAGAGGTTCAATTGAACTGAGAAGGCCAGAGCTCCATTCTCGAGCTCATCGGCGTCACTGAGGTAGATAGGATCTGCGGCGGTTCCTCGCGTCGGCTCTGGCAGAATTGGTGGATGGGGATGGTTTATTAGGGGTCGTAGATGCTTTCTGGATCTGTTTCCCTCGGTTCGACGGACCTGCTTGGCCTGGGGAAGGTGGCGCCATGGACTGGAGGGAGAGGTCTTTTGGGAGTTTCCACTGCGGGCTCTTATAGGGGTCGATCTAGGGTTTGCTAGGTTCACAGTGATATCCCGTAACCGTTGGCGTTGAGATAATGGCAATATGTTGACGAGGGAGAGATATCTCGGGCCAAGGATCAGGGTATCGTTCCCCCTCTCGCGCGGGTACTGCGGGAGGTAGGGGATGAAGGCCCTGACCTCGGATCCCCATCCAATGGCTCACAAATATCCGGGTTCACTTAAGCTGTGTGTGACGCACAGTTTTCACGAATCTTGGAAAAATGAAGGATAATCATAGGGATTATCAAGTTCATTAATCAATGAAAAGTCATTACCTTCTATTTCTTCATAATGGCATTTGAGGCATCTAGGATTATCCATATCTAACCAAATTTGGTAGGGAAGCTAATTTGACCATGAGGAATCTAATTATCCAATCAGGTTTCAGATATGAATTAGGGAAATAGGTGTTTTAGCTATTTAGGGTAATTAATACATTAATAATCACTGAAAAGGGATTCTAACACCAAATTCTGAGGGAAGCTCTATTATTATATTATCTACTCATATACCAATCAATGGGATGCATTTTACATGTATGTGTGCCAAAATTATCAATTAACCCCTAACTAGTCACCATTTAATAATTAGGGTTAGGTTTTGTGCGTTAATTGACATTGATGTGTATAAGTGTTGATGAATAAAAATAAAAGTTCACATACTATCTTGGTGTAGTCTAAACTCATTTTGGCATACTGCTTAAGCATGATCCCCACTTAAATGAACAAATGTAAGAAAAATTCATTCAACCTAGGGTTTCACCTTTATTAAACATCAATAATTTTTGGGACTGAATTTTGAGGGTCGTTACAACCTACCCACCTTATAGAAATTTTATCCTCAAAATTTTCATGTCAAACTGAGGTACTACCCACCTTAGGCTTTCACTTAGTATGTGCATGTAAAATCTTTAATATTATCTTATAGTCTCATTGACATACTTAAGACATGACTTACTCATAGTTAACATAATTTCATAAGATCTTGATTAACTTGACATAATTTCAAAATATGATGATATTTTATTTGAGTTGATATAGTCACTCTCCTGATTGCACCCACAGTGCTCATAAGGCCGGTTAAGGCTCACAAAACACCAATTAAGGCTCACATAAGGCCAATTAAGGCTCACATAAGGCCGGTTAAGGCTCACATAAGACCAATTAAGGCTCACATAAGGCCGGTTAAGGCTCACATAAGGTCGGTTAAGGCTCACAGAAGGCCAATTAAGGCTCACATTATGCTCCCACATAGCTCATAAGGCCAATTAAGGCTCACTTAACATGATGGAGAGGACAATTATCAACATAACATGATTTCTTATACATAGACATGATTTTTTTTCCATAATTTCATAATTCATAAGCTTAGAAATAACACATGATGTTCAATCCGAACTCATAATCATAAAATAGAAGAGAACATTGTTTGGTAGCATGTGCATCATTTTTCTTTCGTATCCCTATCAAATTATCTACCCCTTGTATGCATATTTGGTCTTATTATGTAATTAATTATGTTTAGATGGTTATATGTCTCAAACTTTATTGTCAACTCTTGTCTCAGCACCTCCCTCATGCACATGTCCCATACCACATGCACTTGAGAGGATGAGACAAGTACGATTTTGCACATAACATTCTCTCTACAAAACCCCATGAGCCTGTGTCCCATACCACAAACACGTGGGAAGAAGAGAGAGCATGCTATGTACAAATTCAAAGTTAACACAAAATCTAAAACATTTAGGCACATAACCCTAACCCTTATCTAACTGGTGTCTTCTGACTAGACCCTACTTTGGTTTCCCATACCTTGAACTTAATATTATATACCTATGACTTAGAACATGTGGATGTGATTTCTACATGGTGGCCATCTACTTATTTGCTCTGATACCATTTTGTAACACCCCCTTAAGCATACATGTGTCAACGGAAGAAATACCCATGTTTTCCCTAACATGGGTTACTATAGCTCAAAGGGATGCCACAACAACGATAGACATTGCAAATAAAGTAAACAAACACCATGCACTGATATTGAAATTGATTTATACATTATTCACAATTGGTTTCTTGAATTGAAGCTAACTAGGATATACATGATTAAAAATAATTAATACATAAAGTTATCTATAACATCATGATCTTCTATTATAGATGGCACCCCACCATATGTGTCCTTTGGAAACCTTGATCTATTTCTTGATTTGATCTTCATATGATTTATTCTTGGAGTTGTTATGTACCTGTGGGCATCGCGCCCCCAGCCATGCATGCAAGTAAAAATCACATTAGAGTAAGCGGCATTGAGCATTGTTATAACAACATAATAACTGGGCAATAAAGGAAAACATGAAACTTAATTGAATAGTATATTTGGATTCACGTAACATAATATGGGTGGTCGGTTATAGTATCCTCGATATTATTGCACCAATGGTGCTCATAAGGCACGTAGGATCAGCATTAACATGATGAGGACAAAATAATATAGCCTATTGCATGATTAATCATAATTAACTTTAATTGGATTTCCATAGTCATAACATGAATTCTTGGAGATAGAACTTGAAGGCATAAGAATCATATAATAACATTATAGCAAGAAGTATCCCAATTGAAGTACATGGCTATGCACATTGTTTAACTTGATCATCATGATTCAATAAATATAAAGCGATTGAAAACTCATATTAAATTCTCAAAGTGTATGAATCCACTTACCTGATCCTGAGGAGGTACACTAATAGTAGATGAAGTCCAGATCAATCCTAATGTCCTGTGAATAACATAATTATACATTAATTTCATTTTCTTAACATAGGTGTATGATTCTTTAATTGAATTTGGAAATTGGGTCAGGATTCTGGGTCTGAAACTATAAGTATGTGATAGATCTCGAAAAACTGATCAAAAATCATATATGGATCATCCCCATCTGAGCTATAGATTATTTTCTATGAATTTGTCAAGATCAGATATATTCTGACCAATCAGAGGCGAGGAAAATCATTTAAGACATTTTTTTTAGAAAATCCAAAAATCAAGGTTCGAAAGATGATTTTTCCCTCACATTATCAAACTGAGACAGGAGGCGTGATAGGGTACAACAATCAAAAGTTCATCAATACGAATATGTGATTGATGTCAAAATAACCGTGGAGAAATACATAATTACCCATGGTAGTGTGACACTCATATTGACATCGTAAGGGGGTGAGGGTAATTTTAGCGTCTGGTTCCCTCTCTGCTGGCCGTGGCATTGATGGTGTCACTGGAGCTTGACCTCTGAATCAGAAGTGAACGAAGGGTGACTGGGGAGGAAGTGGGAAAACTCACTGGATTCGTCATGACCGTGCGAGCTCAATGAACCATAGCTCAGGCTCTGCGAGGCTGGGAACCCCCATTCCCAACAATACCACCATGGATGGAGAAGTTGAGAAGGAACGGAGGCAATTGACTGCATCAAGGTCACAAACTGAAGGATGGAAATGATCGTAATCACCAGCCGAAGGCAACAAAACAACTAGAGTGTGGATGTGCTCTTGCACTCGGAACCAACCTTGAGGCCGCCGGAAAACAGAGCAAGAAGCTCGAACTGGAAACGACATGACAATGGCAATTTGAGTAAAACAACTGTGTCATCATCTTTGTGGGTATCCAATGAATCTAGGCAACTAGTTCTTGTGGCCTTTTCGTGGCTGAGAGACCTAGTCGGAAATTGAGCTTTACCAACCTGAACTTGGTTTGTGGGTGAAGCAACCAAGTAGAACGGACAGGCTATAGACATAATGGAAACACAGAAGAGGGGACGGGGATGCTTACTGGAGGTTCAATTGAACTGAGAAGGCCGGAGCTCCGTGCTCAAGCTAGCTGGCGTCATTGAGGTAGATCGGATCTGCGGTGGTTCCTCGCGTCGGCTCTGGCAGAATTGGTGGATGGGGATGGTTTATCAGGGGTCGTAGATGCTTTCTAGATCTCTTTCGCACAGTCCGATGGACCTGCTTGGCCTAGGGAAGGCGGCACCGTGGAATGGAGGGAGAGGTCTTTTGGGCATTTCCGCTGTGGGTGCTTATAGGGGTCGATCTAGGGTTTGCTAGGTTCACAGTGATACCGCGTAACTATTGGCGTTGAGATAATGGCAATATGTTGAAGAGGGAGAGATATCGCGAGCCAAGGATCAGGGTATCGTTCCCCCTCTCACGCGGGTACTGCGGGAGGTAGGGGATGAAGGCCCTGACCTCGGATCCCCATCCAATGGCTCACAAAGAGCCGGGTTCACTTAAGCTGTGTGTGACACACAGTTTTCCCGAATCTTGGAAAAATGAAGGATAATCACAGGGATTATCAAGTTCATTAATCAATGAAAAGTCATTACCTTCTATTTCTTCATAATGGCATTCGAGGCATCTAGGATTATCCAAATCTAACCAAATTTGGTAGGGAAGCTAATTCGACCATGAGGAAGCTACTTAATCAATCAGGTTTCAGATATGAATTAGCGAAATATGTGTTTTAGCTATTTAGGGTAATTAATACATTAATAATCACTGAAAAGGGATTCTAACACCAAATTCTGAGGGAAGCTCTATTATTATATTATCTACTCATATACCAATCAATGGGATGCATTTTACATGTACGTGTGCCAAAATTATCAATTAGCCCCTAACTAGTCACCATTTAATAATTAGGGTTAGGTTTTGTGCGTTAATTGACATTGATGTGTATAAGTGTTGATGAATAAAAATAAAAGTTCACATACTATCTTGGTGTAGTCTAAACTCATTTTGGCATACTGCTTAAGCATGATCCCCACTTAAATGAACAAATGTAAGAAAAATTCATTCAACCTAGGGTTTTACCTTTATTAAACATCAATAATTTTTGGGACTGAATTTTGAGGGTCGTTACAACCTACCCACCTTATAGAAATTTTATCCTCAAAATTTTCATGTCATACTGAGGTACTACCCACCTTAGGGTTTCACTTAGTATGTGCATGTAAAATCTTTAATATTATCTTATAGTCTCATTAACATACTTAAGACATGACTTACTCATAGTAAACATAATTTCATAAGATCTTGATTAACTTGACATAATTTCAAAATATGATGATATTTTACTTGAGTTGATATAGTCACTCTCCTGATTGCACCCACAGTTCTCATAAGGCCGGTTAAGGCTCATATAACGCCAATTAAGGCTCACATAAGGCCAATTAAGGCTCACATAAGGCCGGTTAAGGCTCACATAAGACCAATTAAGGCTCACATAAGGCCGGTTAAGGCTCACATAAGGTCAGTTAAGACTCACATAAGGCCAATTAAGGCTCACATTATGCTCCCACATAGCTCATAAGGCCAATGAAGGCTCACATAACATGATGGAGAGGACAATTATCAACATAACATGATTTCTTATACATAGACATGATTTTTTTCCATAATTTCATAATTCATAAGCATAGAAATAACACATGATGTTCAATCCGAACTCATAATCATAAAATAGAAGAGAACATTGTTTGGTAGCATGTGCATCATTTTTCTTTCGTATCCCTATCAAATTATCTACCCCTTGTATGCATATTTGGTATTATTATGTAATTAATTATGTTTAGATGGTTATATGTCTCAAACTTTATTGTCAACTCTTGTCTCAGCACCTCCCTCATGCACATGTCCCATACCACATGCACTTGAGAGGATGAGACAAGTACGATTTTGCACATAACATTCTCTCTACAAAACCCCATGAGCCTGTGTCCCATACCACAAACACGTGGGAAGAAGAGAGAGCATGCTATGTACAAATTCAAAGTTAACACAAAATCTAAAACATTTAGGCACATAACCCTAACCCTTATCTAACTGGTGTCTTCTGACTAGACCCTACTTTGGTTTCCCATACCTTGAACTTAATATTATATACCTATGACTTAGAACATGTGGATGTGATTTCTACATGGTGGCCATCTACTTATTTGCTCTGATACCATTTTGTAACACCCCCTTAAGCATACATGTGTCAACGGAAGAAATACCCATGTTTTCCCTAACATGGGTTACTATAGCTCAAAGGGATGCCACAACAACGATAGACATTGCAAATAAAGTAAACAAACACCATGCACTGATATTGAAATTGATTTATACATTATTCACAATTGGTTTCCTGAATTGAAGCTAACTAGGATATACATGATTAAAAATAATTAATACATAAAGTTATCTATAACATCATGATCTTCTATTATAGATGGCACCCCACCATATGTGTCCTTTGGAAACCTTTATCTATTTCTTGATTTGATCTTCATATGATTTATTCTTGGAGTTGTTATGTACCTGTGGGCATCGCGCCCCCAGCCATGCATGCAAGTAAAAATCACATTAGAGTAAGCGGCATTGAGCATTGTTATAACAACATAATAACTGGGCAATAAAGGAAAACATGAAACTTAATTGAATAGTATATTTGGATTCACGTAACATAATATGGGTGGTCGGTTATAGTATCCTCGATATTATTGCACCAATGGTGCTCATAAGGCACGTAGGATCAGCATTAACATGATGAGGACAAAATAATATAGCCTATTGCATGATTAATCATAATTAACTTTAATTGGATTTCCATAGTCATAACATGAATTCTTGGAGATAGAACTTGAAGGCATAAGAATCATATAATAACATTATAGCAAGAAGTATCCCAATTGAAGTACATGGCTATGCACATTGTTTAACTTGATCATCATGATTCAATAAATATAAAGCGATTGAAAACTCATATTAAATTCTCAAAGTGTATGAATCCACTTACCTGATCCTGAGGAGGTACACTAATAGTAGATGAAGTCCAGATCAATCCTAATGTCCTGTGAATAACATAATTATACATTAATTTCATTTTCTTAACATAGGTGTATGATTCTTTAATTGAATTTGGAAATTGGGTCAGGATTCTGGGTCTGAAACTATAAGTATGTGATAGATCTCGAAAAATTGATCAAAAATCATATATGGATCATCCCCATCTGAGCTATAGATTATTTTCTATGAATTTGTCAAGATCAGATATATTCTGACCAATCAGAGGCGAGGAAAATCATTTAAGACATTTTTTTGAGAAAATCCAAAAATCAAGGTTCGAAAGATGATTTTTCCCTCACATTATCAAACTGAGACAGGAGGCGTGATAGGGCACAACAATCAAAAGTTCATCAATACGAATATGTGATTGATGTCAAAATAACCCTGGAGAAATACATAATTACCCATGGTAGTGTGACACTCATATTGACATCGTAAGGGGGTGAGGGTAATTTTAGCGTCTGGTTCCCTCTCTGCTGGCCGTGGCATCGATGGTGTCACTGGAGCTTGACCTCTGAATCAGAAGTGAACGAAGGGTGACTGGGGAGGAAGTGGGAAAACTCACTGGATTCGTCATGACCGTGCGAGCTCAATGAACCATAGCTCAGGCTCTGCGAGGCTGGGAACCCCCATTCCCAACAATACCACCATGGATGGAGAAGTTGAGAAGGAACGGAGGCAATTGACTGCATCAAGGTCACAAACTAAAGGATGGAAATGATCGTAATCACCAGCCGAAGGCAACAAAACAACTAGAGTGTGGATGTGCTCTTGCACTCGGAACCAACCTTGAGGCCGCCGGAAAACAGAGCAAGAAGCTCGAACTGGAAACGACATGACAATGGCAATTTGAGTAAAACAATTGTGTCATCATCTTTGTGGGTATCCAATGAATCTAGGCAACTAGTTCTTGTGGCCTTTTCGTGGCTGAGAGACCTAGTCGGAAATTGAGCTTTACCAACCTGAACTTGGTTTGTGGGTGAAGCAACCAAGTAGAACGGACAGGCTATAGACATAATGGAAACACAGAAGAGGGGACGGGGATGCTTACTGGAGGTTCAATTGAACTGAGAAGGCCGGAGCTCCGTGCTCAAGCTAGCCGGCGTCACTGAGGTAGATCGGATCTGCGGTGGTTCCTCGCGTCGGCTCTGGCAGAATTGGTGGATGGGGATGGTTTATCAGGGGTCGTAGATGCTTTCTAGATCTCTTTCCCATAGTCCGATGGACCTGCTTGGCCTAGGGAAGGAGGCACTGTGGACTGGAGGGAGAGGTCTTTTGGGCATTTCCGCTGCGGGCGCTTATAGGGGTCGATCTAGGGTTTGCTAGGTTCACAGTGATACCGCGTAACTATTGGCGTTGAGATAATGGCAATATGTTGAAGAGGGAGAGAGATCGCGAGCCAAGGATCAGGGTATCGTTCCCCCTCTCGCGCGGGTACTGCGGGAGGTAGGGGATGAAGGCCCTGACCTCGGATCCCCATCCAATGGCTCACAAAGAGCCGGGTTCACTTAAGCTGCGTGTGACACACAGTTTTCCCGAATCTTGGAAAAATGAAGGATAATCACAGGGATTATCAAGTTCATTAATCAATGAAAAGTCATTACCTTCTATTTCTTCATAATGGCATTCGAGGCATCTAGGATTATCCAAATCTAACCAAATCTGGTAGGGAAGCTAATTCGACCATGAGGAAGCTACTTAATCAATCAGGTTTCAGATATGAATTATCGAAATATGTGTTTTAGCTATTTAGGGTAATTAATACATTAATAATCACTGAAAAGGGATTCTAACACCAAATTCTGAGGGAAGCTCTATTATTATATTATCTACTCATATACCAATCAATGGGATGCATTTTACATGTACGTGTGCCAAAATTATCAATTAGCCCCTAACTAGTCACCATTTAATAATTAGGGTTAGGTTTTGTGCGTTAATTGACATTGATGTGTATAAGTGTTGATGAATAAAAATAAAAGTTCACATACTATCTTGGTGTAGTCTAAACTCATTTTGGCATACTGCTTAAGCATGATCCCCACTTAAATGAACAAATGTAAGAAAAATTCATTCAACCTAGGGTTTCACCTTTATTAAACATCAATAATTTTTGGGACTGAATTTTGAGGGTCGTTACAACCTACCCACCTTATAGAAATTTTATCCTCAAAATTTTCATGTCATACTGAGGTACTACCCACCTTAGTGTTTCACTTAGTATGTGCATGTAAAATCTTTAATATTATCTTATAGTCTCATTAACATACTTAAGACATGACTTACTCATAGTTAACATAATTTCATAAGATCTTGATTAACTTGACATAATTTCAAAATATGATGATATTTTACTTGAGTTGATATAGTCACTCTCCTGATTGCACCCACAGTTCTCATAAGGCCGGTTAAGGCTCATATAACGCCAATTAAGGCTCACATAAGGCCAATTAAGGCTCACATAAGGCCGGTTAAGGCTCACATAAGACCAATTAAGGCTCACATAAGGCCGGTTAAGGCTCACATAAGGCCGGTTAAGGCTCACATAAGGCCAATTAAGGCTCACATTATGCTCCCACATAGCTCATAAGGCCAATGAAGGCTCACATAACATGATGGAGAGGACAATTATCAACATAACATGATTTCTTATACATAGACATGATTTTTTTTCCATAATTTCATAATTCATAAGCATAGAAATAACACATGATGTTCAATCCGAACTCATAATCATAAAATAGAAGAGAACATTGTTTGGTAGCATGTGCATCATTTTTCTTTCGTATCCCTATCAAATTATCTACCCCTTGTATGCATATTTGGTCTTATTATGTAATTAATTATGTTTAGATGGTTATATGTCTCAAACTTTATTGTCAAATCTTTTCTCAGCACCTCCCTCATGCACATGTCCCATACCACATGCACTTGAGAGGATGAGACAAGTACGATTTTGCACATAACATTCTCTCTACAAAACCCCATGAGCATGTGTCCCATACCACAAACATGTGGGAAGAAGAGAGAGAGCATGCTATGTACAAATTCAAAGTTAACACAAAATCTAAAACATTTAGGCACATAACCCTAACCCTTATCTAACTGGTGTCTTCTCACTAGACCCTACTTTGGTTTCCCATACCTTGAACTTAATATTATATACCTATGACTTAGAACATGTGGATGTGATTTCTACATGGTGGCCATCTACTTATTTGCTCTGATACCATTTTCTAACACCCCCTTAAGCATACATGTGTCAACGGAAGCAATACCCATGTTTTCCCTAACATGGGTTACTATAGCTCAAAGGGATGCCACAACAACGATAGACATTGCAAATAAAGTAAACAAACACCATGCATTGATATTGAAATTGATTTATACATTATTCACAATTGGTTTCTTGAATTGAAGCTAACTAGGATATACATGATTAAAAAAAATTAATACATAAAGTTATCTATAACATCAGGATCTTCTATTATAGATGGCACCCCACCATATGTGTCCTTTGGAAACCTTGATCTATTTCTTGATTTGATCTTCATATGATTTATTCTTGGAGTTGTTATGTACCTGCGGGCATCGCGCCCCCAGCCATGCATGCAAGTAAAAATCACATTAGAGTAAGCGGCATTGAGCATTGTTATAACAACATAATAACTGGGCAATAAAGGAAAACATGAAACTTAATTGAATAGTATATTTGGATTCACGTAACATAATATGGGTGGTCGGTTATAGTATCCTCGATATTATTGCACCAATGTTGCTCATAAGGCACGTAGGATCAGCATTAACATGATGAGGACAAAATAATATAGCCTATTGCATGATTAATCATAATTAACTTTAATTGGATTTCCATAGTCATAACATGAATTCTTGGAGATAGAACTTGAAGGCATAATAATCATATAATAACATTATAGCAAGAAGTATCCCAATTGAAGTACATGGCTATGCACATAGTTTAACTTGATCATCATGATTCAATAAATATAAAGCGATTGAAAACTCATATTAAATTCTCAAAGTGTATGAATCCGCTTACCTGATCCTGAGGAGGTACACTAATAGTAGATGAAGTCCATATCTATCCTAATGTCCTGTGAATAACATAATTATACATTAATTTCATTTTCTTAACATAGGTGTATGATTCTTTAATTGAATTTGGAAATTGGGTCAGGATTCTGGGTCTGAAACTATAAGTATTTGATAGATCTTGAAAAACTGATCAAAAATCATATATGGATCATCCCCATCTGAGCTATAGATTATTTTCTATGAATTTGTCAAGATCAGATATATTCTGAACAATCAGAGGCGAGGAAAATCATTTAAGACATTTTTTTGAGAAAATCCAAAAATCAAGGTTCGAAAGATGATTTTGCCCTCACATTATCAAACTGAGACAGGAGGCGTGATAGGGCACAACGATCAAAAGTTCATCAATACGAATATGTGATTGATGTCAAAATAACCCTGGAGAAATACATAATTACCCATGGTAGTGTGACACTCATATTGACATCGTAAGGGGGTGAGGGTAATTTTAGCGTCCGGTTCCCTCTCTTCTGGCCATGGCATCGATGGTGTCACTGGAGCTTGAACTCCGAATCAGAAGTGAACGAAGGGTGACTGGGGAGGAAGTGGGAAAACTCACTGGATTCGTCATGACCGTGCGAGCTCAATGAACCATAGCTCAGGCTCTGCGAGGCTGGGAACCCCCATTCCCAACAATACCACCATGGACGGAGAAGTTGAGAAGGAACGGAGGCAATTGACTGCATCAAGGTCACAAAATGAAGGATGGAAATGATCGTAATCACCAGCCGAAGGCAACAAAACAACTAGAATGTGGATGTGCCCTTGTACTCGGAACCAACCTTGAGGCCGCCGGAAAACAGAGCAAGAAGCTCGAACTGGAAACGACATGACAATGGCAATTTGAGTAAAACAACTGTGTCATCATCTTTGTGGGTATCCAATGAATCTAGGCAACTAGTTCTTGTGGCCTTTTCGTGGCTGAGAGACCTAGTCGGAAATTGAGCTTTACCAACCTGAACTTGGTTTGTGGGTGAAGCAACCGAGTAGAACGGACAGGCTATAGACATAATGGAAACACAGAAGAGGGGACGGGGATGCTTACTGGAGGTTCAATTGAACTGAGAAGGCCGGAGCTCCATGCTCAAGCTAGCCGGCGTCACTGAGGTAGATCGGATCTGCGGTGGTTCCTTGCGTCGGCTCTGGCAGAATTGGTGGATGGGGATGGTTTATCAGGGGTCGTAGATGCTTTCTAGATCTCTTTCCCACGGTCCGATGGACCTGCTTGGCCTAGGGAAGGTGGCACCATGGACTGGAGGGAGAGGTCTTTTGGGCATTTCCGCTGCGGGCGCTTATAGGGGTCGATCTAGGGTTTTCTAGGTTCACAGTGATATCGCGTAACTGTTGGCGTTGAGATAATGGCAATATGTTGAAGAGGGAGAGAGATCGCGAGCCAAGGATTGTGGTATCGTTCCTCCTCTCGCGCGGGTACTACGGGAGGTAGGGGATGAAGGCCCTGACCTCGGATCCCCATCCAATGGCTCACAAAGATCCGGGTTCACTTAAGCTGCGTGTGACACACAGTTTTCCCGAATCTTGGAAAAATGAAGGATAATCACAGGGATTATCAAGTTCATTAATCAATGAAAAGTCAGTACCTTCTATTTCTTCATAATGGCATTTGAGGCATCTAGGATTATCCAAATCTAACCAAATTTGGTAGGGAAGCTAATTCGACCATGAGGAATCTACTTAATCAATCAGGTTTCAGATATGAATTAGGGAAATAGGTGTTTTAGCTATTTAGGGTAATTAATACATTAATAATCACTGAAAATGGATTCTAATACCAAATTCTGAGGGAAGCTCTATTATTATATTATCTACTCATATACCAATCAATGGGATGCATTTTACATGTATGTGTGCCAAAATTATCAATTAACCCCTAACTAGTCACCATTTAATAATTAGGGTTAGGTTTTGTGCGTTAATTGACATTGATGTGTATAAGTCACTACAGGAAAAGTAAACAATAACGACGGAAAAAGTTGGTCGTAAATGTGAATAAGTTTGTCGTTAAAACTATTAACGATGAAAAAAAAAAGTTGTCGCGTCTTGTCGTTATTGGTCTTTCCGTTAATAAAGGTAACGACGAATAATTTCAGTTCGTCGCTATTACAAATCAGGACGACTTATATAGTTTGTCGTTAATAGTTTTAATGACTATATAAAATGTCTGACGTTGAAACTAGTTGCGACCACCCAATCTTGTCGCTGATACTAGTAACAACGACTAGCAGGCTTGATCAAAAAGGTCAACAGCGACGTTCTTTTTCCGTCATAAATAGCTATAATGACAAAAAAATACCAAATTGCTAAATGTGTCTTTCATGTTTGCGACACGCTTGGATCCTAACCTAGGAAACACGAACATGTACACGAGCATGGATTTAGTGACAGACTAAGAGGCACCACAATTTTCAACAATGTAGGTCATGACATGACAATGGGAACAATTAACTTATTATTATACAAATATGTATATTTATATATGAATATTTTGGCATACAGTAAGCTTTATGTATAAACACACAAGTTGATCTAAATCAATCATCTATGATGGAAATCTCCATGAAATCCAACCAACAATCAACATATAATAATATATCCACAAGTCAAAGTATGAATTAACTCAACATATATCAAGATCCTTAATTATATAATTATTGTAGTAAGAATATATGGAATGATAAAATCAAGGTGAGTAAAATTTTGTAGACATTAGTTTGTGTTATTTGTGTAAGTCATACTTGTCAAGGCGTGAAGGCGGCATGGCGTTCCAGCTGAACGCCTTGTGACTAGGTGCGACTAGGCATCGCTTAGGTGACCTTTCAAAATAATAGTTTATGTATATATACATGTGTCATGGTTTTCCCCCACTCATATACACACATTGTATAGTTATATATGTAGTTATCTACATATTTATGGTTGATCTCCTCATATATATATATATATATATATATATATATATATATATATATATATATATATATATTTGTATGACAAAATAACCGATTACATTTCTAATATATTACCACTGACAATAATGTCAAGGACACAAAAAAGAACTATTGTAAAGAATGTAAGAGAGTGATCAAAAAAATAAATATATATTTATTGTCATACATAACTACAAGTATTGAGCAATGTAATCACTATCTTTCATACCATAGCTACTTAATACAATCCGAATTGAAGGTGCAAACTAAGAAAAATCAAAGCCTTACTAAGAGTATTAGATCCAGTCACAAAAAGAGTATTCGATCCAGTTAAACCCAAAAAGAGTATTAGGTCCAATTAAAAGTGATATTTGGCACATAACATAGGCAACAATGCTGATTTTGAACATTAGAATAGCCACATTAAACATTAAAATACGTCAATATACAACCAAACCCAAAAAACTAAGTTAGCTTGGCATTATAGAAAAAGGTGTCTCGACTAGGCACAACCTTGGGACGTCTTACCGCTTAGGCGGCCACCTAGGCGCACACCTTGATAAGTAATGGTGAACATGTACCATTAGGAGGAAAAATGAGAGGGTGTAAGGAAATATGTTGGTGGTGATGGAGAAGATGAAAAATAAGGTGCCTTGGAGATTGAGAGGGAAGAAAGAGAAGAGGCATACATTTAAGTGTTACTTAAGATGCACATGCAAGAGACGAGGAGGGGAGATGGAGATGTAGAGAAGCAAGAAAAGAGGAGGCATAAGGATGACAACACTGGTGTACGTAATGGTGAACATGTACCATTAGGAGGAACAATGAGAGGGTGTAAGGAAATATGTTGGTGGTGATGGAGAAGATGAAAAATAAGATGCCTTGGAGATTGAGAGGGAAGAAAGAGAAGAGGCATACATTTAAGTGTTACTTAAGATGCACAGGAAAGAGATAAGGAGGGGAGATGGAGATGTAGAGAAGCAAGAAAAGAGGTAGGAGGAAGAATGAGAGGGTGTAAGGAAATATGTTGGTGGTGATGGAGAAGATGAAAAATAAGGTGCCTTGGAGATTGAGAGGGGAGAAAGAGAAGAGGCATACATTTAAGTGTTACTTAAGATACATAGATAATTTGAAACTTCTGCCATAGGAATTATTAGCTGAGCAGACATCAATTCATGTAGGAAGTGGCCGCACTGGCCGCTTTCTTAATCGGTGGTCATGTTTTAAAAAATTGTTCAATGCACTTAGTTAATTATAAGGTCCAATATCTTATGATTTAGACAACTATGTTTTGAACAACTAAAGATGTGCCTAAAAAATTATATAGTGTAGGCAATTGATATGTACAACTAAGTGTATTCAACATAGATTATTATAATGTTAAAATACTAAATTTATATCAATTCTGATAGGAAAAAAGAATGAGTACTCACATATGTATAATTTAATGAGTAAGAAAAGAGTACTTACCTTTTGATTGCACATATTTGGTTTATCTTGATCCAAAGACAATGAGATACTCGTAGTGAAGAATAAGTGGAAGAAGAAAACCATTTATAGCTAAATCCCATAATAGAGTGTAATATATAATCTGAATACCAATCACCATCACCATAAATGAAACCTACAAAAGAGATTTGAAGTATTAGAAACACAATTCATGGAATGCACATATCTCCGGATGTGCGTCAAACACATAAAGCCGAATGTGCAACAGACACATATCTCCGGATGTGCAAACGGACACATTTTCCGCATGTGCAATGGACACATATCTCCGAATGTGCAACGGACACATTTTCCGCATGTGCAACGGGGCATATTTTCCATATGCTCACTCAAAAACCAAAACAACATATACATTGTGCATTGAAAAACAAAACGGCATGTGTTTATAAGTTTAGGGGATAGGGAGGGGTTTCCGAGAAGTGTTTTAGTACAAGACTCCACTCAGTCTTTTTCCATATAAAAGCATCAAAAAACCTGAAAATGCAAAGAAGAGTATGAACATATAGTGAAAGTAACTATGAATCTATATATATTAAAGAAAAAAAATGAGTTAGTTCATGTTTGAAAACTTACTTATTTGTAATAGAAGGTTGGCCTTTCAATCAAGCATGTGTGGTATATTCATATATAAAAATTGCTCTCAAATTCATACTTTGCATAAGGAAGAATTTCTTTAATGGATGTGACATTCTTTTCTTGCATCAAAGAATTTACTATGTGTTAACTGAAGAATGAATCGAGAAGAAAATAATATATAGCTCTTTCCATAACGAGTGTGCACATATCATATGAATAGAAATCATCATCACATATATAAAACTATGCACCTGCAAAAAAGTTATATATTAGGGGCATATATCACTGAATGTGCAACAAAGATATAACTTCAGATGTGCAATGAATACATTTTTCGCATGTGCAACAGATATGAATGGCTTATACCGATACAACGAGTACTCACATTTGTATATTTTAGTGAGTAAGAAAAGAGTACTTACCTTTTGAACCAAAGATAATGAGACACATGTAGTGAAGAATAAGTGGAAGAAGAAACCCATTTATAGCTAAATCCCAAAACAGAGTGTAACATATAATCTGAATACCAATCACCATCATAACAGAGTGGGAATGTACATATCTCCCAAGATATCAATATTGTGCAAATCCAACTCATCAATTTGAATAACCTGAATTTAGAGCAAAACATATGAAGACGAGGACAATAAAACAGCATAACCTACATAAAGAAATATTGATATCAAAATAAAGTGAAAGAACGAACCTTGTGAAATTTCATCCACGAGTATGTTGTAACAAAGAATGTTCATTAGTTTCTTCCAATAATAATTGCAGATTTCATTAGAGCATCCTCACATTCAGCAACATTAATAAACATTGCATGAATGAATTTCAAACTCGGGGATGCATTTTATCCATGAGTATATTCTAAAAAAGAAGGCTCAATAGTTGCCCATATCCCTAGGAAATCTGGCTGTAACAAATCATCATTCTGCTAGTGTAAGATCCTTTAATACATCTTGAGCATAGATCAAAGAGTACTGCTTGGCTTTGGACTAAGAAAAATCTAAAAAAAGAGAGAACAATATATATATATATATACATTGACATATATGAAGGCATAGATTTACTGTAAATAAAAGTTAACACGAAATTTATCTTTAAAAACATGATATGAAAAAAATTGTAAACTGTTTAGGATGTTGTTGCTGGTGGTGGAGGAGATGGAAAATGAAGGTGCCTTAGATGTCAAGAGGGAATAAAAGGAAGGGGAATACGTTGGATATCTACTTAAGATGGATGGGTAAGAGAAGAGGAGAGATGTAGATGTAGATAAGCAAGAAAATAAGTAGAAGTAGGGAGGGAAATACTCTTCAACCATCACCTTGAGGAGCAAGAAGAGTAAAGGGAGGGGTGGTAATATGAGTAGGAGACGTGAAGGACCCAGATGAAATAAGAGAAGGGGAATGAGAAGTAGACATAGAGAAGGAAAAAGAGGAGGTGAGGGAACAATTTGGCAGCTACGATATCTTTAAAGTGGGAAAAAGAAGAAGGGGACAAGAAGAAGAAGAAGAGGAGGAAGATTAGAATAGATTTCACTAAAGGACTATATATAATGGGATATAAAAGGGAGGGGATGTTGGTATTCCCATCCTATGTTTGGGTGCTACATAGGATAGCATTAGCTGCAATCAAATGTTAGTCATTTCTAAAGATAATATTTTCATGTATCACATTTTGATGAGCACTGAAAAATTTTAGATGTTATCGATACTAACAATACAAACAAACTTCAAGAAGCAACTTAAGAAGACTACACATGCAAATAAAAAGGAACAAAAAAAATATGATTATTCATCTTCATTATCTAATCAAAACGGTATATGTTTTGTGCAAATAAGAAGAAAGAATATTATATAGATGATATTCAACCTCCTTCGATTCAGCCATATATATAATTCAACTTTTTCTTTATCTACAATAGATTAACTTGAATGGGTCTATAACATATTGGGGGAGGGTGTTATCTACTTTATATATAAATCAAAATACACATCATTGTTGCTCTTTTTCTATCAATATTTTTATGCCAAAGTATAACGGTGATACACGTAACTTTGGGTGTGACCACAGATGAAATGTGAATACTGAAAGGTGATCAGTTCTTTGAGAAGCTGTTGCTCGGGGATGACAGTTCCTTGTCCACAGAGAAAGAGGTTGCCCTTGTAGATGGTCGTTGCTAAGTTAACAGGTCTAGCCAGAGTTATTGTGTGTTGATGGGAGCGAGATGGATTGGAGGTGTGTGAGAAGGACCGTAAGTTGATCAGTGTGAGCAGGACCGTGAGTGGGTGGGGGTTCACTTACCAACAGTTATAAAAGTGAAGCTTGCAGATGGCAATAGACTGTAGTCGGTAGTCAAGAGTGATGACGATTGTCACATCTCGTAGGGTCGAGCGCATAAAGATGATTTGCAAATCATGATTGTCGAGCGTTGGGGCATACGTATCTGATGCTAGTACTAAGGGGGAGTGTGTTATGGCTTTGTCCCGCTCAGTCGGTACCTATGAACCCAAGGACTACAATCCTATTATGGATATTACCCAAACAAACACGGGATATATATTTTTATAGGATTATGAGTCATATCCTGCCCAGAGTCCCTCGTACCAAATGTGGCCTTAGGCTTAATTGGGTAGGGATGGTGTGTCTTGGATGTGTCCATGGAGTATACAAGCCATGTCTACCACTTCAATAAAAAAATTTAAAGTGGACACATCAGAGGCGTGGCTGCCATGTGTCCAGGTGTGCCCAAGGTGTGTCCATGTTGGACACACGTTGGACACAGACATGGCAGCCTCTGGAAAGTGTTTGTGCTTCCTAGGTCACGATCAATCAACTATCGACTTTGATGCAGCTCTATGTAGTATTACAAATCAACAAAAATTACAAAAATCAAGGAACATGAAACTAGATGACATGATAATTTAAGCATATAATGTGTAGGGTAGTAGACGCTTACCAAGGCATTAGCAAGGGAGAACCCTCCCCCAACGGGCCGCCGGCCAGTGGAAGAGCCAGAACTTTGAAGTGGGTGAGGCACAAATATTATGACTACAATGTTCTTCATTACCTAAATAAATATTTCAAAACAATCAAGATATAGATGCGAGAAATGAAAGATATTTCCATTGTGGTTCCATGTTCTAACTTTATTACTCAATTTCATTCATGTCTAGATTTAAAGTGATAACTGTTTGAACATAGAATGATAAAAACATCACGCGACACACCCCCATCCTATCAGTGGGTTATATTATAAAATTCACATCATAGAATATGTTGCATACATTCCATCCAACTATGATATTCATCAAGCCAACTCATATTAATCAGCAACCCTAGTGTCAAAAGTTCACGAAAACATGGTTGATAAGGACATGCTGATAAACAAGCCTATCTGATAGTTGGTGTTATAATACACAGTTTAATGTGCATCTCTCACTTTTTTTTTGGTCTTATAGATTCTACTCTGAGAGTGACATCGATTTAGAACTTGCACTTAAAGTTTGTTGCTAGTTGTAGCTCAAATCGTGGGTCCAAAATCTGTCAGGACACCAGGGAGTATTAGAAAAAATTAAAAGGCATGCATTACGCTTGTGAATTGTGATGGGAGTACAACACTTCTACAAAATAAAAAGGTAATAAAATCAGCGACCAAGATTCAGAAATCAGTTTGGCATCACACACACCACTATGATGTCTTTTTTTCCAATAAATTTTCTCTTAATTAAGAATTTCTCCATTATTCGTTGATTCTACTGGTATGACTGTCAAATATATAAAAAGACAGTAAGGTAACAAAATCAAGTAATATAATGCATATAAGATAAAGGAGTATGAAATGCAACTTTTTGTATTATCACGTCGCCAATACTAATAGTTTGTCCTCTTCATTAATATGGATAGAACAGTTGATATTTAAAGTATATAACAATGATCGGCGTGCCTTAAAAAGTAGAGCGTGGCTTGAAATACTGAAAGTGTGAGAGAATAGCATGCTCCATGCCTCGTAGACACTAAAGTGTTAAGAGATAACACGTATTAACTTTGATAAGAGATCACCCAGTGCCTCAAGTGATATCCCGTCATAAATCATGGCTAGCTTGAGATCAGGTCGCCGCCGGCTGCAACAGACATTTTGTAAGAAACCTAGGGCATTGATAGAATGTATACTTTTATATGTGCAGTGAATGCGACTGAGTTAAATATTGTTGAGATAATTACAATCCTGGACCCAAAAGGCATTGATAGTTTGCAACACAGTGTCTTGTTCTAATCATGTAATATTTAGGAGCAGTTTTCGGCAGTTGGGAAGTGGGTTCTCGCTAATTGCAGGCAACCCAAAAGGTAAAATGAAAGGCTTGTTAAACATTGATGTCAAGCACTTTAGTTTTGAGTTGCTATTTGGCGGCTGAATGGATGTGTTACTACAGACTTTCCATCACATGGATTCATACATAAGTTCTTGGAAAGAAAACTACATCATAATTCTAAAGCTACACATGTTCTAGATAACATATGAAAGATAGGATCTTCATAGATGGACGTCCCACCAGGAAACAACTCCTTAGATCTTTGGGTCCCTTGTATTCTCAAGATGATTCCTTCTCTGTAGCTCCAACTCCTGCAGACATCTCGTCCCCAGCCATGCAAAGGAAAACATTCATGATAAGTAAGCGGCATTGGCATATTATAACACATAAAATAACATATAAAGTGATTTAACATAAACATAAACATGCATTAACATTAATCATTTCTTGGCATCTTTTACATAAAGAAATTGATTAGAAGTATATGCTCCTCTCTTAATGCCCCATAAGGAGCCCATAATGCTCGGAAAGCCCATAATTGCTCGGAAAGCCCATAACAAGGTGCATATAAATCTAACTCAATTTCCCTTAATCATGATCTTTCTTAGACTTGACTTATCTTCTTAATAACCTAAACTTAATCTTAATTGGGATTTCTCCCTCTTGAACATAACGGGATTTCTCCCCATGAAACATAATGGGATTTCTCCCCATGAAACATAATGGGATTTCTCCCTCTTAAGCATGGATGGGAATCTCTTCCCTCTTAATCTTGGTTTCATGTATCTTAATCGTAAATCATAATCTTAATGTGATTTCTACTCTTAGACTTAGATTATAGCAATCAACATTCAATAATCATATACATTGAAGAAAACATGCATTAATCATGATTTAACATAAAGTGCTTAATATAAATCATAAACATTCAATAAACCAAGTATTATCTATGCCAAGGCATGGACCCCTTACCTTGAGCTAAAACACCTAAGTAAAACCTGATTTGACTAGTTGGATCCTCTTAAATACCTAAAATTAACATAATTATCCTTCATTACACAACATTAAACCCTAATTTGTTCATATAAAATTTGAGGTGTGAAAAAAGAGGAATCAGGCAATAAAAACTAGAAAATCAGATTCCTTATTGAAAATCCTTTCCAGAACATATTTTTTTATATTTTTATGAGGTTGTATGCAAAAGTTATGAATTTTGCACTTTGGACCAATCAGAAATCAAGAAAAATCCACGTATATATAGATATATCCAAATCCAGGAAATCGGGGCCCGCATCCGACCTGGCCCAATCGGGCTTGGCCAACTAGGCTGCGATGCTTGCTTGAACGATCAAAGAAACAGGGTGTGAAAACCCAAAAAAATCCCCTAGCGGGTGAAAAACACAAAAAGAAGAAGACAGGGCACTAAGGTCATTGCACGACCTGGATTCTTCACCCCTCAGCCATGGCGTCGAGCACATGATCAGGAGGTTTTTGCCTCCAATCCAAGCTCGCAAGGGCACAAGCCCTCAAGACGTTGTGACTGCCAGATGCTTCCTTGCATCAGAACGAAGATGACAAGCCAAAGGTTAGGCTCAATGGTGCTCTGGAGCACCAGGACCACCTCGTACTGATGACGGGTTGCTGCTGGGAGAAAAGAGGAACAAACGTCCCCAAGATCAGGAAAGGAGGGGCGACGATGCATCCTTAAGGTCCGGTGAAGTCAGTCGACTGGCCGGGATGGTGGGGCGAGGACCTAAACTCCCAACTCGTCGGAAAACACTACAAAAATAGGGGAGGAGGTCGGGTATAGGAAACCAGTGTGATCATGGTGAAAATTGTCTACTGAGGGTCGAGAAGCGTTCTTCGTGGTCGAACAAAAGTTGGGGCATTGTTCCCCAGGTAGGAGGAGCCCTGAGGTGCCGCCACGACTAGCGTCGGAGGTGACCTCCACTAAGCTCTATAGAATACAATGACTGGGGCTGGCACGGGGCAAACCAAGGCCACGAAAACAAAGAGGGAGGCTAGAGGATGCTCATCGGGGTTGTGATTGAATCGAGGTGACCGGAGTGGCGTGCACCAGGACAAGGTAGTCGAGGAAATGAGGTCGAGCAGGTCGAGGCTTGTGAGGGCGTAGGAGGGAAAATTGAGCGAGGAAGGGAGTTGCTTGGAGGTTGGCGATGCTTACGGACTACTTAGGTGGAGGTTTGAGAGGCTAAGGGAGCGTCGAGGAGAGCTAGCTGTGAGCCCTAAAATGAGCATTTTGCCTATAGTGAGCGAGAGGGAGCGAGCTGGGGCTTGCTAGATTTGGGGAGGCGAGGTGAACTTGGAGGCGAAGAGATCTCGTGAAACGGTCCCGTAATGAGGGAGAGAGAGATCGACGAAGGAGACCGTCGGGATGACTACAGGGCCGACGAAACATCGAGAGGTGGAAGACAAGTTGCGATCTGTTGGATTCTGATCCCACGGTCATGGACGCATGCGGAGAAAAGGAACGGTCGAAATAGCCGTGTAATAAAGTAAATCAATTAAGCGTGACAAATAATACATTGATTCATATACTATATATCATGTAAAACGTATAATTAGCATTTGGAGGGTCATTTGAAGTCCAAATGACCTCAAATTTCACCCAAAGGTTAAATAGGTGCATTACAACACAATGGCTCAATTAATTTCGTATTTTAGCTCACCATCACTACTAATTAGGCAAAAAGCATTCAATACACTTAAGTGAATATATTAAAGCATATAGAGCTATTCATTAATGACTAAATGGAGATAATTCAGATAATTCCTCCAAATATCAACAATAAACATTTTGAGGAACATTAATCAAGCTCTTATGCATAAAAACAACTAATGATAATAAGAGAGAGAAAAATGATATAAAAACATCCATTTCTATTTTCTAAACAAGAGTGCATAAATGCGCAAGGAAATACTTTCTAAAGGTAAACCATGGGTAATAAAGTAAGTGAACATAATTTTTCTTCACATGAAATGATATTGTAAAGCTAATATGGGAGAACTGCATAAAGGTCCTCAACATTTATACTATTAGAAAAAGAGCATGCAAAGAATAAAATGTTTTGAAAATTTGCATAAAAAGATTGGGGTGTTACAATACTACCCACCTTAAATAAATTTCGTCCTCAAAATTTCCTAGGGTTTCTACCCACCTTAAGGGTTTCACATAAACTTGCAAATTTTCCATACCACTTTTATTACAAAACAAGCATTCACAAACAAAGCATTATGATTCAACATAAATTACTCAACTACCCTTACCTTGATCATTTTCCTCTTCTCCATCTGACATTTGCATGGTGAAGAGCCTTGGTTTGACCTTGGGTGGAGGATTAGGGTTCTTAGCTTGGTTATGGTTGGGCTCCTTCTTTGCAAGCTTAGGGCAATTAGGCTTGATATGCACTTCCTCACCACAATAGTATCAAATAGAAGTCCAAAACCTACAAGGACCACCATGGTTTCTCTTACATTTGGGGCATGGGGTTCTCCCATTCTCTGGAGAAGGCTCAGGGGCTTTTCTCTTGTGGTTGGAGGGTGGAGGGGGTTGATGGTGATGATTGTTTTGGGGTACCTCCTTCTTACGGTTCCTCCCAGGGTGCTCCTCCAATTCTAGTGCTGCATCCAAGGCTGATTGCATGGTCCTATGTCCTCTACCAGACAAGGCATAACGTAGGTCAGGTTTAAGCCCCCTAATAAACTTCTTAGCTCTCTTTTGCTCAGTGTACTCAAGACCATACTTTTGGAGCTTACGAAACTTCATAGCATACTCAGTGACAGTCATATCACCCACTTGCTTAAGGTTAACAAACTCATCCTCCTTCCTTTCTAACATGGCTTTAGATACATAATGGTCATTAAAGACATCTAAAAACTCATCCCAAGAGAAAGGAGGTTCATCATCTTCCCTAGAGGCTAAGAGGTTTTCCCACCAAGTACGGGCTGCACCCTTGAGCATATGGGTGGCAAACCTAACCCTACTACGTGGGGGACACTCTAAGTCTCTAAAGCAATGTTCCATGTTGCTAAGCCACTCCTCAGCCTTGGTTACTACATCAACCTCATCTTCACCATGGAAAGCATCGGGTTTAATCTTCACAAAATCTATGAGGGAGATCTCATGTGCCCTAGGTGGAGCTCTAGGTTGGAGGACATTGGTCAAGGCTGCTACTAAGGCATCTAGGGTGACTGGTGGAGGGGCGTGGTTCATGTCTTCAGTCTTATCACCACTAGAGGATCCTTGTGAGTGCCTTGACTCACCAACCTTCTCCTTCCTCTTAGGGGCCATCTGAAAGGGTAAACATAACATGATATTACAACATAATATGAATCTCTAATGTTGCCTCAGTGGCCATCTATTCCTTGCTCTGATACCATTAATTTAACACCCCTCCCTAGGGTTTCTTACATAACCAGCAGAAGTACATCCTAATCCCCAACATTATCCATAATGTGGGGTACTTGGCATATCAGGGAGGGATTGTCACATGCATGATCTCATATCAAGAAATAAACAACACTTGGCATTATTGAAACATAGATTCATACATAAGTTCTTGGAAAGAAAACTACATCATAATTCTAAAGCTACACATGTTCTAGATAACATATGAAAGATAGGATCTTCATAGATGGACGTCCCACCAGGAAACAACTCCTTAGATCTTTGGGTCCCTTGTATTCTCAAGATGATTCC
Source organism: Alisma plantago-aquatica (assembly GCA_963693085.1). Taxonomy (NCBI): domain Eukaryota; kingdom Viridiplantae; phylum Streptophyta; class Magnoliopsida; order Alismatales; family Alismataceae; genus Alisma; species Alisma plantago-aquatica. The sequence goes on from OY856411.1 coordinate 905,161,837, forward strand.
TTCTCTGTAGCCCCAACTCCTGCGGACATCTCGTCCCCAGTCATGCAAAGGAAAACATTCATGATAAGTAAGCGGCATTGGCATATTATAACACATAAAATAACATATAAAGTGATTTAACATAAACATAAACATGCATTAACATTAATCATTTCTTGGCATCTTTTACATAAAGAAATTGACTAGAAGTATATGCTCCTCTAGTTGGTATGTATGCCCTGAGAGCCAATCATGGGATGATTGGTGGGATACATTAAGATTGATTTGATTAACATCAAAGGCAAGCTTCCAATTCTTTCTGGTTCAGTCATATGAGATAGTGATAGAACATATTGAATGTCTAGAGAATGACAGTACTCAATGACGTATGCCTTCAGGTTCATGACCTGAACGATGAGATCATATGGATGCTAAGAGTTTGTATATTCTTTTTATGTCCCTAGTCGGATGTCATTGTGGAAGGTAAATAGACAACAATGACACACAAGACTAGATTGTGGTGTTGGTTGATGACAGAATCTCATTAGTCATGATATAGAGATATCAAACCAAACACATAGGTACTTGTTAGAGAACAAGGTACCGGACAGACCCACCGTGAGTTTGACACATGGAACCATGAGATGGTAGTCACAGTCAGTACTCACAGTGATGGTGGTGAGTGTGATTCTTTGACCTGAAATCACTACACTCAACACATGTCGTTGGGCACACTTTGACATCATCAAACACAGTCCTGAAACATGGGTTGTTATAAAGGTGATGATTGGGTGGCTTTGACACATGGAGCTTTTGAGGGGTGAGTGATAGATATGGGATTTGTCCCTCCTGAGGGAGTTTGATATCCATGGCCACTTGATGAGTAGGATTGAGAAAGGCGTGCACGCATGTGTGAATCAGTATATGATACTGATGTCATACATATCTCTTCCAGTCTACTCTGAGATCAAGGAAGTGAATGAACATTGACAGGATGACTGTTCCATGCCTCGAGTTCATTTGGGATATCAGTGACAAAGGAATTATACATTCACTATAACACCATTCACGGATTTTAGGATGAAAGTTGTTCTCCAACTTTCTACTTTCACTTGGGTAGCAATGATGTGTGACTAGGCACCGCTCTTTGCTTGTGAAGTCATAAGTGTTATGGATTTTCATTGCCAACGTGAAATGGACCTGCAGGGTCACACACATAGGATTTAACCTGGAAGAGGAGTTTTGTCCACAAAGAAATGTTTAGATTGATTACTAAAGGAGTTTGGTAGTTCAATTAAACACTCAATCAGTCGATAGCTCAATATCGTATGGTTCACGGCGTTGGACGCATTGATTGGAGTATTGGATTGATTGAAATCACAATTGATTGATTTTGCCCAACTTGTGCTCCCAACCAATCGGTTCATGTGATGAACCGGTCGGCTGAGGTTGCTGAACCGGTCAGCTGGAGTGTCCAGGCTGATCGGCTCATGCCCAGGTTGAGACGACCGGTTCAAGAGTTGAACTGATCGGCTCAACTGGTGCAACCGACCAGTTGGGAAAGTCATGTCGGCAAGAATTTTCCTTTCGTTTCAAATTGCCCAATTCGATTGGGAATAATATTGGTATTCGATACCAATTGGGAAAGAAACAAGGAAAGTCCTTTTGAGCCGGATTAGGACCATGAACCGATCGGTTCAGGGCACCAACCGATCGGTTGGAGTGCCCCAAACGATCGGCTCAGGTCCAACCGATCGGCTCAATGGCCGAACCGATCGGTTCAGTTGTGAACCGATCATTTCAAGTTGCGAACCGGTTGCTTTTTGTGGAAAATTCTCGAACCCTTCTACTCCTGCTTTAGTCCCGCATTTCCCGGGATGGAGAACCCTGTCCCATGACTCTCCTATATATAGGGGTATTGGGGGCTTCTCAATGTACAGCTCAGTGCAACCAGTTGCTCTGCAAGTTGTCGTTCTCTCTAGTTTTGGTAACCGTGAGAGAGCCCGAGCAAGTGCTTCCCGCAAAAGGGAGGTGCAGCAAGGGAAGGACAACTGCAGTTGCAACAGGAGGCAGGAGAGTGTGTTGGCGACTAGTACGTCAACAGGAGGGTGCGACTCCTTCCACTTCCTTGTGGGACAAGGAGTGTGGAGTTCCAGGTGGTCCGTGTGGACTACTACAGAGGCGGGAGGACACTGCCGCTTAGGAGGACAACTGTTATCCGACAGTCCGGTTCGAGTAGGAGTTGTCAGTCCCGATACAACCAGGAGCTACACAGACGCCGTCGAAGTCCAGAGTTGAAGACCGTGCATTGCGCGAGGTATTGTCGCCGAGCAAGCCTCGGGACAAGGTATGATTCCGCAAACCATCCTTTCCTATTATATAGACGTTGACGTGTTTCCTCGGTATGGGTTTGGGGAGAATTTTTTGTTTCCGCTGCCTTCTCTGTCTCCCCTAAAACCCAATAGTGGTATCAGAGCCACGTCAGCTGTTCTATATTTTAGGAATATCGATATGATCGATTTTGGTTTGTCGCCTTTATTTATTGCATACGATGCGAATAATATCGGCTTTATGCATGTGCAATCCTAAATCCACAAATCCCTAATTACATATATGATATGTATTATTAATGCACTCGATACGCGTCACCCTTAAACGAGTTTTGTGGTGGATGTGTGTAGCGTGATTATGGCCTATAAACCCCTATCTGTGTGTGGTTGTTTGTGGTTGCTTGCATCTCGGTCTGCGCACTGATCTTCCCTCTCTTATTCCCAATGTAACTCGAAATAATTCGAGATTCTTTCCTATCTTTGCTCCCCCCGAATGTAAATCGGGGTTTCCCTTTTAAAGCAATGTAATAAATAGGATAGATTTTTATTTCCTGTTATGTCAAAGACCGGCGGACATCAAGACGACTGCTCAGACGGTCGGTTCAAGGAGTGAACCGATCGGTTGACCTTCCAGACGGTTGGTTCAAGGAGTGAACTGATCGGTTGATGACCGGTTCGAGGAGCGAGACGAGCGGGTGGTGGACATGACGAGATGCACGATGACCAGGCGAACCGATCAGTTGGAGGAGCCAACCGATCGGCTGGTGGCACCCAGACGACCGGCTAGAGAGTAAAGATCATTCATGTGATGAGTTGATCAACTCGGATGGCAAGGCATAGAGTTCATCTTGTACAAGTTGCATGTGATGTAGACCTAGATGACCGTGATTCCTCTTGGATCGAGGAATCACATTAGGATGGCCATAATCATCGCTTTTTATCGTTTGTGCATGTTTTCTATGGGATATACATGTATATGATACGTACTATGTATTGTGGTGATTGGATATGTATATGTATATAAAACCAAATCCCTCATTAAAATATTAAGTTTTAGATGCCTTCCAAATGCGACACACATGAAAAGCTTGTTCGACCAAGTGTGGGCACGCCCTAGCGTGGTGCACCGTTTACCTCGTGGAAGCGTGAAGGATGAATGTGTGGGTCTACCCTAGCAGGGTGCATGTTCATCGTGTTTTCTTTGGGTCGGACTTAACAAGGTGACCTAGATAGGATCTAGCGCCTTGAGGCATGGAGATGATCATTGCAAGGAGTTGTATATGACATCTTATCAAGAGTTGCATATGATGAAATTGGAAAAAGTTGCCTACCTAAGAGATCTATGTTGTGGGTGACAGCCCTAGCTAGTTCATGACTTAGAGGATTTCAGGATCTTGCCCACTAGAAGGTTGTACGCTGCAATCTTCCGAATTGATGGTGAGGGCTATCAATTTGAAGTAAAATAGTGGGAGCGATAATTAATTAAAGGCCTAATTTTATCGTCAACTTTTCAAATCAATCAAACAAGTCAAAAGAGTTTTGGACTAAAATTGCATATATTTCCTTTTGTTAATATAAATGGTTAATCAACAAATCACTTTATTTGCGATCGGTCTTTGAGACCAACAAATTAAATGGGAATAATTCCACGACTGGTTAGGACGATGAGAAGTGTTCTCAATCAAGGAGCGAAAGCTCTAAGTCCTAGTTATACCAGAACCAGATGAACTCGATCCCACCACATCAATGGCTGAAAGTATGCTTATGGAAGCATACCAAGGATGACATTGATGAAGAGTGCTTGATGTTGTGTTCTCTGAAATGTGAGTTGCAGAGACAACATGAGACATATGATGTCTCCAAAACACTGTCCTAGTATGTCATGACAGAAGGAGATCCAGTAAGGTATTCACACACTCAATGTGATTGGGTATATGAAAGACCTGACTAAGAAGAATTCCATCTGAGCCAAGAGTTGGCTATTGGTATGATACTGCAAATGTTGTGAGAATCATACAATTCATGATAAGCTACAACATGAACAACTTTGACAAGCGTTGACAGAGTTGTTGGACATGTTGAGGATAGTAGAGGCAAAGATGAAGAAAGACAAACCATAATCTTTGATGTGATCAAAGAAAAGGTAAGTCTTAAGGGCAAGGGTAAGGGCAAAGCTAAGAAGTGTTCAGATGCTAGCCAGCAATCCAAGCCGTCTTCAGCCTCAAGGCACATGGGAAAGGGTGTATGAGGGAATTGCCCTCTATATCTGGAAGAACAAAAGAAGATGAAGGAGGGGATGGAGATCTCCACCTAAGGTATCATGAAATGAACCACTTCTTTATCCGAGGTATATGATACCAAGATATGGATATGTCATATATGATATGCAATATCCACAAAGAAGTGATGGCCTTTGTGAAAGGACCAAGAAAGAAGTACCCATCATTGGAGCAAGTGTTGCGGCCATAGATAGGAGTACCTTTCAGTTTATTTCAGCCTAAAGGGCACGAAATAGAGTTGAGAACTGCTATTTCATATATTGCCAATAGATAGAAACACTTTATTATTGCATATTGTATGACAATGATGGCAATTAATAAAGTTGATGTTTCAATCTTAAAGATATGATCTTTGTGGCAATGCCTTGTTTATCTTGTGATACATGGTATGCATAAGATAAAATGATACCTAAAGTTATTGATAACTCAAACAATCAAATTAGCATCAATCATGAGAAATTCATTTCTAGTTTCCATATGATGGATAAATCTAGACTCTTTTGGTTAGAGAACCAGTAAGAGACATGAATATCTTATACATGATTAATCAATCTTCACTAATGGTAGTGGGAGAATGATTGTCCTATTAGGTATAATACATGTGATGTATTTACATACCTATTGGAGCGAATGCTAATACTTCAAATGGTGTTTAGAGAAATACCAATATGAATATCTTGAAGTGTTCAAGATTATCATAAATGAAGTACAAATTTGGTAAAGTATTAATTCTTGATGAGATCAATGAATAAAATACTTAGACCAAATGTTTGAGATCCTTATGAGTGATTATGATAGTGTATCATAGTGAACTCATGATTAAGGCATGGTGATGTCTAAATCAAGAAGGAATCATACTCTAAGGAGTTAGAGAATGATTATCAAATAATTGAATTCTTCTTAATAAAAGAATACCCACACTAATAAAGGAAATTAAGAATCACAAGGGTTGTGAGTTCTTATATCCTTAACAGATACACCTCAATTATCTATGTGATGAGTTTTTCATGTGATGAGTCAACTATCAAGATGAATATGAAGAACAGAATCTTGAGTTATGGTTTATGACCATTACATCCTAAATGACATCCATGTGAACCATAAGGTATGACCTCGATGGTAGCACTCATTGGATCATATCCATAAGTGCAAATGAGTCTTAAGTGTTAAGACACATGGATAACATTTTGAGAAGGATGATGCTTGTTGATTGCAACTTAATGACTGAGACATTTGGCATATGGATACTAAAACCACATTCCTATGAGGAATAAAACAAGGATGTGTACGTGACACAACCTATAAGGTTTATGAATCCACTAATGCAAATGAAGTTTATAAGTTACAATGGACTAATCAATGTGATTGATTGAGTACAAGCAACTCAGAATTGGATCTTTACTTTGATGATATAGTCAAAGGGTTTGACTGACATGTCAAAGATAAAGAAGGGATCTGTGATTTAGTGGGAGCGTGTTCACATTCCACATGTTGATGTGAAATGGAAATGTTCTAGAATGGAAATCCAAAAGTGGAAATTATCTTTAAGGAAGATAGAGATGTTTCCTATATGATAGGAATAGAGATCTATAGAGATAGTTCTCAACAAATCTCTTGACCTGGAAAAGAGAAAGCATACATTGGAAATCTGTACTGAAGGGTTCAGTATGCACAGATTCAGTGGGAGAAAACTTGTCCAAATTATATGGATATTAGTATCCCAAGGCCAAGTGTCCAATTCTTATGAAGAATGGGAACACTAAGAATAGATATGGATCTATCATGTATGCAATCATCCCATTGTCTTGCATGTATGACATGGCAAGAATAAAATGCATTCATCATCTTGTATGTAGGACATGGAAATATGATGTGCTCATCCTGATAACTCGTATGTGGGACATGACCAGTGGATGTATGTCTGCTTCCAGTAAGGGTTACTGGAATACCATGAGAAATTGATAAGTGCTTGTGAAGTGCTAGTTCTATGGAGATAAGGAAGAGTTCGATGTAAAGAGTTACATTGATGCGAACTTCCGAAAAGACAGAGAATTAATCGCAAGATATACATAAGATGTATAAAAGTGAAAGTTTGTTGATAATTTGAAGTGTTCCAATAAAACCATTTAAAAGGGAAATGTCGAGTATCTGTGTGTTAGTGAACAGCAGTGGATACTATATGGATCTAAAAGTTCATGAGATGAACTTATATTCCACTCATTGATGACAAGTCTGGAATCCTTGATCATGCAATGTGGCTAAAGGTTAGCAATGGAATACTAGATCGCATATTACGGCAACTCCATCTCATACGTGCGACGTACAACAAAAAGATGAGAGACATGCGATTTATACTGACTTTGGCAAGGTGTTGCCATTACTCACTATGTTGGCACTAGAGCACAGTGACATGTGGGACATGTTTGAAGATCACTATGAATATGATTCAAGAGTGATTGGCTCGCAGTGCAAGTGGGAGTCTGTTGGTATGTATGCCCTGAGAGCCAATCATGGGATGATTGGTGGGATACATTAAGATTGATTTGATTAACATCAAAGGCAAGCTTCCAATTCTTTCTGGTTCAGTCATATGAGATAGTGATAGAACAGATTGAATGTCTAGAGAATGACAGTACTCAATGACGTATGCCTTCAGGTTCATGACCTGAACGATGAGATCATACGGATGCTAAGAGTTTGTACATTCTTGTTATGTCCCTAGTCGGATGTCATTGTGGAAGGTAAATAGACAACAATGACACACAAGACTAGATTGTGGTGTTGGTTGATGACAGAATCTCATTAGTCATGATATAGAGATATCAAACCAAACACATAGGTACTTGTTAGAGAACAAGGTACCGGACAGACCCACCGTGAGTTTGACACATGGAACCATGAGATGGTAGTCACAGTCGGTACTCACAGTGATGGTGGTGAGTGTGATTCTTTGACCTGAAATCACTACACTCAACACATGTCGTTGGGCACACTTTGACATCATCAAACGCAGTCCTGAAACATGGGTTGTTATAAAGGTGATGATTGGGTGGCTTTGACACATGGGGCTTTTGAGGGGTGAGTGATAGATATGGGATTTGTCCCTCCTGAGGGAGTTTGATATCCATGGCCACTTGATGAGTAGGATTGAGAAAGGCGTGCACGCATGTGTGAATCAGTATATGATACTGATGTCATACATATCTCTTCCAGTCTACTCTGAGATCAAGGAACTGAATGAACGTTGACAGGATGACTGTTCCATGCCTCGAGTTCATTTGGGATATCAGTGACAAAGGAATTATACATTCACTGTAACACCATTCACGGATTGTAGGATGAAAGTTGTTCTCCAACTTTCTACTTTCACTTGGGTAGCAATGATGTGTGACTAGGCACCGCTCTTTGCTTGTGAAGTCATAAGTGTTATGGATTTTCACTGCCAATGTGAAATGGACCTGCAGGGTCACACACACAGGATTTAACCTGGAAGAGGAGTTTTGTCCACAAAGCAATGTTTAGATTGATTACTAAAGGAGTTTGGTAGTTCAATTAAACACTCAATCAGTCGATAGCTCAATATTGTATGGTTCAAGGCGTTGGACGCATTGATTGGAGTATCGAATTGATTGAAATCGCAATTGACTGATTTTGCCCAACCTGTGCTCCCAATCGATCGGTTCATGTGATGAACCGGTCGGCTGAGGTTGCTGAACCGGTCAGCTGGAGTGTCCAGGCCGATCGGCTCATGCCCAGGTTGAGACGACCGGTACAAGAGTTGAACCGATCGGCTCAACTGGTGCAACTGACCAGTTGGGAAAGTCATGTCGGCAAGAATTTTCCTTTCGTTTCAAATTGCCCAATTCGATTGGGAATAATATTGGTATTCGATACCAATTGGGAAAGAAACAAGGAAAGTCCTTTTGAGCCGGATTAGGACCATGAACCGATCGGTTCAGGGCACCAACCGATCGGTTGGAGTGCCCCAAACGATCGGCTCAGGTCCAACGGATCGGCTCAATGGCCGAACCGATCGGTTCAGTTGTGAACCGATCATTTCAAGTTGTGAACCGGTTGCTTTTTGTGGAAAATTCTCGAGCCCTTCTACTCCTTCTTTAGTCCCACATTGCCCGGGATGGAGAACCATGTCCCATGACTCTCCTATATATATAGGGGTATTGGGGGCTTCTCAATGTACAGCTCAGTGCAACCAGTTGCTCTGCAAGTTGTCGTTCTCTCTGGTTTTGGTAACCGTGAGAGAGCCCGAGCAAGTGCTTCCCACAAAAGGGAGGTGCAGCAAGGGAAGGACAACTGCAGTTGCAACAGGAGGCAGGAGAGTGTGTTGGCGACTAGTACATCAACAGGAGGGTGCGACTCCTTCCACTTCCTTGTGGGACAAGGAGTGTGGAGTTCCAGGTGGTCCGTGTGGACTACTACAGAGGCGGGAGGACACTGCCGCTTTGGAGGACAACTGTCATCCGATAGTCCGGTTCGAGTAGGAGTTGTCAGTCCCGGTACAACCAGGAGCTGCACTGACGCCGTCGAAGTCCGGAGTTGAAGACCGCACATTGCGCGAGGTATTGTCGCCGAGAAAGCCTCGGGACAAGGTATGATTCCGCAAACCATCCTTTCTTATTATATAGACGTTGACGCGTTTCCTCGGTATGGGTTTGGGGAGAATTTTTTGTTTCCGCTGCCTTCTCTGTCTCCCCTAAAACCCAACACCTCTCTTAATGCCCCATAAGGAGCCCATAATGCTCGGAAAGCCCATAATTGCTCAGAAAGCCCATAATGCTCGGAAAGCCCATAACAAGGTGCATATAACTCTAACTCAATTTCCCTTAATCATGATCTTTCTTAGACTTGACTTATCTTCTTAATAACCTAAACTTAATCTTAATTGGGATTTCTCCCTCTTGAACATAACGGGATATCTCCCCATGAAACATAATGGGATTTCTCCCCATGAAACATAATGGGATTTCTCCCTCTTAAGCATGGATGGGAATCTCTTCCCTCTTAATCTTGGTTTCATGTATCTTAATCGTAAATCATAATCTTAATGTGATTTCTACTCTTAGACTTAGATTATAGCAATCAACATTCAATAATCATATACATTGAAGAAAGCATGCATTAATCATGATTTAACATAAAGTGCTTAATATAAATCATAAACATTCAATAAACCAAGTATTATCTATGCCAAGGCATGGCCCGCTTACCTTGAGCTAAAACACCTAAGTCAAACATGATTTGACTAGTTGGATCCTCTTAAATACCTGAAATTAACATAATTATCCTTCATTACACAACATTAAACCCTAATTTGTTCATATAAAATTTGAGATATGAAAATAGAGTAATTCGGCGATTAAAACTAGAAAATCGAATTTCCTTATTGAAAATCCTTTCCAGAACATATTTGTTTATATTTTTCTGAGGTTGTATGCAAAAGTTATGAATTTTGCACTTTGGACCAATCAGAAATCAAGAAAAATCCACGTATATATAGATATATCCAAATCCAGGAAATCGGGGCCCGCATCTGACCTGGCCCAATCGGGCTTGGCCAACTAGGCCACGATGCTTGCTTGAGCAATCAAAGAAACAGGGTGTGAAAACCCAAAAAATGCCCTCGCGGGTGAAAAAAACAAAAAGAAGAAGACAGGGCACTAAGGTCATTGCACGACCTGGATTCTTCACCCCTCAGCCATGGCGTCCAGCACACGATCAGGAGGTTTTTGCCTCCAATCCAAGCTCGCAATGGCGCAAGCCCTCAAGACGTTGTGACTGGCAGATGCTTCCTTGCATCAGAACGAAGCTGACGAGCCAAAGGTTAGGCTCAATGGTCCTCTGGAGCACCAGGACCACCTCATGTTGATGACGGGTTGTTGCTGGGAGCAAAGAGGAACAAACATCCCCAAGAGTAGGAAAGGAGGGGCGACGATGCATCCTTAAGGTCTGGTGAAGTTAGTCGACTGGCCGGGATGGCAGGGCGAGGACCTAAACTCCCAACTCGTCGGAAAACACTACAAAAATAGGGGAGGAGGTCGGGTATAGGAAACCAGTGCGATCATGGTGAAAACTGTCTGCTGAGGGTCGAGAAGCATTCTTCATGGTCGAACAAAAGTTGGGGCATTGTTCCCCAGGTAGGAGGAGCCCTGAGGCACCGCCACGACTAGCGTCGGCGGTGACCTCCACTAAGCTCTATAGGATACAACGACTGGGGCTGGCACGGGGCAAACCAAGGCCACGAAAACAAAGAGGGAGGCTAGAGGATGCTCACCGGGGTTGTGATTGAATCGAGGTGACCGGAGCGGCGTGCACCAGGCCAAGGTAGTCGAGGAAACGAGGTCGAGCAGGTCGGGGCTCATGAGGGCGTAGGAGGGAAAATTGAGCGAGGAGGGGAGTTGCTTGGAGTCCGGCGATTCTTGCGGACTACTTAGGTGGAGGTTTGAGAGGCTAAGGGAGCGTCGCGGAGAGCTAGCTGTGAGCCATAAATGGGCATTTTGCTACAGTGAGCGAGAGGGAGCGAGCTGGGGCTTGCTAGATTTGGGGAGGCGAGGAGAACTCGGAGGTGAAGAGATCTCGTGAAACGGTCCCGTAATGAGGGAGAGAGAGATCGATGAAGGAGACCGTCCGGCTGACTGCAGGGCTGACGAAATGTCGAGAGGTGGAAGACAAGCTGTGATCTGTTGGATCCTGATCCCACGGTCACGGACGCACGTGGAGAAAAGGAACGGTTGAAATAGCCATGTAATAAAGTAAATCAATTAAGTGTGACAAATAATACATTGATTCATATACTATAAATCATATAAAACGTATAATTAGCATTTGGAGAGTCATTCGATGTCCAAATGACCTCAAATTTCACCCAAAGGTTAAAGAGGTGCATTACAACACAATGGCTTAATTAATTTCGTATTTTAGCTCACCATCACTACTAATTAGGCAAAAAGCATTCAATACACTTAAGTGAATATATTAAAGCATATAGAGTTATTCATTAATGAATAAATGGAGATAATTCAGATAATTCGTCCAAATATCAACAATAAACATTTTGAGGAACATTAAGCAAGCTCTTATGCATAAAAACCACTAATGATAATAAGAGAGATAAAAATGATATAAAAACATCCATTTCTATTTTCTAAACAAGAGTGCATAAATGCGCAAGGAAATACTTTCTAAAGGTAAACCATGGGTAATAAAGTAAGTGAACATATTTTTTCTTCACATGAAATGATATTGTAAAGCTAATATGGGTAAATTGCATAAAGCTCCTTAACAATTATACTATTAGAAAAAGAGCATGCAAAGAATAAAATGTTTTGGAAATTTGCATAAAAATATTGGGGTGTTACAACACCTCTGTCATTGTAGGGGATCAGACACACGGTTGTGCCCTTACCTATTGCCACTGAAACCGCTGACATGGCCGCCTCTGCTCCTGATGAGGTTGCATACTGTAATGCCCCTCCAAGTGCTTATATAAGAACCATATTGGAATGTCGCAAAACATGATACTCAAAAGCAATAAGATAAATGAAACACCATGCATTAACTCAAAATCGATTCATACATTGTTCATAAAAAGGGAAAAAATAAGTTGTCACATCTGGATCTCAAGCCTAGTACATATAAACTAAGAAAAACTAAAACATGGAAAGATTAACTAAACTAAAGGATCTACTAAGTGGTAGATGGCACCCCACCAAGCTAAAGTCTCCTGGATCAACTACACTTGAAGGCTCACTTCAATTCCCTCTTGCTCCTTGATCTAGGGACATCTCATCCCACGGCCATGTGTAAGAAAGCATCAACATCAGTTAGCGGCATTATGCATGTTATAAGAACTGAAAATAAGCATATACTTGAACTGAAATAAACTTGACATAACTTGACATTACGAATTCTCATTACGCATTAATCTTCATTACATCAATGAATCAAGTACCTTACTATATGCATTCTCTCTTCAGTGCCCACATGGGGCACATCATGCTCGGAAAGCCCATCATTGCTAGGAAGCCCATAACAACCATAAAGGCCCATCATTTCGAGAAACATATAATAAGTTACTTAATTCTCTTAACTTAACCTTAACATCATTGTTCTTATCTTGCCATCAATGTAAATTGTCCTCATCCAATAATTGCACCAAAGTTCTCATCAGGCCGGTTAAGGCTCATCTTAGTTGCACCAAAGTGATCATCAATGTCATAAAGACAAAATAACATAAGGAGGAACAATTCACAACTTAAGTGCATTATATTAATCATCATGGGATTTCTCCCTCTTAATCTTGACATTAACATTACATGATTTTTGTGATTCTTTATTCAATTTCTTAATCATTTTTTGGTCAGTCAAAAAGCGTGTTACTATAAACCAAAACTTTGGGTACTGAGTACCCCCTTACATGAACAGGAGCTAAAGAGCTCGACCAAGGATCATATACCCCACACAGGGGGTATTACACTAGACCTAAAGATAACAGGAACCGAGAAGAACATCAAATTAACAAGGCTAAAACCAGACAATTCTACCAGGATAGCGATTAATTACAACCTGTAGATACATGCAATAAGCCCACCCACAAATAGTAACTACAAATTGCAACAAGCAACCACCAGGAGGCTCTGCCTGGAATAGCATCACTAGCTTCAGATCTTCCTAGATCGCCATACCCATCACGATCTATCAATAGAGAGCTGCAAAGCTAAGATGTTCGAAACAACCTTTCCTTCTTAGCACGGTACCAACTATCTAATGGAAGCACCCACAAAGTGTGGTCCTATGCCAACAAATTGGGGTTCAACTAACATCCGAACCAGGCACCAATCTGTAGATGTCCTGCAATAGGAACAGAAACCAAAATCACCCTAGGGGTGTTCCTACACACAGCAAGGAAGGGTGACATAGGAAACGACCCCAGTAGCACCTAGTTGTAGTCATATGATCAGGATCAAACCCAGAGAATATATGTCGAACACCCTGAGGGCGCCACCCTCACAGCAACAGACAACAGCCATGCCTGCAGAGCAGCTCCTGGGATCAGCTTGCTGTGTCGCTGAGAAGCAGAAACTAGCAGGCATCCACCACCACTCATCAGCTTGCTGTGTCGCGAGGTAGAACCACCACGATGTGGCCAAGGGCAAAAGCCGACAGAACAAAAGGGCGGATGAGAGCAAGGGCCCGATCACCTCCGCCCTGAACCGGAGCGAAGGACAGAAGGATTGGGGGATTTGCCGCCGCCAGCGATCAACACCTGGACGGTGTCCGTGATGGATTGGCCACTCCGCCGAGCAGACAAGAGGACTCATCACCCAGCGGGGAAGCCAACGTCGCCGTATACGCCAAAGCCAAGACCAGCCGGGATTGAGGCTCCGCCGAGCAGGCCGGGAAGACCCGTCACCCAGTAAGGGAGCCAGCACCGCCGGAACAGCCACGGAAGACACTGGGTGAAGGTGTGCAGGTGAAGAAGGAGAAGACGCCCCAATCATCCACCGCATGATGAGGCACCAACACAGAGCCCCCAGGACAAGAGTGACTTCCCTCCCTCCGTCACACTTTAACGGATAGAGTCGACAGGGTCGAAAACGCCAAATCTCTGCCCAAATCGACCACCGTGTGATGCCTTGCATCGCCCCCATCAGCCCTGAGCAACTGAGGAGACGCCAGAAAAACCCGACCAGCACCCTAACTCCAGGGAACCACCGCAACTCTCAACCGTAAGCAACACCCAAGCTCGTTGGAGGCCAGGGGGAGGGTCGCGCAGAAGAGACGAACCCTCCCCCCAGCGGCAGCCGCCGGGAAGGGGTTAGAGAGAGGGCGGAGCAGAACCCTAGAGAGAGAAGGGGCAGAGCGAATTTCAATCGCTCCTAGAATCTTGATCTTATCAATTTCTTAATCATTGCATAATCATAGCATTAAACTAATTAACATCAGTGATAAGCATATGACTTTATGGACATAACAACAAGCATATAATCAAAGGCATAATCCTTATCTTGATTTCATTCATTAACATGAAATTCTAAAGCATAATATTAAATCATACATAGCAACCAATTCATCCAAAGTATATATGCATAATGACATGACTCACTTACCTTATTGGAGAAAAACCTAATCATAGTTCCTTGATCCTGAGTCAAGTCCTAGGTTCCTGAAATTAACATGGTTTGTATTAATTATCATCTTCATTAATATTCTATACCCTAATCCCTTCACCCACCATATACCAAACTATATTTCTTATTTATATTGAGAATGACTCTACTTCAAAACCATGATAGAAATCTTAACATTGAATATACACCTAAAAATCATTTGTGATATAGTATCCATATATAAAATCATCTTATATACTAATATATAAATACATCATATATTTAGAAAAATCCTAAATCATAATTGTATATACTAAACTCACTGAGTTTAATTATGCCTTCAGAATAAAATATGATGAAAATCATATACCAGAAAAAAATAGTCATATATATTAGTTATTGTCTCAAATAATCATCAATTATCTTACCGAATGGCCACTTAAGACCAAAAATCAAATACTAAAATAATTATACATAATATTAGACCAAAACTCTAGATAAGGTAATAGCATTGCACATTAGGGTTCCTATAAAAATATCAGGTCATTTTGTAATCAAATCGTGGGTGAAATACCCAAAATACCCTTATTAAGGTTTACATCAAAAATTGAAGTTGAGAACCAAATCACAAAGATCGGGCTTTAGAATCATGTTGATCATATACAAATATAGTTACTATAAAATATTTATGAATTTTTAAAGTTGTTTTAAATTTTTAATGCACAAAACATTGAATTATCATATCTTTTAGGAAATCAAATTATAATAAATATTAGACATCTAATACATCCTTCTAATATATTTTTACAAAATATTAGACATCATAATCTGTTCATAGGAACCTTGTTTGATGAAATGTCTGTTTCTTATCTCAAGATATAAATTTTATAAGAATACATATTTTAAAGAATTGTGGACCATAGATTTTGGATCTGACTGTGTTGTGTGCCCAGCAGCTTCAAACATTGGTGCCTCACAGATCCTTGCATGATCTGGCTATTTTAGAGCCCATGAACCCGAACACCCTTTCCACTCTCTCATGGGGCATGATACGGGGTCGCGATGCCCCTGCTATAGCGTGAAGGCACAACATCGTCGACCTGGGGGCTCTCTCTCCGACGGTTGAGATGATTCATCTAACTCGTTGTTGTTGCCATGACTCCAAGGGTTGAGAGAGAGTACTCATCCTATCTCCTTACACAGCCGTCAGCCGCCCTCATCTTCTTCCCATTGCCTTCCATTCTTGCGACGTTGCACCGCCGACGGATCAACCCGTCGTGGATTCACACTCTCCCGACTCCAGATCTTCACACGACCTTCCCTTGGCTTCGTCCCTTTCTTCTGTTCTCACACTGCCGCCCCTACTGCCTATGGTAGTCAAGGTCGACCACCCTCTTCTCTACGTAGGGCATGCTCGACGCCTTGTTTGCTCGTGTGAGGTCCTCCAACTCCCACTGACGCTGCCCAACGTTGGCTCATCCATCAGGGGAGCACCGAGGCGCCTGGCCTGACTGGAAGACATGAGGGTGAAAGAGGATCATGGTGAGTTCTCAGGGCACCTAGGGTGTGGCTCCTACCTGGGCCCACCAAAACTCCATGGTGGCTCCTCCACCTGCATCCCCCCTCGAGGCTGGTGCAGGGTCCATGCATATTAGTGCGCTCCTGTCTGAGGTCGTAGGGCGTGGAAGCATATCAAGCTTGATGGGGATGATGAAACGTAGATGTCTCGGACCTGGTCATCCTTGGCGGGTCTGTAACTACATTAGTCTCTCCAGGCATTTGGGTCGGCAGAATGTGGAGGTGACCCGATGCTATGGCCTTATGGCGATGAGGGGGTGGAAGAAGCCTGGAAACCATATATGTAAACCTAGGGGAAACCCTAGAAGTTGTACTGAAGAGAGAAAAAATAGTAAAGGTATTCATACCCTTATATACTAAGCCTTCCGAGTTCCTTCCACATGCTTCATGTATTCTAGACTGATCTATGTATCTTAGGCCAAACAGACTTGCTAAAAGATATTCCATAATGACAAAGCTAACTTGTTGCTTATTATGGAAGAAATCCACACTATGATACCCCACTAGTCACAACTAACAACTCCCCATATTTCTCTTTCTCTCTCATGAATATGGCAACTCTCATGGAAAGGTATGTGTGGTTAAAAGGAAAACATTCCCAATATGGTGACCATGTGTGTCTCTTAAGTACTAAATTACCACTCTTACTTCATTGACACACAAAGAGCCATAAAGGAAATTATACAAATACATTGCACAAAATTGGCTAAAGAGACTAACTCATCTTATAATTTCAAAATTGGTTAAAAGGAATATTTAATTATTATTTTTATATTAAGAACTTAAACTATTTCTCTTTAAGTAAAATCACATTTTAAGGTTTAAGTTATTCTTGAAATTTTGGGATGTTACAATTCTACCCACCTTACATAAATTTCGTCCTTGAAATTTTCTTATTGCTACCCACCTTAGGATTTTACATATTCCATGTACCCTAAACACTTTTAAGTCTCATCCCCATGGTCAAATACGATTTGAACCTCATTATTTAGACCAACTTGTGGGTATACTATCAATGATTCTATTTCACCTCATTATTGTCATTCCAAGAGACTTCTCTTACCTCTTTTCTAGGGGTTTTGATTCTACCATGGATCTTACTTACTTATCAAAATTCTACTCCTTGTATGCATGCTTGGCCTTCCTATATGTTTGATTAAGTTTAGGTGATTCTATGTCTTAAACTTTTAATGCAAACTCTTCTTTTATTAGTCATCTTTGGATACATGCCAGTCGGTCATATATTCAAAAATGACTTATCTTAACACACTCATCTTAATACCTCCCTCATGCACATGTACCATACCACATGTAATTGGAAGGACAAGATAAGAATGACTATGCATATAATATTCTCTCTACAAAACCACATGAGCCTATGTCCCATACCACATACACACGAGAAAAAGAGAGAGTATGCTATATACAATTCTAGAGTTAACACAAAAATCCAAAACATCTAGGCACATAACCCTAATCATTATCTAAACCTTTATCTCACATATAGACCTCTACTTTGGTTTTTCATATCTTTATCTTAATATTCTATACCTAGGTCTTAGAACAATGTGAATCTTTAGCTTAGTGGCCATCTACTCATCGCTCTGATACCATATTGTAACGCCCCTCCAAGTACTTATATAAGTACCATATTGGAACGTCGCAAAACATGATACTCAAAAGCAATAAGATAAATGAAACACCATGCATTGACTCAAAATAGATTTGTTATAACCCCAATTTTTGGGTTCAATTGGTGAGAAATGTAATTTCTCATATTAAAGATATTTGAACAAATAATGATATAATTTGCTTCAAAATGGATTTCGTTTACAATAGCCTTGATGTTTGTGTTGTGGGCTTTATTGGCTATTAGGCCCAATAACAAAGAAAATTCAATTAGTGAATGAATAATTGAATATTTGATAAAAGAAATATGTGGAAACCTCTAGAACGCAAATCCAAAGAGGATTTCGTGCCTCTTGGGTTCCTTGGGTTCCAAGGAGTCCAAATTTGCATAAAGAAAGCAATAAGAAAAGAAAAGATAAATTATGGATTTCTTTGTTAAGAAAGAAATTGAAAACAATGAGAAAATGTGGAAAATGAGTGGAAAGGGGCATAAATGATATTTCTTAGGGAAATTTCGTATCCATGAGGTTTCTAATATTAAAAAGAATTCCAATGAGGAAAATAAAAGAGAAATAAAAAGAAATCCTCAAAAAGAGGTATTTAAATGAGAAATAAACAAGATAATGTGAAATAATGCATAATGATGCATCTAGAAGGATAATAAGTATTCGATAAAAAGAATTTCAAAATAATGGAGTGTCTTGGGATCCAAGGAGTCCCAATAAAGAGAAAGGAAAGAGAAAATATTAAAATTTGCAAGATAAAAGATAATATGATACATTATTAATGTTTTTGGTAGCATTATGAAAAAGGAAATGATTTCTATTGAAAAGAGAATATAATTTCGTGCCAATACATAAAAGGCAAGTACAAGGAAGATAAAAGTGGAAATATTTGAAATCCTAATAGCAAAAGAAAAGGAACATAAAAGAAATAAGAGAGAGAAACTAGCCTTTTAATTTAGGAATTACATTCCTAATGGGAAAGGGGCGTTGCTAATCCCTAGATGAGCAATGAAGGGCGTGGGAACTCTCCCTATATAAGGGGTAGAGCTCTTAGCCGGTTTTGGAAAAAATCTTACACACCCCTCTCTTCCCTCTTCTAGTTTCTTGCATGTAAAAACCCTAACCATGTAAAGCAGCACACCATGGAGTGGTGAGGGACTAGAGGATGACCTAGTTTGATGCGGATTACTCCCACGACATCAGGGGGAGGTTTTCCGTCAAGCTTCACGCCCGGGGTCGCGTGTGGTCGCAGCAGCACGGCTGCAGGGCCGCTGGGAGGTGCAGGCCTGGCCAGCACGAACTAGCTACTTTGGACGCAGGTTAATGCCAACCTTGGATGCGTGGGGGAGCACTGGAGGTGATGGTGTAGTCCCGGAGGGTCGTCGGCCCATGGAGGAGAAGGGGGCAGCCACGCACAGCTGAAGAACGGCGGGCTAGGGCAGTAGCCGTCGGGCTGCCCAAGGAAGAAGAAGGTTAGATGCGTGTTGGACAGAATTGCCCTCCGCGGGTCAAAAGAGTTGAGTTTTAAGTCGAGGGCAAAACCGTAATTAGGTTATAATTCTCAAGCGATCCGCATTGCATGAGCTGGATGACGTGCCGCCATCTGATTGGTCAAGTAAGTGTTTTAATGCAAAATTCGTAGATAAATAAGCATAGCTCGGATTAAAACAAGTTATATATGAATTTTGATCAGGAGAACACAAGGAATCCAATAAAAATAGTTTTATATCCTGAATCTGATCATAGTTCGAAATATAGTGTAAATTATCATCTTTAATGAATTAAAGATTAAGAAACCCTATTTTGATATGATTAATGTGTTTAATAGGGTTTAATGGATCTTTAGAGTTGATATTAATCTGTTAAATGTAAAAAGGAACATTGAGTTCAAAAAGTAAGAACTTTGCACATGATTAGTCTAATTTAGAGTTTATATGCTTGAAATTGGAAAAGTACATAAAAGTTATCATCTTTAATGTTTTAATTATGGGAAAACTCTTAGATTTGATGATAGATGGTCTTAATGACATTAATTGGATAATTCAAGTTGAAATTAAACTGTTGTTAATAAAAGTGAGAATAGGATCTAAAAAGATGATCTTTTTATATAATTGGTTTAATTTAGGGTTTTTTGCATGATTATGCACTAATGAGCTTGAAAACCCTAATTTTGATGAATATGTCTTTTAATTGATTTAATTGTGTAAATCCACGAATAAAATAGAGATGTGATGATCCTAAGCCAATTTGAGCATAAAAGATCCTTAATGTGGATAATTTGAGTAATTAGGGTTTTTATGAATGGAAAAGTTGTTTTAGGGTTTGTTAACTTAAAAAGGATAAAGTTTGAGAAATTGATCTAAGAAACCCTAATGCATCCTAATGAGACTTAGAAACCTTAGAAAGATGTCCCAAGTCAATAAGGAGTTGTTTGGGATATGCTTGTGACATTTAGACATTATACATGTTTTCAGGATCAATGTTTGCTTGATTGATTGATTGGCTTGCTTGATTGGACATCTAGTTGGATTTGGATAAATTGTTGCTTGAGATCTCCAAGACAGGTATGTGGTTACTTATGAATAACCGCTTATTTTCCCGATGGTTTCTTGGATGTTTAATCGCATTGGATGCAACTAAACTGTTTGGATGTTCATATTGCAAACTATAATGTGGCTATGACTAACACAAAGGATATATGCCTACAAACTCAGATCTTGGTTCTCTCTGTGGCATAATAGCTAACCTAGTACATGGATGCCAATGGGTAGGTCCATCAAGTTAGAGAAAGGCCTAGTACATGGCTACCTATTGGGTAGGTCCATCAGGTCTATGGATGACCTAGTACATGGCTACCTATTGGGTAGGACCATCAGGTATATGGTTGACTTAGTACATGGCTACCATGGAGGTAGGACCATCAAGTCATAATGAGTTAGATATTGGGCTGTCTTCGGATAGTGCCATGCGACTCTATTACCTAAAAGAGAGGTGATATCCATGTCCACTGCAGGGACAGCCCAGAGTTTGAGAATATGTATGGATTGAGTTGTATGGTTTAAAATGTAATCTTGATTGTTAAATGATTAATTGAATGATTATATTGTTAACATAGTTGAACATTATCTGTTTCCTCCACATACCAGCTTCGGCTGACCGACGTTTGTTTGTCAGCATTTTAGGTACAATGAAAAGAACAAACAGTAAAGTGATACCTTATGAATTCAAGAATTAAAAAACAAGGAGGAACTAGTTAGAATAGTTCAGCTGAGGTTAGAGGTTTAGTTTGTTCCAAACTTTTCAAAGGTATGCAAAGAAAAATTTTATTACCATTTTCAGTATAGTCTGTTAGAATTTAATAATTGTTTATAGTTATATGTCGAACCTTTGATCCAGGATTAATGGGTGCGGCTTCAACCTCTTGGTCTCCCTTAATTGGGGGTTACTGAAAGGTGAGGTCGTAACATTTGGTATCAGAGCCTAGGTTCCTCAATTAACCATTAATAATCATTAAATTTTACAAACTCCATAGAACCCAAGGGAGTTATTAGAGGAGTATCCAAAAGACGGAGGTGTCTAGAAAGGGATCACGACCGGGGGCTGGCAAGATTTTCCTCCACACCGCTAGTCAGAATATGAGGACTCCCGGACCCGTGTGACCGCCTGGCCAAAGTCTTAGGGTATGAATCGAAATAAGATACCTTTAGGACTTCTCATCTTATTCATCCCTTCTCATCACAAAATTCTGATAAGGACATAAAGGATTAAGGTTTTCTTTCTTCTCCTCACCCTCTTGAGGTATTGGTAAGGTTAATAAGGTTTAAGGAATCCTCCACCAAATTAATGAAAGGCATGTAAATAAGATGTCATGGACATAAGCTTAATAGATTAAGTGCAAACTAAAGAATAGATACATGCTTAGGTCGTATGACATAAGTTGTCATGTCCTCAGAAGAGACCCGAGGCTAGACCTTCGTGACAGGAGGATAAGTTAGTCTTGGAGATAAAGATCTCCATTTCAAGTAGAGACATGGCACATCCTCGGAGGATGATGCTAACCCTAACCCTAAGTGAAGGTTAGAGAGAGATGAGTTGGACCAGGTGTTTGTAAGGGCATGCCTTTGGGATGCCATACGATCCATGGGTGACCTAGCACCTTTTGGCAACCCAACCCTGGGAATGGTCGTGCAAGGGTAAAGGATAGCCCCTTAGATGACGACGTTAGTGAAGGACCTTAGAAGTCCTATGGACTTGTGCAAGTAGGGTATAGCTAGCACCTAGGGCACGTCATAGTGCTGACAGTAGGGTGAAACACTGGATAAGGAATTATGATGGAGTATAAAGGGTTATGGATGATCTTGAGAAAACATAAGTTCGAACCTAGGATTCACCCATGTAGAGCATGCTTTTGAGGATGATCCTTCATGAAGAAAGGACCTTTTATAGTGAGGTTGGTTGTAGTTTTAGCTCTAGAGAGAGAGCAGGAAACCCAGCAAGAAGGTTGGAAGCCTAAAACCCTGAACAATGGATGATAGTGGTTGCCTCATGATCGATCCCCGAAAGTTGATGATACCTTGGTTGTCTTTAGAGGGACCAAACCCTTGAGCAAAGATGAAGCTTCTGGTACCTACGTGCCTATGGTATAAATGTTTACCTTCCGAGGTAGGAAGAAGAGTTCCTTAGACCTAGAAAGGTTTAATAGCAGGTTATGAGGCCTTGTACCTTGTTGGTTGTCCTTAAGGAGGACCCAACTCTAAGTGTTGCTTGAGTTGAAGGATGACAAGGAGTGCATGTCATGCCTTTTTCATGCCTGGTTTTTAGTTAAGACACAGAGCATGCAGTGAACCTAGGGTTCCTAGGCCTAAGGGGGGAAGTGGTGTACCTAAGGCTCATGATGAGAAGTTGAGTTCCTATAGAAGCAAGCATGGTACTCCTCATGTATAGAGGAAAAGGGGAAGCCCCTTAAGTTTAAGGTTGATGTGTTCCTATAGAAGTTGAGTTCCTTAGAACCCCTCACAACTAGGTTGATGATAAAGGGAAAGTTTGATCTTGATCCAACATCGAGGAAAGAAGGATAAGTATGACCTAGCATGGTACAGTAAGTGATCTGCTTGTGCCTTAATAGCTTGCTAGGGTTAAGTAAGCTCATGTGGATGTAAATCCTAGACCTAGGAGCTTTTGTGACCGTAGAGATAGTTTTCCTCCCATCCTGGGAGAGGGACCCCTCTGGAAGGGTGTATATTAGTGTTGTTGGTTCAAGGTAAACTAAAGAGGTCTCATAGGATCTTGAGAAGCTAAGTGAAAGGTACATAGTATGAGATTGAATCTACAGACCCATAGATATCCATCTCTATTGCATGTGAATGTGTTACCATGGAGGTAACCAGCATGGGGCTTGACCAAGGTAGGCAGGTTGCCATGATGCCGATGAACGGATGACAGTCAGCCCATGAATGCAGAAAGAGAGATGATGAAGACTTGGGTAAGGTTCTAAGTGAACATGTACTATTACGGAGAATCCTAAGTCTATCCTAGGGTCAGGTAGGGATAAGACCGATGAAAGTAGGAGTTGCCTAATTTCCCAGTTGCACATGACCATAGGGTCTGGAGGTAACAGCTATCATTTTCTGAGGGCCATGGGTTAGGAGATTGGTCACCTCCATGAACTCATGGGACCCGAAGGGTAGATGAGTAGGGCACTCTCTTGATGCATGAGGGAAGATGGATGACCCCAAAAGAGTTGGTACCCAATAGACCTAGATGACCAAGGATATAAACCTCAGTAGGTTCAAGACTAGTGTGATATCATGATGTTTGTGATGAAGAGACATATGTGGCACGTTGCAAATTAGATTTAAAAAGTGTATTGGCAAGGTGGGATGCACCATCTCTACTCTTGGAACAGGAAGAACTCTGTATTTGGACTGTAGCCAAATTCTTATTTCCTCTTGTTATGGGGGTGAGAGATAGTACATTATGCATGTCATACATCAAGGATAAGAGATGATGTAGGTTGGAACGTTGCCAAGAAAAACGGGAATAGAGAAGATATCTACCCTGGTAAAGTGAATGATACATGGATGGTTTGTAAACACTAAGAGGAATGAGGTAGTCCCCTTATGAGGATGTTTTTATCATGAGCTATGTGGAACTTACAAGTTATACCAGGTTGAGTTTGGTCACCATGATGATGAAATCAGAGAGTGTTCTTAATGGAGATAGACATGGAATTTGAGGTAATATGATAAGTGAAATACATGGAAGTGTATGTCTTCAATGTTACCTAATATCTAAGGATGTGAGGTGGTAAAGGATGCTCTGGTTGAGATACATCTGACTTGTTTGACTAGAAGTTAGAAAAGGTTGTTTGGCTAACCCTAAGTTCGAAAGGGAGATGTGTTTGGATAACACTTAGACATAACAAGATTCATTGAAAATTTATGGTTGTTTGGTTAGCCAGTCTAGTCCTGAATACAATGAACGGGTGGTGGTAAAACCTCAGATGTACTTCTTTGGAAGATAAGGTGATGAAACCCCAACTAGAGTGGTTTAGGGTTTCAGAGGAATCGATCTTGGAAGAATCATGACATACAGGAAATCATGATACACCATGGAAAATGGCAATAGCACTTTAGATGCTTAAGATGAAGTTGCATGTGGTTTATGACCATGAAAGACAGGAGGTAAAGGACGAACCCCAGTAACCCAGTGTATCGATATAGAGGACAAAAGAATCCCTGAGAGGGAATGAGAGCTCAACACTATGGATGTTTTGATGGGTCTTAGGTCGAGATGCAATACGGGTTATGGTAGATCGCCTTACCTAGATGACATAAGGAAGAAAGAGTTATGTCAAGGGACAGATCTAGATGAACTACCCATGAGAGAGATGGTTCAACTACACCATAAAGCAAGTTCAAAGGTTCTTGAGTTTGAACTAAAGGTTCCCTTCCAAAAGGTGGAAGTGGGTACATGAAGAACGCGATGGTACATTTTATCACCCCTAACTATGGTTAGTATGATCCAGACTAAAGGGTTTGATGAGAGCACATGTGCTCATTCAGGGTGATAGCTAGAGACAGTTCTTGTCCTATGAAAGATGTGATGATGACCACCATAGCCAGTATCGAGATTCTAAGAAGCTCTGTAAGGGAGGTTGTGTCAATCACCACTTCAGTAAGGTGATGTTGGTGAAAGGACCACATGATGGTTATAAAAGGGCCACATGATGGTTAGAAAAGGACCACATGATGGTTAGAAAAGGGTCACATGATGGTTAGAAAAGGGACCACAGTGCTTGTAGATGAAGTCACTTTGATTGTGCAAGAGCTGAAAGGAGCCTAGAAACGATGAGAGTCGTGAGCAGATGCAAAGTAGACTGACATACAAGTTACTGTGGGAGAAAATGTGACATGAAAATCCGACCCCTCTAAGTTATAGCTAAGAGAGCTGAGTCCCCGATACATGGGAAATGGATGGGTGGAGAAGGTTAATATTGACCTAACCCCTCGGGATAAAGTAATATGTGATGAGTTCCATGTGTCCAATTTAGAGCACTATGTGAGGTACCCCGACCATGTGCTGAGCAATGAACCTAGTGAGCCCCAAGGGAGGCTGACATGGCCTGAGTCACCTGTGCAGTTTATAGACACCGTGATGAAAGGACTCAGAGAAAAGAATATGTGATAATAAAGGTTCTTTGAAAATGCCATGGGTACGGAAAAGCCACATAGGGGCCAATGATGGACATGGAAAAGTCTTATCCTGAATTGTTTGTTTGCTTGCCTGAATTTTGAGGACAAAATTCCTATAAGAGGGGAAGGATGTTATAACCCCAATTTTTGGGTTCAATTGGTGATAAATGTAAATTCTCATATTAAAGATATTTGAACAAATAATGATATAATTTGCTTCAAAATGGATTTCGTTTACAATAGCCTTGATGTTTGTGTTGTGGGCTTTATTGGCTATTAGGCCCAATAATAAAGAAAATTCAATTAGTGAATGAATAATTGAATATTTGATAAAAGAAATATGTGGAAACCTCTAGAAGGCAAATCCAAAGAGGATTTCGTGCCTCTTGGGTTCCTTGGGTTCCAAGGAGTCCAAATTTGCATAAAGAAAGCAATAAGAAAAGAAAAGATCAATTATGGATTTCTTTATTAAGAAAGAAATTGAAAACAATGAGAAAATGTGGAAAATGAGTGGAAAGGGGCATAAATGATATTTCTTAGGGAAATTTCGTATCCATGAGGTTGCTAATATTAAAAAGAATTCCAATGAGTAAAATAAAAGAGAAATAAAAAGAAATCCTCAAAAAGAGGTATTTAAATGAGAAATAAACAAGATAATGTGAAATAATGCATAATGATGCATCTAGAAGGATAATAAGTATTAAATAAAAAGAATTTCGAAATAATGGAGTGTCTTGGGATCCAAGGAGTCCCAATAAAGAGAAAGGAAAGAGAAAATATTAAAATTTGCAAGATAAAAGATAATATGATACATTATTAATGTTTTTGGTAGCATTATGAAAAAGGAAATGATTTCTATTGAAAAGGGAATATAATTGCGTGCCAATACATAAAAGGCAAGTACAAGGAAGATAAAAGTGGAAATATTCGAAATCCTAATAGCAAAAGAAAAGGAACATAAAAGAAATAAGAGAGAGAAACTAGCCTTTTAATTTAGGAATTACATTCCTAATGGTAAAGGGGTGTTGCTAATCCCTATATGAGCAATGAAGGGCGTGGGAACTCTCCCCTATATAAGGGGTAGAGCTCTTGGCCGGTTTTGGAAAAAATCTTACACCCCTCTCTTCCTTCTTCTAGTTTCTTGCACGTAAAAACCCTAACCATGTAAAGCAGCACACCATGGGGTGGTGAGGGATCAGAGGATGACCTACTTTGATGCGGCTTACTCCCACGACATCAGGGGGAGGTTTTCCGTCAAGCTTCACGCCCGGGGTCGCGTGTGGCCGCAGCAGCACGGCTGTAGGGCCGCTGGGAGGTGCAGGCCTGGCCAGCACGAACCAGTTGCTTTGGCCACAGGTTAATGCCAATCGTGGATGCGTGGGGGAGTGCCGGAGGTGATGGTGTAGTCCTGCAGGGTCGCCAACCCATGGAGGAGAAGGGGGCAGCCGCGCACAGCTGAAGAACGGTGGGCTAGGGCAGCAGTCGTCGGGCTGCCCAAGGAAGAAGAAGGTTAGATGCGTGTTGGACAGAATTGCCCTCCGTGGGTCAAAAGAGCTGAGTTTTAGGTCGAGGGCAAAACCGTAATTTGGTTATAATTCTCAAGCGATCCGCGTTGCATGAGCTGGATGACGTGGCGCCATCTGATTGGTCAAGTAAGTGTTTTAATGCAAAATTCGTAGATAAATAACCGTAGCTCAGATTAAAACAAGTTATATATGAATTTTGATCATGAGAACACAAGGAATCCAATAAAAATAGTTTTATAGCCTGAATCTGATCATAGTTCGAAATATAGTGTAAATTATCATCTTTAATGAATTAAAAATTAAGAAACCCTATTTTGATATGATTAATGTGTTTAATAGGGTTTAATGGATCTTTAGAGTTGATATTAATCTGTTAAATGTAAAAAGGAACATTGAGTTAAAAAAGGAAGAACTTTGAACATGATTAGTCTAATTTAGAGTTTATATGCTTGAAATTGGAAAAGTACATAAAAGTTATCATCTTTAATGTTTTAATTATGGGAAAACTCTTAGATTTGCTGACAGATGGTCTTAATGACATTAATTGGATAATTCAAGTTGAAATTAACCTGTTGTTAATAAAAGTGAGAATAGGATCTAAAAAGATGATCATTCTATATAATTGGTTTAATTTAGGGTTTTGTGCATGATTATGCACTAATGAGCTTGAAAACCCTAATTTTAATGAATATGTCTTTTAATTGATTTAATTGTGTAAATCCACGAATAAAATAGAGATGTGATGATCCTAAGCCAATTTGAGCATAAAAGATCCTTAATGTGGATAATTTGAGTAATTAGGGTTTTTATGAATGGAAAAGTTGTTTTAGGGTTTGTTAACTTAAAAAGGATAAAGTTTGAGAAATTGATCTAAGAAACCCTAATGCATCCTAATGAGACTTAGAAACCTTAGAAAGATGTCCCAAGTCAATAAGGAGTTGTTTGGGATATGCTTGTGACTATTAGACATTATACATGTTTTCTGGATCAATGTTTGCTTGATTGATTGATTGGCTTGCTTGATTAGACATCTAGTTGGATTTGGATAAATTGTTTCTTGAGAACTCCAAGACAGGTATGTGGTTACTTATGAATAACCGCTTAGTTTCCCGATGGTTTCTCAGACGTTTAATCGCATTGGATGCAACTAAACTGTTTGGATGTTCATATTGCAAACTATAATGTGGCTATGACTATCACAAAGGATATATGCCTACAAACTCAGATCCTGGTTCTCTCTGTGGCATAATAGCTAACCTAGTACATGGCTACCTATGGGTAGGTCCATTAGGTTAGAGAAAGGCCTAGTACATGGCTACCTATTGGGTAGGTCCATCAGGTCTATGGATGACCTAGTACATGGCTACCTATTGGGTAGGACCATCAGGTCTATGGTTGACTTAGTACATGACTACCATGGAGGTAGGACCATCAAGTCATAATGAGTTAGATATTGGGCTATCTTCGGATAGTGCCATGCGACTCTATTACCTAAAAGAGAGGTGATATCCATGTCCACTGCAGGGACAGCCCAGAGTTCGAGAATATGTATGGATTGAGTTGTATGGTTTAAAATGTAATCTTGATTGTTAAATGATTAATTGAATGATTATATTGTTAACATAGTTGAACATAATCTGTTTCCTCCACATACCAGCTCCGGCTGACCGATGTTTTGTTTGTCGGCGTTTTAGGTACAATGAAAAGAACAAACAGTAAAGCAATACCTTGTGAATTCAATAATTAAGGAACAAGGAGGAACTAGTTAGAATAGTTCAGCTGAGGTTAGAGGTTTAGTTTGTTCCAAACTTTTCAAAGGTATGCAAAGAAAAATTTTATTACCATTTTCAGTATAGTATGTTAGAATTTAATAATTGTTTATGGTTATATGTCGAACCTTTGATCCGGGATTAATGGGTGCGGCTTCAACCTCTTGGTCTCCCTTAATTGGGGGTTACTGAAAGGTGAGGTCATAACAAGATTCATATATTATTCATAAAAAGGGAAAACATAAGTTGTCACATCTTGATCTCAAGCCTAATACATATAAACTAAGCAAAACTAAAACATGGAAAGATAAACTAAACTAAAGGATCTACTGAGTGGTAGATGGCACCCAACCAAGCTAAAGTCTCCTGGATCAGCTACACTTGAAGGCTCGGTTCAATTCCCTCTTGCTCCTTGATCTAGGGACATCTCATCCCACGGCCATGTGAAAGAAAGCATCAACATCAGTAAGGGGCATTATGCATGTTATAAGAACTGAAAAATAAGCATATAGTTGAACTGAAATAAACTTGACATAACTTGACATTATGAATTCTCATTACGCATTAACCTTCATTACATCAATGAACTAAGTACCTTACTATATGCATTCTCTCCTCACTACCCACATGGGGCACATCATGCTCGAAAAGCCCATCATTTCTAGGAAGCCCATAACGACCATAAAGGTCCATCATTTCGAGAAACATATAATAAGTTACTTAATTCTCTTAACTTAACCTTAACATCATTGTTCTTATCTTTCCATCAATGTAAATTGTCCTCATCCAATAATTGCACCAAAGTGCTCATCAAGCCGGTTAAGGCTCATCTTAGTTGCACCAAAGTGCTCATCAATGTCATAAAGACAAAATAACATAAGGAGGAACAATTCACAACTTAAGTGCATTATCTTAATCATCATGGGATTTCTCCCTCTTAATCTTGACATTAACATTACATGATTTCTATGATTCTTTATTCAATTTCTAATTCATTGCATAAGCATAGCATTAAACTAATTAACGTTAGTGATAAGCATATGACTTTATGGACATAACAACAAGCATATAATCAAAGGCATAATCATTATCTTGATTTCATTCATTAACATGAAATTCTAAAGCATAATATTAAATCATACATAGCAAGCAATTCATCCAAAGTATATATGCATAATGACATGACCCGCTTACCTTATTGGAGCAAAACCTAATCACAGTTCCCTGATCCTGAGTCGAGTCCTAGGTTCCTAAAATTAACATGGTTTGTATTAATTATCATCTTCATTAATATTCTATACCCTAATCCCTTCACCCACCATATACCAAACTATATTTCTTATTTATATTGAGCATGACTCTACTTCAAAACCATGATAGAAATCTTAACATTGAATATACACCTAAAATCATGTGTGATATAGTATCCATATACAAAATCATCTTATATACTAATATATAAATACATCATATATTTAGAAAAATCCTAAATCATAATTGTATATACTAATCTCACCGAGTTTAATTATGCCATCAGAATAAAATATGATGAAAATCATATACAAGAACAAATAGGCATATATATTAGTTATTGTCTCAAATAATCATCAATTATCTTATCGAATGCCCACTTAAGACCAAAAATCAAATACGAAAATAGTTATACATAATATTAGACCAAAACTCTAGAGATGGTAATAGCATTGCACATTAGGGTTCCTGTAAAAATATCACATCATTTTGTAATCAAATCGTGGGTGAAATACCCAAAATACCCTTATTAAGGTTTACATCAAAAATTGTAGTTGAGAACCAAATCACAAAGATCGGGTTTTAGAATCATGTTGATCATATACAAATATAGTTACTGTAAAATATTTATGAATTTATAAAGTTGTTTTCAATTTTTAATGCATAAAACATTGAATTGTCATATCTTTTAGGAAATCAAATCATAATAAATATTAGACATCTAATACATCCTTCTAATATATTTTTATAAAATATTAGACATCATAATCTGTTCATAGGCACCTTGTTTGATGAAATGTGAGTTTCCTATCTCAAGATATAAATTTTATAAGAATACTTATTTCAAAAAATTGTGGACCTTAGATTTTGGATATGACTGTTTGGTGCGCCCAACAGCTTCAAACATTGGTGCCTCACGGATCCTTGCCTGATCTGGCTATTTTAGAGCCCATGAACCCGAATGCCCTTTCCTCTCTCTCATGGGGCATGATACGGGGTCGTGATGCCCCTGTTGTAGCGTGAAGGCAGAACGTTATCGACCTGGGGGCTCTCTCTCCAGTGATTGAGATGATTCATCTAACTCATTGTTGTTTCCATGACTCCAGGGGTTGAGAGAGAGTACTCATCCTATCTCCTTACACAGCCGTCAGCCACCCTCATCTTCTTCCCGTCACCTACCTTTCTTGCAATGTTGTACCGCCGACGGATCAACCCATCGTGGATTCACACTCTCCCGACTCCAGATGCTCACATGACCTTCCCCCTGGCTTCATCCCTTTCTTCTGTGCTCATACCGCCGCCTGCCACTACCTGTGGTAGTCAAGGTTGACCACCCTCTTCTCTACGTAGGGCATGCTTGGCGCCTTATTTGCTTGTGTAAGGTCTGCCAACTCCCACTGACGCTCCCCGACGTTGTCTCATCCATCAGGGGAGCACCGAGGTGCATGGCCTGACTGGAATACATGAGGGTGAAAGAGGATCGGGGCAAGTTCTCAGGGCACCTAGTGTGCGGCTCCTACCTGGGCCCGCCAACTCCATGGTGGCTCCTCCACCTGCATCCCCTCTCGAGGCCGGTGCAGGGTCCATGCATATTAGTGTGCTCATGTCTGAGGTCGTAGGGCATGGAAGTAGATCAAGATTGATGGGGATGATGAAACATAGATGTCTCAGACCTGGTCATCCTTGGTGGGTCTGTAACTACATTTGTCTCTCCAGGCGTTTGGGTTGGAAGAATGTGGAGGTGACCCGATGCTATGGCCTTATGGCGATGAGGGGGTGGAAGAAGCCTAGAAACCATATATGTACACCTAGGGGAAACCCTAGCGGTTGTACTAAAGAGAGAAAAAATAGTAAAGGTATTCATACCCTTATATACTAAGCCTTCCGAGTTCCTTCCACATGATTCACGTATTCTAGACTGATATATGTATCTTACGCCAAACAGACATGCCAAAAGATATTCCATAATGACAAAGCTAACTCATTGCTTATTATGGAAAAAAATCCACACTATGATACCCCACGAGGCACAACTAACAGCTCCCCATATTTCTCTTTCTCTCTCATAAATATGGCAACTCTCATGGTAAGGTATGTGTGGTTAAAAGGAAAAGATTCCCAATATGGTGACCATGTGTGTCTCTTAAGTACTAAATTACCACTCTTACTTCATTGACACACAAAGAGCCATAAAGGAAATTATACAAATACATTGCACATTATTGGCTAAAGAGACGAACTCATCTTATAATTTCAAAATTGGTTAAAAGGAATATTTTATTATTCTTTTTATATTAAGACCTTAAACTATTTCACTTTAAGTAAAATCACATTTTAAGGTTTAAGTTATTCTTGAAATTTTGGGATGTTACACATACCTCACCGCCAACCCAAAGCTATCTCCGCCTGAGAGAGCAGATGCACATCCTCCGCTAAACAGACGAACAATTATTGTAGTCGTTGATTCAACACCAACATAGTACCATTAACTGATGTGTGTCCTTCACTGATCGGATACGCCATCGCTGTCAATACATCACCAATGTGTCATTGACTGTAAGTCGCTACTTTGCTTCAAGGCAAAGTCGTTGACCCTCTCTTACCACAAGAAAGCACCACCAGTTGTTCTTATTTTCTGGCTCTTCTACAACAGAAGGAACCAACAACAAAAAACTGATGGGTTGATCTCCATGGTCTCCCCCAGGGCCTTTATTTATAGGCCTCCATGACATATGGTAGCAATTCGGAATCTCACTACAATTCGTAGTCCAATTTCTAATCCAATTCCAATGTTACAAATAGAGAGCCATCTTCTCTCCTATTAGATTTAACTCCTACTAGGATTGGAAACACAAGCCAACTCCTACTCAAGCCCAAATCCAATTAGGACATGGGCCTGAACAATCCTATTCCAACAATCTCCCCCTCCGACCCATAAGGGAGATGTTGTCTTCAGCAATCATCCAGAGTAACTTCTAGATTCTATCACCACATGTGATGTATTAATATAGGTGGTCATTTTCCTCAAGCATGTCAGCATCCTATCATTTTTATCCCTTTTCTTGAAGTACCACCCTGACTTCACTTTGTTCCCAAGCAACTAAGAAGAAGTATCCCGGTAGTGTCGCTTCTCTCTCCATGCCCACACTTGGAACTTTCTTTGCTCCCATTGACCAGTATGTTGAGCCATCCTGGATGAAAATTATATTTCTGAACTTATGTAGTAAGATTCAAAACCTTCCTTTGACGTTCTCCCTATCGATGTAACCCCACATCAAGAGCCTAATCCTCCATTCTGCAAGCATCAACTACATGTCCATTGCATTGTCCTTCTTCCTCATGTGCACACTGTCTAGAAGAAGTCTTTAGAGCAACCTCCTCTAAATGGGAGTCGTTCTGATGTTTGTAGAAACCTACCTTTCTACCCTTGCTGACATCATTGAGAGAATCCCACATATCAGACCTACGGCTATCTATAGGAGTACTTCCAAGTCCTCCTTGTCTCCTTTAAACTGGCATTGGCTTCTTGACTTCCTGAACCTTCTTTTTGTGCACTCTCAATGTGATTTTATATAGATTGCCGCACATTCTACCTTGAGCTATCACCAAGCACCATTTTGTTATCTTGTAATTGCCACCACCAAACCCCAAATCATATCTGCTCCTATCTAACAAGGAACTATAAATTACACTAAGCCTAAAGTCTGGAACATGCTAAACATCCTTGAGCATGATCGTACACCCAACATCTATTTTGACGCAGCCGTCACCAATCTTGATGGTCTTTGAATAATTAGCATTCCCCATCCTCACATTGCCAAGGTTTCCTCTTCTATATTTTTTGAATAATTTCCTTTGAGTTGCAGCATGACACATCACTCCTGTGTCTACATCCCACTCAACACCATCCTCTATGTTCAATCCCTACTCTTGGACTGTCAATATTAGATTTTTTGCAATGGTAGTTGTATTGTTCTGGTCATCATCCTCGTGTTCTTTGGCAAGTTCTTGTGACACCTTCTTCCAAATCTTGAAATCTTTCTTGAAGTGTATGACTTTTCCACAACAGTAACATTCTTTACTCTTTGTCTTTGACTTCCCACGATTAGAACCGTGATTGTGACTCTGATTTATTCCTCTACCTTCAATGTATAGAGTTGAACTTGAAGAAACACATTTTCCACATTTCCTTTTGTGCATGTATTCACTCAGAATCAAATCCTGAATATCGTCAAGCTTCAGCTTCATGCTTCTGACAAACTGATGATTGTTGTCACCATAGCAGACCAACTCTCAGGAAAAGAGGAAATTAAGATAAGGGCTTTGACTTAATCATCAAACACTATCTCCACTGAGTTTGGTTGAGTAATTATGACGTTGAACTCATTGATGTGATCTGCTACTGAGGCTCCTTCGCTCATCTTCAGGTTGAACAAATGACGCATCAAATATACTTTGTTTGCAGTAGTTGGATTCTTATACATATATGATAACATCTTCAAAAGCCCTACTGTTGTCTTCTCATTGGTAATGTTGAATGCAACATTTTGTGCCAATGTCAACCTGACCACCCAAGTGTCTGACGATCAAGGAGATCCCAATCCTCCTTCTTCATCTGTTCAGGTTTAGTCTCCACCAGATGTTGATGCAATTTCTTCTAGTACAGATAATCTTCAATCTACGTCTTCCAGAAGTCGAAATCCTTGCCATCAAACTTGTCAATGTGCACTTTCCCATCTTCAGACGCCACAGTGGCTTCCACTTCAACCTTCCAACCTCACTCTGATACACTTGTTAGGAATTGTAGTGGAAAAGTGACGTGTTCTATAAAATTAAAAGCGCAAGATTTAACGTGAAAAACTCTCCCCAAGACAAGGAGAGAAAAATCATGGGGCAATACTGGCCAACAAGTACTATGTAATCAAGATTACAACTCACCCCGTCCAGATTTAATTACCCCTAAATCCGGATAGCTCCCCCCACATGAGAACAAAGATAGGAAGAAAAAAATTACACTCAATGTGTGCAAAATATCTCACTTGTCTTTTTCTCCTCAAAACACCTCTGCCGTTGTAGGGGATCAGATACACGGTTGTGCCCTTGCCTATTGTCGTTTTAACCACTGACCTGGCCACCTCTGCTCCTAACGAGGTTGCATACCTTGCCGCCAACCAGAAGCTCTCTCCACCTGAGAGGGAAGATGCACGTCCTCCACTGAACGAACGGACTAGTGTCATAGTTTCTGTCGCAACACCAACATAGTGCTACCAACTAATGTGTGTCCTCTGCTGATTGGATACGCCCCCGTAGTCAATGCATCACCAATGTGTCATTGACTGTCAGTCACTACTTTGCTTCAAGAGAAAGTCACTGACCCTCTCTTACCACAAAAGAGCACCGCCAGTTGTTCTTGTTTTCTAGCTCTTCTATCACAGAAGAAACCAACAACAAATAACTAATGGAATGATCTCTATAGCCTCCCCTGGGGCCTTTAATTATAGGCATCCCTAATATATGATAGCAATTAGGAATCCCACTGTAATTCGTAGTTCAATTCCTGTTCAATTTCAATATTGCAAATAGAGAGCCATCTTGTCTCCTATTGGATTTAACTCCTACTAGGATTGGCAACACAAGCCAACTCTTACTCAAGCCCAAATCCGATTAGGATATGGGCCAGAACAATCCTATTCCAACACTTAGTGGGTAAGGATAAGAGTAAGTCATTACCCATACCCTTAAATCCTCTACTCGCCAATATTTATGTAAAATATTATAAATGTATAGTCATTTTGTTGTTCAACCTTATGTATTATTTGATATTATGTGGTGCATTCAATATAAGACATGATATTCTTATCCATTTCTTATGTAGCTAACTGGGTCGTTCATACAACACCATTTTAAAGGTGTAAGACATATGCGAAATAATGAGATTTTATATTTTATTCATCATGTTATTTTTTCTATGTTGTGATTGATCGAGTATGTTACAAAATCTTAAGTTGTAAGACACACATGTACCTAATAAAATTGTAATCATTGGTGTATATCATATGATACGTATTTTTGTTGGTATTATCTACTTCATTTGTGCTTGTTTTTTGTTTACAATAACATTTTAGAGGGTATAAAATATTTATGTTTGCAACAATAACTTTTATGATATATTTCATTAGAGGGTTACGATATTTGTGTTGGCATCTTTTTCTTTTGGGGGTGACTTATTTGTTCATACATCAATACTAAGAGTAATATTTTTTGTATATACAACAAACATTCCTCGGTAATAGAAACATGTTGAAAAGTTTAAAGTCATTATGGATCAACTTGATATCTCTCTAAAATATAAAAATATAGGAAGACCAGTATCGGTAATATAAACACAAACTTTTAGAAGACGTAAAAATTCCACTTTATCATTACCCTCTTTGGTACCCTGTGGGTAAGAGGATAAGGATAAGAGGAGCATAAAGATACTGGAGCAACCCTTGCCCTCCACACTTTGTGGGTTAGGTAGGGTAAGGCTTTACCCTCCCAAACCTTTCCATTGACAACCTTATCTGGGACGAATACTCATCCCTATATGAAATGACGTATACTAAGTTGGACAAAATCTTCAAAAAAATTAAAAGATATTGGATGAAATATTGTATATATCTTTTGAAAGTAAAATGTGTTCCTTTGTAATATTTATAAATGTGGAAGAAATTGGATAAATTTTGTTACAAGGTAATATTTGTTTGTTTAGATAAAGAAAATGTGCACAACACAGATTTATCCCTTTGAGTAGAATTTCCGTCAATGCAAGCAAACTGCCGCCGCAGCAACATCAATAGCCGCCTTCCCAGCTCATACCGCTGCTACCGCACATTTTCATCCGTCTTAAGGTGGCGGGACCTGTAGCCAGCAATGTCTCCGGCCATGGTTCGGTGGAAGTGGTCCTGTGACTCCTGTCATGACAGATAGTGACCAAACTTAAATCGCCAATTAAGAGTGGTTTTGATTGGGACGGCGCAACTATGCGATACTACTCTTAGCCTACGATGTGTAGATATTGTGACGGTGACGCCTCATCTCCCACATCTAACGTAAACGCATCAACGGCATCATGCATGCGCGCTACACCTTCTACCCCCATTATTTGGGGAACTTTTGATTTGAAATGACACCCACTCGTGTTTGATTCTCTAATTTTGTATATTTTGCCACAAAATATTCATATATGTACATAAGTTGACAATTGTCGCGGGGGCGTGGCGCCTGTTGTTTCATAATACATCTTGGTTGGTCGGCGAGATTGTCCCAACTACTATTCCCCGACGATTAGAAAGACAGAAATGAAGTTGTTGCTGATACGGGACATTGGATTAATCAATATATATTACTCGGACCGGATACCGTTGAGGTGGAGTATAGACGGGAACCACCAAATACTAATAAGGCAGTTGGTTCAGTAAGAAGGGTATTGTGGAATCCTCAGCCTCTATTTGGTTCATGATTGGAATTCTGTACTCAAAGATGGATTAGTCAGAATATTAAGTACATTAGTCTGATTTGGATCTAGCCTGATTTTATTGACAATCTAATTAATGTTTAAATTAGATTGGTCTCGTCTTTAGTGTTATGTATAAAACAAAATAGCTATAAGACAGAGTAAAATGCGGACCGAGATTCTAATTATGGTAAAAGTAAAATTAAATTGGTCTGGACCACAAGATTACAGAATCTCAAATGTGTCATGTAATCCAACTTTTGCCAAACAGCTCGAGACTAGATTCCGACTAAGCTGGTCAAAATCTACGCTCACATGACGCACAAGTTAAAATCTGATCCGGATCAGATTCTAAACCAAATACTACCTTAACGTCGAAGACATCCACACCCACTACATTTCGACAAAAGAGTTGACATCGGGGAAGATGACAAAAGATGGTGACCGTCATTCTAATCCCAAAGTTCCCCGCGCATTGCTAATTTCTCTGTAGAGTTCAACTAGTGTGGTGCCCCCATCTCCATTATTTGCATCGTAGGATATGAAACTCGATATCTTCAATACGCTAAAACAAAACAGTGTCAGCTGCTTGCCATATTTGTTTATTTGTTTAAATTTTGCTTCTCCGGCAACTAACTTGAAAAAAAAAAAACATGGTGTACTGTTTTTTTCCATGTCAATGGCTTCTCCGCTTAGGTGGTGGAGTCATTGCATGCTCTCTTGGGCTGCACTAATGAGATTGATATATTGGTGCTAAAAACGATATAGCAAAATAGGAGCTCATCTATGTTTTGCACTTTACTTGATGGAACTAGTTTTGGAATGATTGCACAAACTAAGGTTTGGCACCAAAAGGAAATCCTAGTTTGTTCTTAATAATATTTGAAGTGCAACAATTTTAGGTTATGTACAATTTTTCAGTCTATATTCTCCACGATCATTTGCAAAATGCAACAAACAATGAGTTCTGGTTGTTAAAGCATGATTAGTAAAGTCCAATTGAGGCTCCACATGATTTCAAAATTTTCTCGATATTTGCAATTACACTTTAACTGTTTGAAGCATGCCACATATGGATATGGAGGGTGAGATAATGGATTGCCTCTTCAAGGATGCAAGTTTCGGCAGCCAACATTTGGCATGGACACTCAACACCATACAATAAACAAGAAAATTGTGTGTGTGTGTGTGCAAAAAGGCCATCTTCTTTTTCAACTTACATACTGTCTCAATGTAATAATTCTTGTTATTACAATTTGCACCATCCAGATTCTTGTTGTGCTCTTACATACCACCAAAGACAAATAGTCTGACACCGTTCCAAGAACATCCTAAGACATTATCACCATTACCATATGATTCCATCCAAGAAGATTTCATACCTTTATACCAAGTATGCAAAAATGCAAAATTCTAAGTATTGACTCCAAGGGACAATCAAGAGAGAGATCTACAAATTTACAAAAATATATACCAATATATAACTTGGAATCATTTATTTATTCAAATTAGTATTACAGGTGGCTAGGGTTTTTCTTTTAGGATTTATATTCATCTATCTTCATTTCTAGCCTTTTCTAGCATTTTAACTAAGTTATGTACATATAATTAAAGTCTTACAATTAAGTCTAATAACCATGTTATTGGGGTCTCAGTATCTCCTCGGTCTAGGGTTTTATATCTGTTCTTATTATAAGCTTTGGGTTTATCCCAGTAAGTCTATAAAGGTCTAGGTTAGCCATATTTATATCAAAAATGTATTTTTCTTTGTATTTCTTCTTCCTATCATATATCAAATAATTCAATTTAGACTGATCTTTATAAATATAGTTTTTAGAACCTCATTGAATTAAAAAACCATATCAAGTATATGTTCTAGGGTTTTAATTATGAATATGAATAAGTTTTTTATACATAATTCACTTATTAATAACCACTAAGATTACAATGTCTTGACCAATTATTAACTCATGTGTATTACTATTCACGTGATTCACATTAAGATAGTAGATCATCTATGAAATATTATCCTAATAACCATGTTTTATATGTATAAATATATCGTGATCATTAGTTGTCTCCTATATCATGTAATTGTACTA
This sequence comes from Alisma plantago-aquatica, assembly GCA_963693085.1. NCBI lineage: Eukaryota > Viridiplantae > Streptophyta > Magnoliopsida > Alismatales > Alismataceae > Alisma > Alisma plantago-aquatica. The sequence continues at coordinate 905,201,598 of OY856411.1, forward strand.
GTTGACTTCCTGAGATTCGATACAACATAACTATTGTGTTAACAATATGGTTAGGGGAATTGGTCAAGTAATATTACTATCATGATACTTACGTTTGCATATTTATTTCCTATGGTTAGAAGTTACGTTATATGTGTATACTTAGATCACTCTCTTCTTGTGTACTAATGTATATGTATATTTATTTGTGCACTTTCATATATTGTATAAAATATGAGGCTAGGGGGTTAAGATAGAGCAGTAGTTATTGTATTGTTGGTTATATTATTTCATGTGTCACGTTCTATTGCTCAGAATACTAACATGAAACAAAAAATGGTGGAGGCCATCTTGCCTTATGTTCGAGATAGTTCGGGTTCCTTTTTATCATCTTCAGTCGGTTCATGCCATTGGAAGTTGTGGATAACTGGACAGATCTAACCAATGTAACTCTAGTCCATGTTCTTCATGGATAGTTGAGCAAGTCGTAGGATTATTAGGAAGTTGTTTGTGTCATGTGGCCAATAACTGGTCGAGTAAGTCAAGGATATTTAGAAGAACTCTGCCCCACAAGTGTCAGGTGGTGTTGGAAATAGGAGAGGTGATGCTTGTCGACATCTAAAAGTTTCAAATGTAGGCCCTCGGCTGCCTTGTGGTCCAAATGTACCCATAGATTAGGAAAATGATCATTGGTCCTAGAGGGGCATCGACTTTAGGCTATTGGTGGTTGTCTGAGTCTGATGCTCTGGTCTACATTGTGACATTAAGCAATGCATAGATGGTCCTTATGCAGAAGGTTCGTGAGGGAGTATTCCCCAAGACATTGAAGGTGTAGTTAGTGGTGGGCTTGGTGGTGTAGAGTTTGACATCAAAGAGGATCGCTATGGTGGTGGCTACATTCCTTGGAGAGGCTTAGAGAGGTTGCTTGTTGGTATGTATGCCCATAGAGCCAATCATATAATGATTATAATTGGGCATCATATACTTGATTTGATAATGATAAAAGTAATTCAGTCTATCATGTTTGTCTCAATCATGAGATGGTGACACAGACATAGTAGATGTCTAAATAATGGTGTTACTCGATGACATATGTCTTCAGGTTGAGGACATAAACAATGCAATCATATGTACAAAGTACATGCATTCTTGTTATGTCCCCTAGTCAAATATTAATGTGGAAGAAAAATAGACAATAGTAATACATAAGACTAGAGTATGTCTTGATTGATGATTGAGTCTCATTAGTCATCATATGGGATATCAAGTCAAACACATAGATAAATGTTAAAGAATAGTGTATGGGACAGACTCACCTTGAGAGTGGTACATGGAAACCATTGAATGGTAGTCAGAATTAGCTCTCAAAGTGATGGTGATGATTTTGGTTCTTAGACCAGAAGTCACTACACTCATCACATGTCATTTGATGTATTTTGACACCATCCAATGTGACCTTAAGGGTTACCATAAAGGTGATGCTAACATATATTTTGACACATGAGAAATGATTGTATGTGATGTAGATGGGATTTGTCCCTGCTACTGGAGTTGATATCATGTCCACTTAATAAGCAATACTAAGAAATGTATGGCCATACTCATGTGAATCAATATATGATATTTGAGCTCATATGCATCTCGGATAGTTTGCTCTAGTTTAATGAACATGGATTGAACATTGAGAGGATGACGATTCCATGCCTCAAGTTCAATTTGGATATCATAGACAAAGGAACTATACAATCAATGTAACACTAATCACAAATTGTAGGTTGAAGTTATATTTCAAATTTTCAATTGCTTGGGTAGCAATGACATATTGCTAGATATCACTCATTGCTTGTGATGTCATAAGTTAGTTATGTACATTCACTTACAACATAACTTGGGACCTATAGGGTCACACACATAGGATACGCCTACAATAGGAGTCTACTCATTAATAAGGTTTAACTTGATTACTAAAGTGTTTAGGTATTCAATTTAAACAAGATTGGTTGAAAGGTGACTAAACTGAAACACAAATCGATCAGTTCAGAACATAAACTGACCAGTTTAGATTCTGAAATGATCAATTCAAATTGTGAATCGTCTGCTTCAGTGATTAATGAGATTGGATCAAGGATTGATGCTAACATCATGTTGTGCATTAATCGTCAAGTTAAAGCCAATATGTTTGTGAATAGGAAATAAAGTGAACTGACCAATTCAAGTGTTAAACTGACCCTTTCACATATGAACCAAGTGAAAAAACACTAGAGGGGGGGTGAATAGAGTTTTAAAACAATTTTAACAATTATTGAACTCAAACAACCAACCACAAAATATTAGACAAGGGGACAAGGATTTAGAGTGGTTCCAACTTTAGCAAATACTAAAGTTGTCAGTCCACTACCCGGTTGCTTACCCAATCGGGATTTGGAAAGAATTTAATTTTATTACCTCTCAAGGACTTTACATAAAATTACAATTCTCTCCCTAAACCCTTCAAGCAGCCTTCACCTAGAAGTAATCGCACCAACCTTGAAGCAGCCTTCACCTAGAAGTAATTGCATCAACCTTGAAGCAGCCTTCCTCCTGAAGTAGCTTCCCGTTGCAATAGCCTTCTTGAAGTAGCTTCCCGTTGCGATAGCCTTCTTGAAGTAGCTTGAAGTCCACCTTCTCCTCCGAGAAGAACCTTCTCCAATCCGCAGCCTCCAACCCTAGGAGTAGCAAGGAGAATACAAAGAATAAAAGGAACAAGAAGGAAAACAGAAATTACAACTTATCCTTTTAAGCACAAGGCTTGATTTGCCTATATCAAGCGTATTGATCTCCTAACCAATGAGTGTAGAAGTGTAAGTGTTGTGGAAAGGAGATGCTAGCCTATAGGACACGAAAATGGAGCAATGGGAATGAATAGCCAATGTTGGAATTGCTCTATTGCTCAAAACAGATTGCCAATGAGTATTCAAGCTCAAGTATAGCACAAGTCTAGCTTAGGTGTCTTTAGGTGTCCTAAGGCATGTCCTATTTATAGGAATGACCTACAAGTGCTTAAGGACGTTCTAGACACTTTCTAGGGGGTTCTAAGTGCTTAACTAGCCGTTAGGTATAAGTTAGGTGCATTAGTAACGGCTAGTTGCTTTATTCTGTAGTTATTTGTCGACCGAGATACCTACTCAGTCAAAGTTTTGTCGACCGACAGGCTCTCTGGATCAACGTTCATTTGCAACTGCCAACTACCTTGTCAGCTGTGTCTAATGGCTGCTTAGGTCTTTCTCTGTCGAGAAGTTTGTTGACCGAGAGTGTCTCGGTCGAGGAGTTTGTCGACCGAGATTGACCATGTTTCAATCTTTCAATTAAGGCACTAAGTGTGTGTACGAGTGTGCATATGTGACACTATTGAAGGGGATGACATGACTAAGTGTGGTGTTTAGCTAGGGAAGATCTAACGCTTGATTTACATGAAGTCTAAGTACTTGTACATTATATATTTGTACAAGTTTACAATTGATTACATTTCATGACATTTACAATCATTCAAGCATATAGATTCCCTAGAGCTTTGTCATCCACCTTATTCCTGCAACACTCAAGTAGTGTGTTAGATCAACAAGAATGAAATGTTTGTCATCATCGAAACAAAGGGATTTATCATAATGTCCAATTTATCCAACAATCTCCTCCTTTTTGAAGATGACAAACATTTCCTAAATATGAAATAAGGAAATATAAAGCATGTGAGTTTCATACCTGAAGATTACCTTTTGTAGCCATTCTTGTTTTGCAAGTGAGTGCTTGGCCATCAAGATGAAACTCATTTATATTTTTGATTTTATATTCTTTCTCCCCCTTTGACATTTCAAAAAGATATCCAGGGTGAATATTTTATATTTCTTCTCCCCCTTAATTTTATACTATGCTCCCTCTTAAATAGATATTCTATTAGGAACACGGATTTAAAATCATTTTTGTCTAATTTAGCCACAATTTGTTTCTCAATCATTTGCAAAGGATGTTAAGCTTTGAAATGATATGAGATTCCCTTAAGCTTATGATGAATGTATATTGATTTCTCACCCATTTTATAAGGGATGTTAAGCCCTAAAAATGAAATGAGAATCCTTTAATCTTAAAGTACATAAAAATGTCTCCAACCAAATGCATGGGATGTTAAGCCCTGATTTGTTTAGAGAGTTCCTTTAAGAACAAGATATATCATTTTTATGAATTTCATAGATTTCGTCATAACCAAGAGTAAAAGTACTAAGGTCTTAATAAGCTTCAAATGATGATTACAATGTTTTTGTAAGCTTCTTAAGCAAATAATCAAATTTGTTTATATGAGCTCCTCCTTAATCTTACAATTAAAGCAATTTAAAGCTTCTAAGGTCACAGATGATTTTAAATTTTGATTTTGACCTTTATCAAAAGTATACTAAGATAAAATGATGTCCAAATAAGCATTTTGTCAAAGCTTATTTTAGGTCATCCTTGACTACGACCATAGAGCCCCTTGGTCAAATTTCATTTCAACCAAGAGGCAAATGCTGCAGATTGCACATTTGAACATTCAAATATTAAGTATAATTCCTGTAGGTAGCTTAAAGAGATATCAATTCCTTAATCTTGCTATAAATATCAAGTCCTATTTCTTTTTGTGATCTTGTGTTCAGATTAATCATGTGATTCTTCAAGAAAATATATACTCTTGAAAGCAAGAATAATGTCTCAAGTTCTTAAAGTACCAATAGAGAAATTTTATCTTATGTGTTAATAGGCATTGACATTCTTGTTCTAAAGCAACATATGAAATAGTGAATACATATGTATGATGATAGAACATTTGAATCATGAAATTCAATACAAGGTTGCTATGTAGATATGTCAAGGAATACTTAGAATAAACCATGAAAACAGTAATTTTCCTTGACTAAAGCAAATATGATTCATAACATAGATGAAAATATTCTCATATAAGTGTTCAAGGATGGTTTCTAGAATTTATACTTTGTTTTGCATGTACAAACAGTCATTAACAACAAATAGATAGCAATTTGATCAATTGAAAATATATTCAGCAGATTTATTGCAGACTGGAAATTCAGTGACCTGCTCGGTCAACAATTTCTCGACCGAATGTTCACTCGGTCGACAGATTCTCGACCGACAAAGTTTCTAGAATGTTTTCAGAACTATTAATTGCTTCCAAGTAAAACAAAATTATGCAAGTTAGAGCTCGATAGTGTTGAGATATGGCATTTGTATATCAAGAATCAGTTTAGGTCAAATCTCAACTAGTTAAATTTAGACTTCTAAGTTTTAGGAATCCAAACTAAATCATCATTCTTTTTCTTATATGGGCATAAAAATGAATAATGTCCAAGGCGCATGCAATAATGACAACTAATGGAGTCAACTTCATTTCTCTTTCTAGGAATTGTGTTCTTAGGTACAAACACCATCTTAGACTTGGATGCTTTATCTCTTGTAGGTTGATTTTTCTTTGGATCATATCCTAATCCTCTTCTTCCATTATAACTAGAGGAAATTTTCAGAATATTCTCAAGGATATCATTTCCTCTTAACTCATTTATTTTTCTTTGTAACTTAACAATATCATCCATCTTCTTGTTTATATCTTTCTTTGCTTGATCTAAATCAGATACTAGAGAGTTTCTTTCGTTTACAACCTCATCATAATCTAAGTGTGAACATAAGATAGGTTGTTTCTGAAGATCATTCAGTTGAGTTTGTAAGTTTAACTTCTCTAAGGAAAGAAGATTGCAATTAGCTTCTACCGATTTTAACTTAAGATCATAATCTTCATTTTCCTTTTTGAGATTTTCATTTTCGGATACAAGAGCAAGAAGTTTAACATTTAAATCATCATTTACTTTATTTGATTTCTTAAGTTTCTTCTTGCACTCAATATATTTCTCATGAGTATCTTGAAGACTAGCAATTAGATCTTCTTTTGGTAGATCATAAAGACTTACCTCTTCTTCGTCTTCATTTGTTGTAGCAATGAGGCATTCTACTTCTTCTTTTCCATCATCACTATCATCACTTGAATCATCCCATGCAGCTTTATATGCTCTTTCTTTCTTTTTGTGAGATGATTTCTTCCCTTTCTTGAGTTTTGGACAATCACCTTTCATGTGTCCCTTTTTGCCACATTCAAAGCACCTGGAAGAAGAAACACTAGAAGTTTTATTAGTTTTAAAACTTTTATATTGCTTACCATTTACAATGAGAGTTTCTTCTTCACTATCATCTTCACTTGTGTCATGAGTGTCCTTGGTTGATGCTTTGAATGCAATGTCCTTCTTTTTGCCTTGTTGGCGTTCACGTTCTCTTCTTTCTTCCTCTTCTAAAGTTGCCTCATGAGCTTCTAGATTGTCAATGAGTTGCTACATTTTCAGTTTAGTGAGATCATTAGCTTCTTCAATGGCTGTCACCTTGGGCTTGTATTTGGGAGGAAGTGATCGAAGTACTTTTGATACCTGGTCTTCTTCAAGAACGGTTTTTCCTAAGGCATTCAAACCATTAACAATAGAAGAGAATTTTGCAAACATTTCACTAATGGATTCATTTGGATCCATACGAAAGTGTTCAAACTTCTGTTTAAGTATACTAATCTTAGAATTCTTAACTTGAACCGTACCTTCAAAGGTTATGGACAATCTATGCCATATTTCATAGGCTGTTTCACAATTTGATATTCTATTAAATTCTCCTACTGAAATTGAACAATAAAGAATACTTACAGCCTTTGCATTCATTTGATCCGATTTTACCGTATTTGCATCCCACTCTGCATATTGCATTTGAGGAAGCTCGTATGGGGTTGAGATCATCCTCCATAAGTCTCAACTTATGCCTTGAAAGTAGAACTACATCCTTCTCTTCCAATATGTGTAGTTTGTTCCATCAAACACTGGAGGCATAGCAACAAATGTCCCTTCAAGATTAAGGTTGTTGAGCACCCCGTCACCCATTCTTCAAGACCTTGTTAGGGTTCCTTGAAGCCTGCTCTGATACCAACTGAAAAAACACTAGAGGGGGGTGAATAGAGTTTTAAAACAATTTTAACAATTATTGAACTCAAACAACCAACCACAAAATATTGGACAAGGGGACAAGGATTTAGAGTGGTTCCAACTTTAGCAAATACTAAAGTTGTCAGTCCACTACACGGTTGCTTACCCAACCGGGATTTGGAAAGAATTTAATTTTATTACCTCGCAAGGACTTTACATAAAATTACAATTCTCTCCCTAAACCCTTCAAGCAGCCTTCACCTAGAAGTAATCGCACCAACCTTGAAGCAGCCTTCACCTAGAAGTAATTGCACCAACCTTGAAGCAGCCTTCCTCCTGAAGTAGATTCCCGTTGCAATAGCCTTCTTGAAGTAGCTTCCCGTTGCGATAGCCTTCTTGAAGTAGCTTGAAGTCCACCTTCTCCTCCGAGAAGAACCTTCTCCAATCCGCAGCCTCCAACCCTAGGAATAGCAAGGAGAACACAAAGAATAAAAGGAACAAGAAGGAAAACAGAAATTACAACTTATCCTTTTAAGCACAAGGCTTGATTTGCCTATATCAAGCGTATTGATCTCCTAACCAATGAGTGTAGAAGTGTAAGTGCTGTGGAAAGGAGATGCTAGCCTATAGGACACGAAAATGGAGCAATGGGAATGAATAGCCAATGTTGGAATTGCTCTATTGCTCAAAACAGATTTCCAATGAGTATTCAAGCTCAAGTATAGCACAAGTGTAGCTTAGGTGTCTTTAGGTGTCCTAAGGCATGTCCTATTTATAGGAATGACCTACAAGTGCTTAAGGACGTTCTAGACACTTTCTAGGGGGTTCTAAGTGCTTAACTAGCCGTTAGGTATAAGTTAGGTGCATTAGTAACGGCTAGTTGCTTTATTCTGCAGTTTCTGTCAGAGTCCATCTCAGTCGACAAATTGTCGACCGAGATACCTACTCGGTCGAAGTTTTGTCGACCGACAGGCTCTCTGGATCAACGTTCATTTGAAACTACCAACTACCTTGTCAGCTGTGTCTAACGGCTACTTGGGTCTTTCTCAGTCAAGAAGTTTGTCGACTGAGAGTGTCTCGGTCGAGGAGTTTGTCGACCGAGATTGACCCTGTTTCAATCTTTCAATTAAGGCACTAAGTGTGTGTACGAGTGTGCATATGTGACACTGTTGAAGGGGATGACATGACTAAGTGTGGTGTTTAGCTAGGGAAGATCTAACGCTTGATTTACATGAAGTCTAAGTACTTGTACATTATATATTTGTACAAGTTTACAATTGATTACATTTCATGACATTTACAATCATTCAAGCATATAGATTCCCTAGAGCTTTGTCATCCACCTTATTCCTGCAACACTCAAGTAGTGCGTTAGATCAACAAGAATGAAATGTTTGTCATCATCGAAACAAAGGGATTTATCATAATGTCCAATTTATCCAACACCAAGCGGTTCAGTAGTGAACTAGCCATTTCATGATTTGTATCTTCCAAAAAAATCATGAAAATCTATCTTTTCGACTCCCAGATGATTTGGAAATCCTAATTCTGGCCCTCCTATAAATAGAGGAGCAGTCAAGGTTTTTAGGAGATACAACAATAAGCTATGACAATTGTTTTCCTCTTATAGTTGTAGTAACATGAGAGCCCGACCAAGTTTTACCCGTAAAAGGGAGAGATAGCAAGGGAGAGACAACAAGGGAGAGAAGTTAACGATAGCACATTGATATCAAAGGGACAACTCCTTACTATCAATTCTAAAAGAACGTCATGAGTTCCCAATGGTCTGAGTAGACTACAGAGGTGTCGAGACCGTTGCCGCCTGATAGGAGGACATCTCAACTGCCATCTGTGGTGAAACACCAGGAGGCTGCCACTGACAATCGTACATATTGTACTTGTGAAAGAAGCATGCCACTGCAATGATAATCATTGGACTTGCTATAGGACCAGGTATATACTTTGCAACCTTCCTTCCTAATCCATAGTTATTGATGCGACCAGATATTTATAAAGAATATGGCAAGAAAATTTTTGTTTCGGTAGCCATCTTAGTCTCCATATTTACCTACTATTGATGGGGTCAGGAATGACCTAGAGCAGGTTGGATGGAGGCTCGATGAATGAACGTGGAGGCGGTGCTAGGGAGTAGCAAATCGAGGTCTGAGTTATTTTTGACGATTCCAATACGTGGTGTGGTGACATGGCATAACAATCCAAAGTCTAAAGAAGGTGTGAAACATGGGGCATTTGGTGTTAGGGTGAATTTGAGGTAAACTGCAATGGGATCATGGTGTTGTTTATGAGGGGATCTGGAGGGCATTATGTAGGATGGGGAAGATGACTAGGATGAGGGTCACTGCATTATTTGGGATTCTATTGAGAATAAATGGTTGTCATTTTCCAATCTGATGTGGAATAGTTACAATGAGTTCTCATGAAGGATTAGTCTTGCATTGACTTACTGTTGGAAAAATGTTAGAGGGTCTTGCACCTCCTGGGGGAGAGGGAGAGCTCATTTGTTTCCATTTATCATTGACTAGGGTAGTTGTTATAAGGAAGGAGACACATGTTCTCCTCTTAAATTCAATGAATTACTATTAATGTGGTGATAAGCTTCCCTTTTTCCTAATTAAGTCACAACTTTGTAACATTTAGACAAAAAGTCTAATTATCCTTAGACTTAAACCATGAGTGTAATTTATATTTGATTAAATATTATAAATTATAGCACCGTTATTTATGTATATGAGATGGCTATCTTGAGATCTCTTGTAAATAATTTGCAAATAATTTTTAATGATTAAAACTTTCAAATTATTCTAAATAAGCTAAATAGAGAGTATGCAAAATAACCAAGATCTAATCAAGGTAGTTTAGAATAAAAACATCAAGTTGGACGAAATTATTTGAATATGACATATGATACTCAAAGTATGACCAATGATACTTAATAGAGGAATTAGTTGGAATTATTTATTGAACATGTAGAATGAACACAAGAAACTAAAAGGAAATAAAGTGTATCAAGAAACAAGATAAATAGTCAAAATGATTTTATATGAGTTGGAAGGAAGGACTTCATAGTAACTGAACTCAAGTATGGGGAAATGTTTGAGTTATAGTTCAAAAATAAAGTCATGTACCACATTTCAGTATGTTATAGCATTCAACCCTATCCACTTGATCATTATACAACATATCTCCATCATTAGCCAAAAGTACATCCTTAGCTCATCCACATATCATACCCTAAATGCATCCTGCTTTTTTTGTTCAGTTTTTAACATGCCAGGTATGCACATGCATGAAATCTATAGGAACTTGGAAATATGACAACTTAACTAGAATATAGTGTGTGTGCATAGTGTTCTAGATGAGTGCAACATGTATGTGTGGCTACAAAAACTTCATCAAACAACCCTATGTAGATAACTGAGTCACAATCACCTATAATTCATTCTCAATACTCAACATAGCAACATAAAGGATATGAACCTAAAGGGTTTGTAGATAGTTCATGAGCTATTTTGATTAATGCATAATACTCTCCATGAAGAATGGTTCAAACTCATTCAAATTTGAACCTCAGAACCAAAGCCTTGCCTTGCCTTGCCTTAATTGGCTTGTATGGTTGGTTGTGTATCAAGGATTGCAATGGAAGTACCATGCCCCATATAATTCATTCCAATTTCTATCTAACACCACTATTAACAAATACAGAGAAAAAAATCCTTCATGGAGCAAAAAGACAAATCTTTGTCTATTTCAGTCGATTGGTAAACATGAGCTAATGTTTTTGCTTATATTATTTTAATGACTAGTTAAGTAGGTATTGTTAATGTGTGTGGATAATGTTTTTGTATTACACATACTTGGAAAAAGAACAAGTACTAGTAGTAGGTAAACTATTAACAAACTCACTTGTACTTGCTTGTCTATTATCTAGTAGAAGCACAACACAGCATTACAACAAACTCTTGTCGATAACTAGTCTTTCCACCCTATATTAAAATGTGGTTATAAAATTAATAAACACATGTAAGCAAACCACCAATCCCATAACTCCCCTTACACTTTTAAACTATTGTAACTCTCTTGGTTTCTCTACTCTTTTCATCCATGCCTTTGTATTTTTTTCCTCTACTTCCTTTCCACCCATCCTCACACCCTAACCTCTCAGCGCCACACTGCATAACATGTCCCTAATGTCCCAACCTCTGCATAAATATATTTCTATAGTGTCTTTCCCATCCATGAACTCTCATTAAGTCACATTTCCAACCATAGGCGAGCGACCTAAGTCTACCACATGTACCTTCCCGATGGGGAGAGATATTGAACTCACCAATTTGTATGTTGACTCCAAGGGTAGGAACTTCTGGTAGGAACTTATGATTGAAATGACAATTATGTAGAAAACCTCAAACACCTATTTAAGGCTATGCTCTTGGTCTCCTTTACCAAGATGGACTCTTCTATGGGGAAGAAGTTAAGTGTTGTAACTTCATATTCTAATTGGGTGATGTTATGCATCATGTAATAGTCTTTGTACTCCTATTCTTGTTAGTGCATTATGATCTAACCTATCATGAATAGGAACATATCCTACATGTAGTGCTGAAGTTGTGAGTGGTTCTTCCAAAAATTCACTTCTTGTTTTGGTATGTTTTGATGCCATGGTCTCGCATATTCACTATAGAATTGACCAGCTTCTCCCAGATGTGTTATTTATTTTTGTTGAAACTTCTCAAAGAAAAAAAGACGATGTAATGCATATCATGAAGTTTCATACTTATCAAACATGATAATCCAATACAAAGGAAATTGAAAAACCTATTCAACATCAAAAACCAAAACTATAACAACAACAATTTAGTGTAATGAATATTATTATTTTTTCCTACATAGGAAGTCAACCCTTCTCCTCATTCACACTCATTTTAGAATTTCAAGAAGTAATAAATACTAAGTATTTTTTATTGCCAAATAATGCACTTACCTTTTATCTCCCATATTCCTCTTAGGAATTGGTTGTATTGATCATACATCTTTCTTTAATGTCTTCTTCATTGGGTTGTGCAGAACTTACATTATTTTATTGAAGACCATCTTTCCTTTTCCAATTTCTCTTGAACAATATATGGTGCTATCTATAATTGGGTGGCAATTTTGAGCAACAAAAATATGTAGAATTTGGGTGACAATGAAAAAATGGAGACATGTACCACTTAAACTCTCCCAAATACTTCAGTTGCTTTCTTATTCATATAGATTTAACCATCTTGTTGGGTTTTGTACTATATTAGAAAAACCAAACTTTTTCTCTCCAATATATGTTACTTTATAATAGTGTTAGTATATCTTTATTATCCTTAGACAAAACAAAAGTATGACATGGGGTCTATAATCGGTTTGTTCAACCTCTACCAGCATATAGAAATTTGGTTATTTATTATAAGTAATTATTAATTCATTATTCATTGTTTTATTTTTACAAATCTTGCTCCAACACATTTTGATTGATTTCACTCTGTGTATGTCCATCTAAGATAGAAAATAATGAGGATATACTTAACAAAATAGACAGTCTATCATAAAATGGTGTCAACCACTTCATAATTATTTCACTTGCCAATATTTTGGTTGGTAGTTTCCCTCCATTTGAAAGGAAAATTGTCTATATCAAGTGATCTACTAGATTCACAAGCTTATTGTTTAAGTATATAGCTTAAAACCTCCTTGGTAAAATAAGCATGTATCATGTTTTACATATTTCTTTGTTTGGTCAATTGTCTTATGCTCATGTCTTTGTATATCCTCTATTATTTATGTAAGCCCTAGCTTTAAAAAACAACAACATAATGAGTCAATGCCACTATTTATTGTTGATTCATTATATATTTGTGCTTGTACTCAAAATTTCATATTTGTTTGCAAATTTAAACATTTTCTTTTCATCTAATTTTTTACTATTCAAGTTTAACATTAAAATGAAGTGAAAAGAAATCCATACTTGAGGACTTTTGTATATCTATTTCAGTCTCAAACCAAGCTTATAGAGTGAAAATTATTTTTGATTATATTTATATCACTGAATGAATTTATAACTATGGATTTACTTGTTCTCATTTATGGTTTGGCCACATATTTGAATAAAAATCCATTAAGTATATTTATCACTTCATATGTTCTTGGATGCTCTTGGAACAACAATTTTGTATACATTAGGTTCTATATTAGTGTCTTATACTCTAGTTCTATTACAAGTAAAAAATCATGGTATACTTGAACATCATATGGTGAAGGATGGACAAAAGGGTCACGTTGTTGTACATTTATTATAGTATAAATTTTAAAATAAGTGATCACCATATCATTATTTTTCAAATATAGTATATTGGGTGGTTTCATACAATGATGTACTTTCACAAAAATGCAGCATTAATGTTATGTAATTACCTACATTTTTTCTCAATGTGTAATTAATCATGATCCATATTTTCTATCGTTGAAAAACAAATGCATGTTCATTGAATTAAGTGTTTCTAGGGATTCTCATATCCATAATTTATTCTCATATAATAATTTAGCATTACATTTGTTTTGACTACGTACACTATGATAATACCATGGTGAGTGAAACTAGAGCAACCAAAGTGGATGAAGTAATTAGTGTGGAAACGACTATGGTGAATTTACTGAATGGTAATTGTGTTTGGGATATATAGTTTTATAGGTATTTATTTTTCAGTGAAAGAAATGAGGACTTTTACCTTCTCTTTTGTACTATTTAATGATGTAATATAATATGCCTTATGCCACAATGATTTATGAAAGTCGGATTTGATTTCTTCTCTTTAAAAAGTCCATTATTAATACTAAAATATTATTTGGGTCGGTGTGCATTGTTCATGCACGTTTTTAGATTTAATAAGTGATAATTTGGAGTCTTTTTCAAAAATCATAATAATAAAATAATGGGATTTGAAAATGGATATATAGTTTAATAGAGTTGGTTGGTAGAAAAACATATTTGGGTTTAGTTTTGTGGGTATTGTGATGTTCAAATAAAAATTGCTAACAAAGGAAAGAAACCATATTCTTACATCCACTCTTAAAAGCATTAGAAAGTAGTACTAAAGAAGTAACCTGATGTCATCAAAATTTTAGGCTTATGGTAGGTTTGATTGTCACTTCCCCATGCTCACAAGCATTACTTCTATTTCATCTTATTTTTACCTTCCATTCAACCTTACCCAAATATATTGACCTCTTTTCTCCTCCAACACCATAAAACATACCCTTCAACAGGAAGCCATAAAAATCCAAAGATACGACTACACTGACATCAAACCTAGTGAGATCCTAGTCTCTCTCCCATGATATGTCATGTCTTATATATTCATGTTCAGCCATTCATCTATAACGCCAATGTCATCTTGCAGTGACTCCTTGTTCCCTGGTCATGTCCATGTGTTATAATAACCATCCACTAGGAAAGGATGATTTTGAAGAAGTGTTATTGTAACATAAACAACCATGAATTGGAGAAAGTGTACCTTCATTCTCAATTCTACATTCATGTGCTAATACACAATATTTCCATGCTTTGTCTCTACCATCTGTCTTTAATGTCCATCTTCACAAGATGGGAAGAGAATTTTACTACTAGGAAAAAAGTGGTCAAGGAAGTGGGACATCGTATGGAAGATTGTGTTTTTATCAAGACTTCCTTTCACCATTTTCATTAATTTGTCACATGTTCCTATGTTTTACTCTTTAAAATCTGACTTCTAATGTTAACTATAAAGGCTCAAAGTCATCTTCTACAATTTTATTGAGTGTTTATTCAAGAAAATATAGTCAACATTGGATCTATTATTTAAATTTTCCTTTTATCTTATCAAAGATTATCATTTTAAAATAGGTGCTTGTCGTTCATTTTTCAAGGCCCTTTTAGTTACTATAATATCATTTTCATCTTACTTGTACCACACTATCATTTTTACCAATTGTCTTACAAACAATATGCAACAAAAAAAAGTAAAAAAAACAACTTTATCATGATACATAGTGTGTATAAGGTGAGCCATGGGTGACATCATTTGAGATTAGGAAGATACAATACAGACAATATTAAGCCTACTCCCAAAACATATATAGGTTAGCTATTGTGTTTAGCATTTAAGTTATGTTTATGTTATAAGTTGTAAAATATACATGAAAAAATTATTTGGTAAGGTTCACAATACAATAGTGTATAATCAAAACATACATATAAATTTTAAATCTTTATAAAACTACAATGTCACTCTTAAATAAAGATGTTTGGGAAATTTAAAAGTTTAATAATGTGTTTGTATGCATCCGTACATTTTCTTGTATATGAAATTAGTTGGTTAATGTTTTTCTTGTGCGGCTCTACATAAAAATTCCCTATCTTTGGAGGGACTTCTTGTAATTTTCACATAGAATTCTCTCTCTCACTCTCTCTTGTTTGGACTAAATTGGACAAACATAGATCACCTAATGAAGTATCATGCCTTCTCATAAAAAATAATGGAGGCACCTTATCTTCTCATCAGTTGAGATGGGGTGCCTTGCCTTTTTATCAGTTGAGAATGGATCAAGGTAGCCACTTTCTTTCCCTTATGTGGTTTTTTTATTTGGTGAGGTCGTTGGATGAAGATTAGTGGAGCCAGTTGGCAGACCGTTGACTTTTCACCTATTGAGGATTGGTAAGAGCCAGTTGTGGTCACTGACCCTTCATTGATTGGGAACTAATGGATAAGTTGGCCATCTCATCGCTAACCCTTCTTGGACTGAAAACTGATTGGATTTGGCACCTATAACAACAACTGATGAAGATTCCAACTAATGATGATTTTGCCCAATGAGAGTTATGGGTGGATGACCAATTGACAATTGGTGATTGAAAAGTGATGGAACATTAGTGTGCATATACCGATGATATACTAGTATGTTTGGACCAATGCTAGAGATTGATGATATCAACTGATCAATCTTCTATCATCACCTACATATGGTAAATTAGAGCATCTTCCAACGGGGTTGCTAGCTGATGAATCCAGGGATGTGAAGAGCGGTGTCTTTGCATCTTTGACCATCCTACTCTAACCTATGGGGCTATATATACCCCACCCTTTATTATCCTTCCTTTATGCATTTGTGTGAGTTGTCCTTGGAGAGTCAAAGTAGTAGAGAGACGCCATTGGTTGACGCAAACTGGTGAAAAATATGCCTTTATTGACTTTAGACAACGCTGATGCTTGTTTCTCTTCTTTTCACCAATGAGGATCAACACCCAACTGTGTGTATGTTGAACTTGGATACATGTAAGTGGAGTTTCTTTCCTTTGTGATCTTGGTGATCCATTATTATATTCCTCTTTGAATGGTATTTTGATTATTTTCTTTTAGTATTTGAGTCAAGTAGCCTTACACCTCATTTTAATTATCTTCTTTGCTCTAGTTTCTCCTAGATTGTGGATATAGTGTTGTGGAAAGCTTTAGGTGGAGAAATATAGGAACTTTAGAAATAGCATATATTCCTTGTAAATGTATCATCTTGGAGCTTGAAGAGTGAAGTTTGAGGTTTCTACAACATCCTCTTTGAATGGACTTGTTTCCACTATTTGTAGGGTAAGTGATATAACATATGATGCATTTAGTACCTACTTTATAAATGGGATAAAGAGAGGCATTCTCTCCCCCTCTCCCACGCCCCTGGAAGAGGCTGAATGCCCAGGAGGGTGGTAAATCAAGGCGGCAGCTGGGATTCGAACTCGGGTCCCTTTGTTAGGGGACATTGTGCTTGACCACTTGAGCCACTCCTTGTCAGCACCTACTTTATAAATGTAAATCAATATGTATGATAATCTATTATACATGGACAAAATATGAAATTTTGTATCATCTTAAACATAAAGTGAATACAAACTTGCATTTTTATTTAGACATCACATATAGCTTCTTGATGTTAGAAACATCATAGTTTAGCATTTTATACATAGATTCAGTCTATGATGTAGAATGAACTAAGAGGTGGTATTTTAATGGTTGATGATACCCTATGAGTCTAAAGAATTTGAAATATATGTCACCCATGTCGTTTGTAACTTTCTTGAAAAATTTGAAGGCATTTATACTATGTGTTATTTTGTCAAAATCATGTGAAAATAGGACTACTATCTAGGAATGATTTATTTAATCTTGGAAGAATATATTCTTATGTTCAAAAATTATATTTTGTTATTTCTCATGAGGTTATGATTAATCCCTGATGGCTTTGCATTGTATCCTTGAGAGGATTTGGGCCAATATGGTCTTTGATATTTCAGGGGCTTGCGATTCCTGATTCTTTGTAAACGGCTTTGATGTGGAAACAAGTCATGTTTATAACTTATGAAGAGACAAACTACATACTTCCAAAGATGCTTGAAGCCATATATTAGTGAATAATGTCAGGGTATAAATACCCTAACATCTTCCAAGTCTATTGGGTATTGGATTATAATTGGTGGTCCAATGTTATATGGAACTAGATATTCGGTGGAAAATGGATATGGGAATTTCTCACTTTGAGATGGGTTGATACCCTAATTTTGGTGTCATGACCAGTATACCATGGATGAACCTTTGGTGGGTGGATTTGCTATTTTCCAATTAACCACAGTAGACCAGGAGTAGAGCCCTTTTCCCTTTAATTACCTTGATTTGATCCAATTTTAAGTGGAGATAACTAATGGAATTAGGATATCCCTTGATTTTGCATGAATTGCTAGTATATATGTCGTAATAGCATTTAGCAGTAGTTTGAGTGGTGCAACTCAAACAACCCAAAGTGTAAGAAATTATCTAAGTCAAATGTATTTCATATCTTTTTAGTTATAATTGGGAAGAACATGGATGTACTCATGGTTTGTAAATTCATTATTGCAAAAAATATACATGGTTTTATATTTTGATCAGGTATCCATGTAGATACATGCAATACTATGGTAAGAGTGTACCTTTAAATACATTGTTAGTTCAATAATCTAAATGCATGTTGCTTTGTTTGAATTGGTATGAGATTTTGTATGTTATAACTCTCAATTATTATATCGCATAATAGGACTCGAGGTCTCACCTCATACTTCCCCACATATTTTAGGTGACTGATCGAGTTTCTCAGGAAGTTCCTATTATAACCTCATTTTTTTCCTAAACTATGTAATGAGATTTGTAAAACTCCTTTTTGTGATAAATGAAATCAATGGTTGATTTATTTGTTTGTATTGATGGATTTCATTTACAATAGCCTTGTTTGGTTGCTTAGTGGGCTTTATTGGCTATTGATATCAATTATAAGAAAAAGAAAGATAAAAGAAAAAGGAATTTATTCAAAAAAGGAATAATTAAGAAAGAGAGAAAATAATAAGGGAAAAAGGAAAAGGAATATTTTCCAAGATGGGATTTGATGCCTTTCAGGTTCCTTGAGTCCAAGGAATCCAAGATGATAAGATAATGGCAAAAGAAAGAGGAAATATCAATTAATTTGGTTTTATTAATGAATAACTTGCGTATGAAGGAAACACTCTTTTCCTTTGGAAATTGGGTTTCAAATTTAATATATGAGTACATAATGCCAAGACAGAGTTTCCTCTAAAATTTGAGTGAAAAATAATAAACGAGGAGAGAGATGTGATTTTCACAAGATTTCATTTTTTAATACCCTTTTTCCCTCATTTTTAAGAAATTAGAAATATGGGAGCGATGACAACCATTGGATGCCCCGCGTGGTCCAGAGGATTATGGATCCAACAGTGGTTGTCTGTCACCCACCTCGAGTTAGAGAAGAAAAGGAAGAGGGAAAGTGAGATTTTCCAATGTGATTTCCTCGCATTTCTTCCCACCTGCCACGAATCCAAGACCACGAGGGTCTCTAGGAGGTGATTCCACGCACAACCGACCCTATTTTTAGGGTGTTTCAATGTTTCTAGAGGATACGCCCAAACCAGACTGAGGAATAGGTGGCGGCGAGAGTTGGGGAACCCTAAAGGAGCCCAAATCATATAAATGGATCCCCCCTCTCGATCCCTCACATCATCGTGAACCCAGACGGCTGCTTCTTGAACCCTAGCTCTCTCTCTACCCCACGATTGATCCCTCTCCAGCGAGGACTCTGCCTCAGCACCGCCGTGGCTCAAGCGTCAGGAAAGAAGAAGATGAGGAGTAGACGATGTCCGATCGAGGTCCACCATGGTCTCACGAAGAGATCCAACGGTCCCAGGCCCGGCCGACTCAATTACCTCACGAGTGGAGGTGCATGAAGCAGAGCGTCGGATCCAAAGGGCGGACCAGCGGACTACTGATCGAGCGGCCCCAGATTTTTGGTAAATCGCCCTCTTTGCTCAAATATTCTAGAAAATATGTTTTCCTTGTAAAATTTGTAGAAATTACTTGGAAACTCTAATGATGAAACTTAATATATGAAAGTTGATTATAAAAATATGAGGAACAAGATAAAAATGGTTTTAGAACCTAATTTCGTTTCTATTTGCAAAAGTATGTTAAGTTGATGGAAAATGTATTAAAATTTGGTTAGAAACCCTAATTGAGATCAATGGATGAATCTATTAAGCTTAATAGGTTAATTCGAGTAATATTAACATGTTGAATGATAATGATAGGCTTAAACCTGATTTAGATGAATAATTGCATGTTTTAGGGTTTTAAACCAAGTATATATGATAATGCATCTAGAAAACTTAATTTAGGGTAAAAGAAGAGAAGATCATATTTAATTCGAAAACATGGAAATATGTTATTAAATGATGATCATAAGCCTATTAGGAGATATAGTGTGACGACACAACCCGCTATCACACAGACAGCGAGGTGTCACATGAAAACGTGAGGAAAACACCATAAACCACTAGTTACCAAAAACACGGGTTAATTAAAACCGATTTCGAAAAGTAGATCAACCAAGAAACTATTACATTCAGATCCTCATCCTGTAAGAAAACAGGTTATATAAACATATGCAAGCCTTGATACGTGTTCACAGCTTAGAGAGTCAGCTGTCTAGTCATCACATGAGTTCATCACCTGTTTATATGTACATAATGGCCCACATCCGGCCAGTAGCAGGACATACAAAGCTTCAACAGCTATACATCGTGAAACAACGTCAAAATGCCTCCAAAGACCTGAGAGTATAGGGATGACTTCTAAGACTCTACTATAGAACAACCAAAACAGCAGCATGTCCATCTCTTGCCTTCTATTGCTCGTCTTGCTTCTCGGTCGCAACCCCGTGACCACCACCGTGTCTAGCTTGAACACCTAAAATGGTTGTAAACCAGCGGGGTGAGACACACAGTCCCAGCGAGAAACATAACTCCCCGCCAAAACCATAAAACCTTAAAAGGATTAAAGCAAAAGCAACAGATAACTAATAAAAGGTATAACAAGAGCAGTCTATAAGGTAAAGCTATTCATACCATCAAGCTTACCAAGTTGTACGGTAGGTAGATAGTCAAGTATTTCTTTATGGAACATGATTGACAAGATAAGATTTATAAGATCTTACCACATAACATAAGGAATGTATAAGTAACTGCAAGTATAATAAGATTAACTACACAAGCAAGGCCTCAATCAATGTTCTGTGTTTTGCCTTAAGCAATAAATACTATTTGGCTATATTACGTATTATTATGCCCTGAGGAAGTGAGTTGTACCACTCAAATCCAACCGACGGCTGCAAAACCCGGAGCCGGTGCCATACAAGGTCAATGGAAGAGTCGGACTCCATGACCTCCCACCTCGTGGTCAATGCACGATAACCAAAGCAGGATCGCAGTCTCATGCTTAAGTGGCCTCAGCCACAGGGTCAGCTCCATAGGCTATCCATTCTCTAGCCCGCCTCGGTATAGGTCTTGGCGCTAGTATATCTGAGCCACGGGCCAGTTCACCGTGCTCCCTGAGCCATGAACACATTCATGCTCTATCACACTGAGACATGGGCCTGTTCACCATGCTCTATATATCCCGAGTCTGCAACCGTAGCTGCACTCGAATCCTCTCTATTTTAGGCAAAGAGAAACCTCGCATATTCAACAATATGCACTTCAGGTTAACCCGCAGAAGAACCTGTTTCACCATCACCAGCTCCTGACGATGACGGATCTATGGCCAGGGCAAACTACATGATATGTTCCACTATAATTAGTTAGTATATTTGAAGTGGATTACTGAGGCAACCAAGTTGTAACACATGCCAATCATAAAGTTACATTATTATTACCACTATCATAAAATCCTGGGATCTTCATCCCTCATCATAAGAAACCACGTGCCTCATAAGGCATTCTCATCACTTGGGATAACAATCCCAGATCATCATCAGAGGATAACACCTCAACTTAGGCACTTTAGCCATCTCAGGTCCTTAGACCAAAACACATCATGCATGTTATCTCATCATCAAGAGTAACCATCAAAGTAGTGTTACTCAAACATATATACCTCATAGACCTTTTCCTGGCTATGCATCTGTATGAAACACCTGCATGGTTAGTATACACAATCATCATGGATTAACAAAAAGATCATATTATCAAACATCGGGCAGCATTGATGATTATGTGCTTTATCATTCATGCCTTAGCATCTCGTATACTTTATCTTTTACTCAGCCTTATACATAATTCGAGGTGATCATAAACACATGTAATATCATGTCATGATACATAGGTGAGATCTATTACATCAACCACCTCACTACTTTTAAACATGTCAAGGGTTTACAACCATAAACCAAACGTGATTGCATGAAAAGGATCCAACATTTAGATTTTCCAGAAGGAACATGACCCTCACTAGAAGTGCCCTCTACCCTCACAAGAAGTGTGACAGGCAGGGTGCCTCCATTAGAAGGGGTATCGGGCAGAGCATCTTCCCTCATATCGCCCAAACGTCTAGCCATGTAACGGCCAGGCCAAGGCAAGGGTGTCGACTACCACCTCAGGGTGTATCGTGCAACCCTAGGTGTCGTACAACCAAGTGTCATGCACCAACGTGCCGTGCACCTCTGTGTCGTGCACCTCTGTGTCGTGCAACGGTGCGTTGTGCACTAGGTATATATATCGTGCACCATGTGTAAGGGGTTGTAACGGGCACCAAGCCAACCTTAGATGGGTGTATCGGGCAGGGCTCTCCACATAACCTGACACCCGACACACAAGGGTAACGACCAACACTCTACTCATCTAGGAGAAATGGCCAGGGGTACAACTTAAACGGCAGCAAAGAAAGCATATCGTCCAGCCAGGCTAGTCTCATGCTATCAGCCAACACACAAGGCCAGGGCCAAGAAGCGATGCCCACCATAGAACTATCTAACAAAGCTCCATAACATCAGGGTGTGACGGCACCAAGCCACCTCCTAGGTTAAGTGTATCGGGTAGGGCACTCAACCTGGTGTGACGCCCGACACACAAAGGCAAAAAATAGGGTGTGATGCTCAACACAACTACAACATGTCAACCATGACTCTATCCCAAAGAGGGATATCGGGCAGCACCATCCCCAAGCCATATCGTGCAAGATGCAACCCAACAAGGTCGTCTTCAACCTCAAGCACAAGGGCACCAAACCCTAAATTGATCAAGAAGATCGGCTCACCTCTCAACAACCATGAGAGAGGGGTTTTGTACAACCTCTATCACAACTCGGGCACCCACTAGGATCAATCCTAACAAAGGTCTACATCCACCACAAAGCTCACCTCTCGAATCCATGGTGAGAGAAGGGTGTTGCTCAAACAACTAGAACACAAGCTCACCTCTCAACTTAAATGAGAGAGGGGTATTTCCCATATCACTAGAGTTCAAGCTCACTTCTCTAGACCAAGGAGGGAGAGGGGTGTTGCTCAACAAGGAAACCCTAGAAACATGGTTCGGCCAACTAGGTGCAACTAAGCAAGAAACTCAACTAGCAACATACATAGCTGATTATGATCATAAGAAACATACAAGAACATAGAAGGTAGTATAGTTAGGGTTAGGAGTTATGTAACCTACCTTAAGCAAGCTCCAAGCTCCTGGCACCAAGCTCCCAAGCACCACTACAAGAAGAAGAGCAAGGCACTCTAGGGTTCGACCACCACTAGAGGAAGAAGGAGACTCCAAGATAAGGATCGGCCACCAAGCTTGCAAAGGAAGAGGTGTTGTGCACCAAGGGAGAGGGGGAACTAAAGAACTAAAGGGATCCTTAGCAAGAGAAAGGGAACACATATATAGGAGAGGATGGAGGAGAAACCAAGGTAAGACAAGGCAAGGTGTCACCCACCTAGGGACACTTGTCCATGGGCAATGCCACCACTCTAACTTGCCTTAAAACACATGTCCAAGGCCATTGCCACATGCAAGCATCAAGCACCAAGTGTCCACTAGTGGTGACACAAACGAGGTCAAAGAGTCAAAGGGATCCATGGGTGACACACCTCCACTCCACCATGCCCGACATCACACCCTGGGCAACACACCTGGGACGACACAGCCATGGCTGACACACCTAGGCTGACACAAGGCACTCATGCCCGACACAAGGTCCAAAAAGGCAAAGGCAAAGCACAAAAAGGCCCACCAAGGCTCATCCAAGCCCAAAGGAACTCAAGAAATGAGCCCAACCCTTCCTCTCAACACTAGAGGAAGCAAGGAGAGGGAGGAACACCTCACAAGGTGACAAACTTGCCCACAAACCCTAGACTTGGGTAGATTTCAAGTAGCACCTCTGGCTCTCAACAAAGCACAAACAGACCCTAATCACCACTAAAGGTGATTAGCAGGAAACTAAAAACTAGGGTTAAGCAAAGCAAACAGGATAAGCCCTAAACAGAGGTCAGGGTCCTTACAAGCTATAACCCTCAACAAAGGGATTTTGTCCTCAAAATCTGAAAAGAAAAGCGAGGGGTACTTCCTCCTCATCTCTTCCTCAAGCTCCCACGTGGCTTCCTTAATGCCACGATGATGCCACAGAACCTTTACAAGAACCAAGTCCTTCCTCTTCAGCTTCTTAACTCTTCTGTCAAGGATCATCACAGGACCTTCCTCGTAGGTCACATCTTCATCAAGCTCAACTTCGACTGCCTGTATCAATGTTCCTGTATCTGGATGACTTTTCTTCAGCATACTGACATGGAACACTAGGTGTAACCTGTGCAACTCTGGCGGCAACTCTAACTCGTAAGCTACCTTGCCTATATGTGCTATGACCGGGTATGACCCCATATACCTGGGTGCTAGTTTACCCTTCCGGCCAAACCTTAGCACACCTTTCCATGGCGAGACTTTAAGATACACTTTGTCTCCTACCTGGAACTCCAAAGGTCGTCGGCGATTGTCTGCGTAATACTTCTGCCTATCCTGTGCCGCTTTCAACTATTGTTGGATCACCTTGATCTTTTCTGTTGTCTGTTGTACTAACTCAGGACCCAAAAGTTGATATTCACCAGACTCATACCAACATAACGGAGATCTGCACTTCCTGCCATATAAGGCCTCATAAGGAGCCATGTCAATGATGCGCTGATAACTATTGTTGTAGGCGAACTCTATCAGACTGAGATGTATGTCCCAACTGCCTAGGAACTATAAAACACAAGCCCGAAGAAGATCCTCCAAAGTCTGAATAGTCCTTTCAGACTGTCCATCTGTCTGCGGGTGGAAAGCGGTGCTGAACCTCAACTGTGTTCCCAACGCTTTGTGTAATTGTTCTCAGAAACGACTCGTGAACTAAGGACCTCTATCGGAAACTATCATTGTTGGCACATCGTGCAAACGTACTATCTCATCTACATATACCCGAGCGAGCTTCTCAGCTGTATACGTTGTCTTTACAGGTATGAAATGGGCAGACTTCGCCAATATGTCCACTATTACCCAAATGGAATCATGATTCCTAGTTGTCTTGGGCAGAACACCTACTAAATCCATGGTTATATGATCCCATTTCCACTGTGGTATCGGCAGGGGTTGCAACGTACCTTCTGGCTTCTGATGTTCAGCCTTGACTTGCTGACATACCGCACACCTAGCCACAAACTCGGCTACATATTTCTTCAAGTCGGGCCACCAATACAAGTCCTTCAGACTATGATACATCTTGGTGACTCCTGGATGCATAGAATACATCGATGTGTGTGCTTCTTCGAGCACTAGTTTCCTCAGATCATCAGCATCGGGGACCACCATCCTATCTTGATAACAAACTAGTCCATCCCCGGACTCATGGAACCCATCACGCCTTTCGCTGCTGAGATCTGACCTGATCAACTGCACTGTATCATCTGTTTGTTGTGCATCTTTGATCTACTGTCTCAGCGTAGGATTGACTTGCATATGTGCTAAAAGTCCAGCTAACAAGAAAACTCCCATCTTCACATTCATCTGTCGCAAGGAAACAAACATATCTCGTCTATGGCTTACCAAGGAACTCAACTGTGCCTTCTTTGAAGGGAGAGAAGAAGACTTTCGGCTGAGCGCATCAGCTACCACATTCACCTTACCAGGGTGATACTCGATGGTGCAGTCATAATCATTGATTAGCTCCATCCATCGGCGTTGTCGCATGTTTAGCTCATTCTACAAAAAGATGTACTTCAGGTTCTTATGATCTGTAAAGATCTGGCATACCTCCCCGTAAAGATAGTGTCTCCAAATCTTTAACGCATGAACCGCCGCTGCCAACTCCAAGTCATGAGTTGGATAGTTCTCCTCATGTTTCTTAAGCCATCACGAAGCAAAAGAAACCACATGATCTTCCTACATCAGCACACAACCTAAACCTTTCTTAGAAGCATCGCAGAAAACAACATATCCCTTTCCAGGATCTGGTAGGACTAACACTGGAGCACTAGTCAGGTTTTCCTTCAAACTTTGGAAAGCTTTCTGGCAACGATCATTCCATACAAAAGGTACATCCTTTCTAGTCAACTTCATCATCGGTAACACAATCGCACTGAAGTCCTTGATAAACCTTCGGTAGTATCCTGCTAATCCCAGGAAACTACAAACTTCTGTCGGCGACTTCGGCTGTTCCCATTCTGCAACGGACTCCACCTTCTTCAGGTCCACCTTGACTCCTTCTGTAGATATCACATGACCCAAGAAAGTTACTTCTTCCAACCAGAACTCACACTTACTGAACTTGGCATACAACTGATGTTGGCGAAGAAGAGTCAACGCTAGTCGAAGATGTCACTCATGTTCTTGCGTGTCCTGACTATAGATCAAGATGTCATCTATAAAGACTACAATAAACTGATCTAGGAACGGATGGAACACCCTATTCATCAAATCCATGAAAGCAACAGGTGCATTGGTTAGCCCAAACGGCATAACCACAAACTCGAAGTGACCATACCTCGTCCTAAAAGCTGACTTTGGTATGTCATCTGCCTTAATCCTCAACTGATGATATCCGGACCGTAGGTCGATTTTTGAAAACAATGTAGCACCACGCAACTGATCGAACAGATCATCTATCCTTGGCAACGGGTACTTGTTCTTGATCATGACCTTGTTCAACTGTCGATAATCTATGCATAGCCGCATCGACCCGTCCTTCTTCTTAACGAACAACACTGGAGCACCCTAAGGCGACGTACTTGGTCATATGAAACCTTTCTCCAAAAACTCTTGTAACTGCTTCTTTATCTCTGTCATCTCTACTGGAGCCATCCTGTACGGTGTTTGTGCAATTGGCTACGTTCCAGGGACCAGATTGATCTCGAAATCAATCTCTCGGGGTGGAGGAACATCGGGGAACTCATCAGGAAACACATATGTAAACTCTCGGACAACAGTCACCTCCTCAAGGCTAGGACCCTTTTCCTTGGTATCCACAACGTGAGCTAAGGACGCCTTACATCCTTGCCGTAACAATTTTTCCACCACCATAGCTGATACTAGACACATCGGAAGAATCTTCCTTTCTCCTTGGAAGATCCACTTTTCTCCACAAACCTCAAACACTGCCTGCTTGGAAACACAGTCCAACACAACCTTATACTTCTCTAAGGTATCCATCCCAAGGATCACATCGAAACCATGCATATCAAGTGGTATAAGATCCACTTGTATACTGTGTCCCGAAAAAGATAAGACACAAGATGGACACTCCTCTCGAAGAATCGAGGAACCATCAATAGGGGTTTCTAACAACAAGCTATCTTTCTTACAACTAACAGGTAAATGACAGTTTTCAAGAATACTATAGGCGATAAAAGAGTGTGTAGCACCCAGGTCAACCAAAACAGATATAAAGCAAGAAGAAGACATATCAGAATGAAATAAATCCATCTGACCTGTCACCACTCGTGGGTTGACTATCGCCTCCGATTGACTCATATCATAGAATCGAGCCATTGCTTGTTGTCCACGTCCTCTGCTTCCTTGAGCAGACAATCCTGCTTGCGACGCTTGACCGCGTCCTCACCCTCTGTTACTTCTGGGCTGTTGTCTATCTGACCCTTGTTAATTCTGCCTCCGTTGTTGTGTCACTTCAACATCTCTACTTGGGAAATTTAACTTGAAATGCCCGATCTGACCACACAGATGGCATGACCTATCTTCAAACCGTGGCCTAGATGGCCCTGTCACTGCCACTAAAGTTGTACTATGTGCCTTTGATGGTGAAGAAACATAACCTCTTCCCTTACTCGGAGACCACTGCGATGGTACACTGGAACCTCTCATCACTGAAGGTGCTGAAAACCTTGGCTTCTTGAAGCCACCAAACCTCTGTCCCTGGAACTGAGCAGGCCTCTTCTTAGACATGGATTCTCTTTTCTCCCTGACTGACCGTTCGATCCTCCGAACAGATTCCACAAATGTGGCAAACCGCTCATGATTCTCTAATGCAGAAGCAGGTGTTGTCAGCTCAGCACTCAGGCCTTTCTCAAAATGTCTGATTCGCTCATCATCTGTTGCTGCCATGTGAGGACAAAACCACAACAGGTCCATGAACTTGGCTTCATACTCAGTGATGTTCATCGTTCCTTGGCGCAAGAACTCAAACTGGATGATCTTCTCGTCTAGATACATCTTCGGAAAGTATCTGTTGATGAACTCGCACTGGAAAACCTCCCAACCGGTCACCTCACCGGGTCACTTCTCCTCCTCGATGGTCCACCAGTGACCAGCAATACTCTTCATAAGGTAGACAGCGTGCTTGACTTTGTCTACTTTGGGGATGTCAAGGATCCGGAAAGCCTTCTCAAGACTTGTCAGCTACTGATCTGCATCCGCTGGATCAGCCGTCCCAGCATAGTCTGAAGCTCCGACTCGGCGAAGCCGCTCAAAGGTCTTCCCAATACCCGATGTTTCACCATGGGGAGCATGTGCTCTCGGCGGAGGCACTAGCAATCTCTCTACCATGAGATTCATCGTAGCCATAATCTA
Organism: Alisma plantago-aquatica; assembly: GCA_963693085.1. Lineage (NCBI taxonomy): Eukaryota > Viridiplantae > Streptophyta > Magnoliopsida > Alismatales > Alismataceae > Alisma > Alisma plantago-aquatica. The sequence continues at coordinate 905,230,083 of OY856411.1, forward strand.
CCCCATAAGCTGTTGGTAGGCAGGGTTCTCGAGAATGGCTGGGTCAAGTTGGGGGACCTCAGACACCTGATCTCCATGTGCCTGCCCCATAGCTCCATCAACTGATGCAGCATCGCTGCTCTCGACAGCATGTTCTTCATGGTTTCCAGACATCTTGGCTTTTTCTTCCGTTGAGGGCAGAAGATCATTGTAACAAAATCTAGAAAACTCACAAGAATAAACACAACCTAGTCCTAAATCCCTGTAGACTCAGTGAACCTAGAGCTCTGATACCAAAACTTGTGACGAAACATCCCGCTATCACACAGACAGCGAGGTGTCATGCGAAAATGTGTGAAAAACACCATAAACCATTAGTTACCAAAAACACGCGTTAATTAAAACTGATTTCGGAAAGCAGATCAACCAAGAAACTATTACATTCAGATCCTCATCCTGCAAGAAAACAGGTTATATAAACATATGCAAGCCTTGATACGTGTTCACAGCTTAGAGAGTCAGTTGTCTAGTCATCACATGAGTTCATCACCTGTTTATATGTACATAACGGCCCACATCCGGCCAGAAGCAGGACATACAAAGCTTCAACATCTATACATCATGAAACAATGACAAAATGCCTCCAAGGACCTGAGAGTACAGGGATGACTTCTAAGACTCTACTACAGAACAACCAAAATAGCAGCATGTCCATCTCTTGCCTTCTACTGCTCGTCTTACTGCTTGGCCGCAACCCCGCAACCACCACTGCATCTAGCTCGAACACCTAAAAAGGTTGTAAACTAGCGGGGTGAGACACACAGTCCTAGCGAGAAACATAACTCCCCACCGAAACCATAAAACCTTAAAAGGATTAAAGCAAAAGCAGCAGATAACTGATAAAAGGTATAACAAGAGTAGTCTATAAGGTAAAGCTATTCATACCATCAAGCTTACCAAGCTGTACAGAAGGAAGATAGTCAAGTATTTCTTTATGGAACATTATTGACAAGATAAGATTTATAAGATCTTACCACATAACATAAGGAACGTATAAGTAACTGCAAGTATAACAAGATTAACTACACAAGAAAGGCCTCAATCAATGTTCCATGTTTTGCCTTAATCAATAAATACTATTCGGCTATATTACGTATTATTATGCCCTGAAGAAGTGAGTCGTACCGCTCAAATCCAACCAATGGTTGTGAAACCTGGAGCCGGTGCCATACAAGGTCAATGGAAGAGCCGGACTCCATGACCTCCCACCTCGTGGTCAGTGCATGAGAACCAAAGTAGGACCGCAGTCTCATGCTTAAGTGGCCTCAGCCACTGGGTCAGCTCCATAGGCTACCCATTCTCTAGACCGCCTCGGTACAGGTTTCGACGCTATCATATCTTAGCCACAGGACAGTTCACCGTGCTCTCTGAGCCATGAACGCATTCATGCTCTATCACACTGAGCCATGGGCCTGTTCACCATGCTCTATATATCCCGAGTTTGCAACCGCATCTGCACTCGAATCCTCTCTATTTTAGGCTAGGAGAAACCTCGCATATTCAACAATATGCGCTTCAGGTTAACCCGCAGGAGAACCCATTTCACCATCACCAGCTCCTGATGATGATGGATCTATGGCCAGGGAAAACTACATGATATGGTCCACTATAATTAGTTAGTATATTTGAAGTGGATTACTGAGGCAACCAAGTTGTAACACATGCCAATCATAAAGTTACATTATTATTACCACCATCACAAAATCCTGCGATCTTCATCCCTCATCATAAGAAACCACATGCCTCATAAGGCATTCGCATCACTTGGGATAACAATCCCAGATCATCATCAGAGGATAACACCTCAACTTAGGCACTTTAGCCATCTCAGGTCCTCAGACCAAAACACATCATGCATGTTATCTCATCATCAAGAGTAACCATCAGAGCAATGTTACTCAAACATATATGCCTCATAGCCCTTTTCCTGGCTATGCATCTGTATGAAACACATGCATGGTTAGTATACACAATCATCATAGATTAACAGAAAGATCATATTCTCAAACATAGGGCAACATTGATGATTATGTGCTTTATCATTCATGCCTCAGCATCTCATATACTTTATCTTTTACTCAGCCTTATACATAATTCGAGATGATCATAAACACATGTAATATCATGTCATTATACATAGGTGAGATCTACTATATCAACCACCTCACTACTTTTAAACATGTCAAGGGTTTACAACCATAAACCAAACGTGATTGCATGAAAAGGATCCAGCATTTAGATTTTTCAGAAGGAACATGACCCTCACTAGAAGTACCTGCTACCCTCACAAGAAGTGTGACGGGCCGGGCACCTCCATTAGAAGGGGTATCGGGCAGAGCATCTTCCCTCTAACGCCCAAACGTCTAGCCATGTAACGACCAGGCCAAGGCAAGGGTGTCGACTACCACCTCAGGGTGTATCGTGCAACCCTAGGTGTCACGCAACCAAGTGTCATGCACCTCTATGTCGTGCACCTCTGTGTCGTGCAGCTGTGCATTGTGCACTAGGTATATATATCGTGCACCAGGTGTATGGGGTTGTAACGGGCACCAAGCCAACCTTAGATGGGTGTATCGGGAAGGGCACTCCACATAACCTGACGCCCGACACACAAGGGTAACGACCAACACTCTAATCATCTAGGCGCAACGGCTAGGGGTACAACTTAAACGGCAGCAAAGAAAGCATATCGTCCATCCAGGCTAGTCTCATTCTATCGGCCAACACACAAGGCCAGGGCCAAGGAGCGATGCCCACCATAGAACTAGCTAACAAAGATCCATAACATCAGGGTATGACGGCACCAAGCCACCTCCTAGGTTAAGTGTATCGGGTAGGGCACTCAACCTGGTGTGACGCCCGACACACAAAGGCAAGAAACAGGGTGTGACGCTCAACACAACCACAACATGTCAACCATGACTCTAGCCCAAAGAGGGATATCAGGCAGCACCATCCCCAAGCCATATCGTGCAAGATGCAACCCAGCAAGGCCGTCTTCAACCTCAAGCACAAGGGCACCAAACCCTAAATTGATCAAGAATATCGGCTCACCTCTCAACAACCATGAGAGAGGGGGTTTTCACAACCTATATCACAACTCTGGCACCCACTAGGATCAACCCCAACAAAGGTCTACATCCACCATAAATCTCACCTCTCGAATCCATGGTGAGAGAAGGGTGTTGCTCAAACAACTAGAACACAAGCTCACCTCTCAACTTAAACGAGAGAGGGGTATTGCCCATATCACTAGAGTTCAAGCTCACTTCTCTAGACCAAGGAGGGTGAGGGGTGTTGCTCAACAAGGAAACCCTAGAAACATGGTTCAGCCAACTAGGTGCAACTAAGCAAGAAACTCAACTAACAACATACATATCTGATTATGATCATAAGAAACATACATGAACATAGAAGGTAGTATAGTTAGGGTTAGGAGTTATGTAACCCGCCTTAAGCAAGCTCCAAGCTCCTAGCACCAAGCTCCAAAGCACCACCACAAGAAGAAGAGTAAGGCACTCTAGGGTTCGGCCACCACTAGAGGAAGAAGGAGACTCCAAGATAAGGATCAGCCACCAAGCTTGCAAAGGAAGAGGTGTCGTGCACCAAGGGAGAGGGGGAACTAAGGAACTAAAGGGATCCTTAGCAAGAGAAAGGAAACACATATATAGGAGAGGATGGAGGAGAAACTAAGGTAAGACAAGGCAAGGTGTCGCCCACCTAGGGACACTTGTCCATGGGCAATGCCACCACTCTAACTTGCCTTAAACACATGTCCAAGGCCATTGCCACATGCAAGCATCAAGCACCAAGTGTCCACTAGTGGTGACACAAACGAGGTCAAAGAGTCAAAGGGATCCATGGGCGACACACCTCCACTCCACCATGCCCGACATCACACCCTAGGTGACACACCTAGGCCGACACAGCCATGGCTAACACACCTAGGTCGACACAAGGCACTCCTGCCCGACACAAGGTCCAAAAAGGCAAAGGCAAAGCACACCAAGGACTACCAAGGCTCATCCAAGCCCAAAGGAACTCAAGCAATGAGCCCAACCCTTCCTCTCAACACTAGAGGAAGCAAGGAGAGGGAGGAACACCGCACAAGGTGACAAACTTTCCCACAAACCCGAGACTTGGGTAGATTGCAAGTAGCACCTCCAGCTCTCAACAAAGCACAAACATACCCTAATCACCACTAAAGGTGATTAGCAGACAACTAAACACCAGGGTTAAGCAAAGCAAACAGGATAAGCCCTAAACGGAGGTCTGGGTCCTTACAGATAGGATGAGAAACTTAGGGTTTATAAGTAGTTTTTTTTAATTAGGGTTTGTGGTATTAAATGTAAAGGCAAAACCCTAATTGCAAGTGAAACCCTAAAAACGGGTAGAAACCCTAAAAAGGAATAGAAATCCTAAGAAACAAGTTGGTTTGGATAGATCTTGATAAAAGGAAATTGTATGTTTATTTCAGGATTCTTGTACTTTCTTGCTTGATTGGATTCCCCTACTTGGTTGATTCTATCTCAAAACTATGCAGTACATGTATGTGGTTACACTTATCGCTAAATCGCTTTAGTTTCCCGATGATTCCCGAAGTCTTATCGATTGCTTGGAATAACTGCTTGATTGCCTTTTATTTCATGCAATTGTAAAGTGACTATGACTATCACCATAATTATGTGTACATGACAAGCTCAGATCCTAGTCCTCCTCTGTAGCTTTGATGATGGTGAAAAGGATGACCTAGTACATGGTCTACTTGTGAGGTAGGACCATCAGGTTATCATGAGTTAGTGATTGGGCTACCTTTGGGTAGTGCCATGCAACTCTATGACCCTATGTATTGATCTACCTGTTAGGTAGGATCATGGGGGTCAGATGAGATCTACCATATGAGAGGTAGTATCCATGTCCACTGCAGGGACAGCACAGAGGCTAGGGTATGTATGGATTGAGTAGTCATGTTTAAAATGTAAAGTTTGTTTGCGATGCAATATGTTGTTAGAGTTAACTGCACGATTATTATTTCCCCCACATACCAGTATAATTCATTATACTAACCACCATTTTGTTGTCAGTGTTTTAGGTACAACATTGAAAAGGACAAACAGTAAAGTGATACATTGTGAATATATGAATCAAAGTACAAGGATGATTAGTTAGAATATACTCCAGTTGTTGATAGAAGTTTTGAAATCAAAGATTTTAAAGGTATGCAAAGTTTTATTTTATTCCAACTTTTCAGTATAGTTTTGGTAGAATTTAGTAATTATTATTTATTATTTATCGAGCCATTGATCTGAAAAATTGGGATAATGGCTCTGACCTTTTGGTCTCCCTTAATTGGGGGTTACCGGAAGGCGGGGTCGTTACAGTTCCAGTGAGGATTAGACCAGTGGAGTCCAATTCTAGTTTGGAGGTAGGTGATGTATTTGTGATTGGGTCTTGTAAGTAGGTGATGTTTGCATGATCACATTATATGCCCTTATCTCTCCTTTAGACCTAAAAGTTCTACTTGATATCCCTTATAATGTAACTATTTTTAACTTCACTATATGTAGTGATGAACAATTGTTTGTTTATCTACTTCAATTACTATGATTATATATGTAAGCAACAAATGTCATCAATTGTTATATCATATCATTGGGATATGGGTTTCACATTATGGTTTTCAACATCCTTTAGGTTAGCAACAACATAATCAAGGCTTTTGTGATGAGGAGCCTCCATTTGGAGATCATGAGTAGCTTGGATGTTGTTCATGGTTGTTGGTGTTGTGCTTATGTCCATGTCTCTACTTTTAGGTACAGGAAGGGTAAATTTGATCGGTTCTATGTATGACTTGAATTTTGGATTGGATGCCTTGTATCGATCTACATGTTGTCATAATGAAAGGAATATCTTTTGTATACAAGTTGAGTGAGGTCACTGAACAATGATATGAAGTTACCCATTGTGAATGAATGGAAGTAAAGGGCTTTTTGTGCAATTTGTTCTTGTGGATATGTCTGGCAAGTTTAACATCTTTTTTTGTTAATGGTGTTGATCAATCTAATTCATTATTTGCATTTGAGTAATATGGATCATGTGTGACTAGGTGTCGCTACAACACCATGAATAAGTATCTATAGCATAATATGAAGTTTAAAATATCTTTATACTAATCTATGATCACGTCAATGAGAAAATCAATTTTTGCTCAAATATATGACACATTTCATTTTTTTCATACATACATTTTGTATAGAATCATTGATTTTCCATGTTTCACGATTTCCATAGCTATAGTTTCATATGCTTTATTTGCTCATAAAGTCTAATTATATCACTACCAAAATTCAATATTTGTGTCCTAGTGACTTGTTTTTTTATTTGAAAACAAGAGACTGCAAGTCACTCTCCATTCTATATTGTTCAATTATCTAGTTGTAAGGAATTCAACTTATTATACTTTTTAAGAACTCTTATATCTTTTTCTGTACAATGAAAATAATATAACAATCATGGTTTGTTGTGACAATAGTCAACACCTTTTTTTTGCTCGAGAACGCTTGTGCCTTTTTATTGATTTTTGGTAAAAAAGGTTACAGAAAGAAAACTATATATCTACAGCAAAGAACAGAAGAAAAAGAAAGAAAGAATACAACTAAAAGAACGACTGTAAGTTGTACAACCCACAGAGATCAGTCTCAGTGTCTCTCCAACAGGCTTCAGTGTTCCTTCTTCTGTTCTCAAAGAGAATGAGGTTTCTTTCGTGCCAAACTTGATAAAAAACAGCAAGGCATGTGATGCAGGACTTTCTTTTGGAAAGAAGCACAAGACAATCATCCCAGGATTCAGGTGTGAGAGAAATCCATTCTTCATCAGTCGCTTGTTTCCAGATTGCTTTGGTGTAACTACACTTCAGGAAAACATGATAATTGTCTTCATAATCTGCTTCACAGAGCGGACATCTAGAAATAATGGTCATGCCAAATCTTCTAAGAACATCTTGAGTAGCAGTTCTATCTAGGAAAATTCTCCAAGCCAACAGGCTATAAGAGCGGGGTATATAGCTTCTCCAAATCACCTTCACCCATACATGCTTGGTGCCAGGAACTCTAACAGATTCCCAACAGGACTTAAGAGAAGGAGATTCAACCCCATTATACAACATCTTGTCCTTGTCAGCAAAAGGTATCTTTAGATTCGAGACAAAATCATTGAACTCTATATGGCTTCTCTTATTGCTCAAAGACCAAGCTTTATTACAGATAAAATTGTTCAGATTGCCATAAAGGCCCTTACCCAGTTTGAGAACGTTAGCAGCAGTAATGTAATTAGATAAAAACTCCCCTCCAGGGATCCAGGGGTCTCTCCACAGCTTGATCAAAGCACCATCTCCAATCATATAGGAAATATGTGGAATGATCTTGTGTCTGTATCTAAGGCATTGCCTCCACATCCAAGAGCTATTAGGGTCACTCTGAACTGACCATATAGAGTCATTTTTAATATATTTGCCATTGATCCAACGGACCCAGAGGTGATCCTTTTTACTCGTAATGTTCCATATGTTTCTAGTTATGCCAGCTTCATTCATATCTTTAAGCCTTCTTATACCAAGACCACCTTCAATTTTCGGTTTACAAATGGTGTCCCAATCGATGAGATGAATTTTCCTTTCCATGTCAACACCCCTCCAAATAAAGTTCCGATAGATTCTCTCAACTTCCTCCATAATGGAACTAGGAAGAGGAAAGGTAGAGGACCAGAAGAGATGAAGAGACATGAGAGTAGAGATAGTGAGTTCAACTCTTCCTCCAAATGAAAGGGTCTTATGCTTCCAACCATCAAGCTTGGCTTTAATCTTGTCAATCAGAGCACCACAATGGGAATTCCGTAGCTTACCACAAAATAGAGGTAGTCCAAGGTAGCGCATAGGGAACGTACCAATGGGGATATCAAGTAAATTAGAAATATAGGCACCATTAGCATTACGGCTACAGAAAACATGACTTTTAGAGGAACTAATCTTCAAACCAGACTTCTCTCCAAAAGTATTCAAAATATCTTTAATGGCCAGAGCATTTGGAGCATCAGCTTCAAGAAAAAACATAACATCATCTGCAAACAACAGATGGGAAACATGCATCTCAGAATTCCTGATAGGATTAATATGACCTTTCTTAACCGCATTGTTCATCATAGCAGTCAATCCTTCCATAACTAAAACAAAGATGTAAGGAGAAATAGGATCGCCCTGACAGATGCCATTAGAAGGGAGAATAACTTCAGAAGGTTGTCCATTTATCAGAATATGGTAGCTACTAGTGCACATAATGGTGTGAATCCAATCAATCCAGCAACTAGGAAATTTCATCTTAACCAGAATCTTGATAATGAAATCCCAACGAATATCATCATAAGCTTTAACAAGATCAGCCTTGATACACATTTTTTGCTTGGTTCCAGCTTTTTGAAAGTCACTAATAAGTTCATTAGTTAAGAGAAGAGCATCAGAGATGTGGCGATTCTTAATGAAGGCCACTTGGTTCTTGCTGATCAGTGAATCTAGAATAGGTTGCAGCCTATTTGCAAGAACCTTAGTGATGATCTTGAAAAGGAAGTTACATAGAGCAATAGGCCTCCATTCTTTAATAGTATTAGCCCCTTTAGTTTTGGGAATAAGAGTGATGTATGACTTGTTGAGCTCCTTAATCATTTTCCCACTCTTAAAAAAATTCTTTACAGCCAAAGTAACATCAGGGCCAATAACATCCCAGGATTTCTTGTAAAAATGGCCATTAAAGCCATTAGGGCCTGGAGCCCGATCTCCATCCGCTTCCTTTATAACTCTATCAATCTCATCATCAGTAACAGTAGAGCAAAGGCGATCAAATTGTTCATTATTCAAGGTAGGAAGAAGCCAATCATCATCCCATTCCATAGGGCAGTAGTTACTTTCATCATATTGATTATAAAGTTGATTATAATAGTTCCAGATGTGATGGTTGATAGTCTCTTCATTAAAGCACATATCATTATCGATCATAAGAGAATTGATATTATTACGGTTAGATCTGACTTTGACAGAGTTGTAGAAGAAGTCAGTATTTCTATCACCAAGCTTAAGCCACTTCACCCTAGAAATCTGCTTAGCATAAGACTCCTCAGCATCAGCAGTATCAAGGGAAATCTTTCTCTTCTCATCAGCAACATCTCTAAGAGAGACATCATCAGGAGACAGATCAGCATTTTTCTGAGCAATGATAGCATCAATTTCCACAGCCCTAGCATTATCACAAAGATCACCATAATTTTCCTTATTCCACCTGATCAACTTCTCTTTCACTTTTTTAAGTTTAGAAATAACCCTGAACATCGGGTTGCCTTTTATCTCAGAGCTCCAAGCAGCTTTAACAACATCAAGAAAGTCATCACAAAGAGTCCATGCATTAATAAATTTAAAGTAGCCCTTTCTTTTCCTTGCATTGCCACTAATAGAGATGGTAATCTGTCTATGATCACTGACAATAGTATTCATAACTTCCCCCCAAACATCCTTATAATCTGAATAAAAGTCAACATTATAGAAACATCTATCAATCTTAGAGAGAATAATATCATGACCTTTTCTTCTATTATCCCAGGTAAATAAAGGGCCTTTCATATCTAGCTCGATAAGACTCAGATCAGAGATAACATCATTGAAATCGTGCATGGCAGTTTGAGGGTAGTATCCTTTACCCTTTCTATCCTCAGTAAACCTGATGGCATTGAAATCCCCTAGCTGAATCCACGCTCTACTACCTAGATTAATTCTTCTCAAATCATCCCATAGAGCTCTTCTCCTCTTTTCCTCATTCTGACCATAGATGGCAGTAATATAGAATCCATTACCTTTGTACAAGGCTTTACAATGAATAAACTGGTCACTTTCTTCGATCTTCACCTAATCAATCAGACTCTGATCGCATAGCATGATAATCCTCCCAAGGGGATGAGAGGAATGATTAGAAACCCACTCTTTTTCAGGCCAGATATTGTGCATAGCTTTGTTCATATTTTTATATCTAATCTTTGTCTCAATAATGAAATTCAGAGGACACCTTGTCCTATCAAGGCTGTCCTTGATTTTTTCCTGGTGTCCACGCCTATTCAGGCCATGAACATTCCAGGAGAAAATATCAAGATAGTCATTCATTGGAGGGAGGGTTGACTGGAGCCCTTCCATCCATAGTAGAAGAGACAAGCTCATCATCAATCTCATTGAGCTTTTCAAACATATTTTTTGCTACATTAGCAATTCTAGGTGCACTCCTCTTAACTAAAGGATTTGGCTTAGCTGTAAGCTTTGGAGGTGAAGTCTTGTTCTTATGTCTGACTGTAAGGAAGCCATCATCATTGCTAGGGGATGCCATTCTCACCTTCTCATTAACATATCTTTGCATATGCGCTGGAACTCTCAAACCTCCTTCAGAGTTTCTACCTACAAAGGTTCTTGTGCTTCTTCTGTTTTCGACTGGGGCAGAGTGAACAATCTCCAACTCTCATTGAGTTCGTTGAGGAGTTTCAATGCAACATGTAAAGGGTGAAGCTTCAAAAACTCTTAGTGTGACAGTCGGTCCTCTCTGTGCTTGATGCGGGACTTCACCTGTAGAGCCCACACTAGGGCCAGAAATTATGGAAGGAGTGTCTGACGAACTGTTACAGCCTTGTTGTATAGCTTCATTCATAGTAACACCAGCAGCAGGGTTATAAGGGGCGCATCAACAATAGCAGTAGTGTCAGGACCAGTTGTAGGAGCTTCAGTATTACTCCCTTTTCCCAAGTTCTTGTCAGAAGGCATCCATACTTTTTTGCTTCCAGCGTTATCCTTCTTGAAGAAGCAGATCTCAGATTCATGTCCAAAACAACCACACGATTTATAGATTTTAGGCAGCCACTCATACTAAACCTGAATAACATCTCTATCTCCACAGTCACTCCTCATGATGATCTCTGTAGGAAGTGTTGAACTGGTCAAGATTAGAACCTGAATTCGTGCATAATCAAGCCTCCTCAGGGATTTAGTAGCATAATCAACACAGATCGGCTTGCCTATGTAACTTCCTAAGAGGCCAAGAATCTCATCATCCCAGAATTCAAGAGGAAGACACGGAAACCTCACCCAAACCGGTATTTCTGTGAGACTCTCCTTCTCCAAGGGTTCCCCAATCTCCCATTTTTTGATAATCAAGGGTTTCCCTCCCACAAACCACGGTCCACCCTCAACAACCGATTTCAAATCATCCGCATTCGTAAATTTCACAATGAAGAAACTTCTGTTCTGCGGGATTACCTCAAACTCCGCTTTAGGTTTCCATATCTGCTCAAAATGCCGGACAAGAGTTGGTCAGTGAGGTTTCATCCCTACAACATAGCCTGCCACAGTATTCTCCCATTTCTTAGCAACTTTGATCGCCTTCGATCTCTTGTATCAGATTTCTCCATCAACTATCTCTAGCGGTGAGAACTAGAGCTTTGTTATCTCTGCTTTCCTACGATCACTCAGAAGATCTTACCATTTCTTCGGTGCTGGTGCCGCAGCAATCCCCTTCGTTTGGCTACCCTGAGGTCTCGCCCATTGAGAGCTAGGAAGAGGATTCAGAGAAGGATGCCAACCTCTGTCGTGGATCACCCCTTCCATCACCGCACCCTGTGCTCCTGCCAATTTCAAACATAGTCAACACCTTCTTGAATTAATAAAACAACATTGGTATTTTATTTGACTATGTTTATATCAATATCACATGGTTATTTATTGGAATGAATTGAGTGTTGATGCAAGATGTCAACCACCTTTGGATACTAGTTTGTATTTTTCCACTAGAAAAAAATGTTCTCTTAGTTATCATATTTGGTTTTGGTTTTGTAGCCATCCAATTTTGCCATATCCTAGAGTTCATGCTATAGTGTTATGTGTGCCCCACTCCCCATGATCTAGTCTATTTGTTTGCCACTTGAGATTGTGTATATCTCCCTATTGGAACAACTAAAATTATATGGTTGAATTATGTTAGATGTCTTCCTCTATTTAATATAAAATTTATTTATGTGAGATAGAAGATTGTTTTGCAATTATAAAATCTTATCATTCTATCTTTTTGTAGGTGAATGCTAAGAGTGCGTTATTAGACATTACTTTGTTTTAAAATGGGTTGAGTTTCTTCACTTTGTCTTGCACTTCATAGGCTTGTTGCATTCTATTTCACCATGGGATAATATGTTATGCAAGACAACATATGCTTTAATACAAAACTAAGTAGGTTAACTATATAATGAAAATCGTTCAATACTTATTATACAAAAACAAGCAATACTCAAATTTTTAATAGATATATTTAGTGGCGATGCATAGAAAAATGATATATGGATGTTACTATGCATTCCACCTCTACTGCAAGATGGCAACAATGACTATCTCTATGGCATTTTGGGAAGACAAACCCAAATATTTCGGTTTAGACACGACTAATTCAACTAAATTGAAGGGAGTAATAATTTCCATGGAGGTGATAATGTTGGGTAATGCTATATGGTTATGATGATGTGAAGTAGAAATATAGAAGACATGATAGGTGACAACACTATAACTATAGAACATGGATATGACAAGAGGGTGTTCTACGTCTTATCTTACTGGATGTGATGTCTTATATCTTATATTGTAAAAAATCTTGTATGTCATTTTGTGTCCTATATACGCTAAAAACTTTGAATAATAGATGTAAGATATTTATTTTCTTTAATATTTTAATATCCATGGATACTTATTTATCATAGGGTAGGTGGAGAAAATATATAATTTCCTTATTGGATTCAAAGTGGGTGATTGAAAGAATATTGTCTTTGGTTCATACCTAATATATTTTTTGTACAGTAACTTCATATACTTGAGATTGGTATGTATTATTCTATGGTGACTACAATTAGAAAGCTTGAGCTGGTCTGAAACCCTACATCTTAACAATGGGAAGGAGAGGAAGACAAAAAAGTTGAGAATTTGAAAGTGAGAGAAAGGTGAGAGAGAGACCAACGGAAACCCCATGAGAGAATTTTCCTTTTTGATTGAATTTTCAAATAAATGTTTGCACACTGCCCAATGTGTGATAGTGTGGTTAAATTACATTACAGGTTGTAGGCCTTAGGGTGGGCTGCATAGAGTTCAAAAAAATTAGAAGACTTATAATGCAAGTAATGAAAAGATGCACGAACTAAATGTGACATATATGACAGGTGTTTGCTTGAATGTGCTATCAAATACCATCTTGCAAACTAGGCATGGGGAATTACATTCCTAGTTTGTTTTGAATATCCCAAAAGCTATTTGTTGTTAGATCCTTGGTAAACATATTTGTTGGTTGTTGATGAGAGGGTATATGTGTTGTGACTATGTGGCCAAGGGAAACGTTTTCAAAAACAAAGTGATATTCTATTCAACGTATTTGGTTTTGGCATGAAATACATGATTAATAGTCAAGTGAATGGAACTTAGGTTGTCACGAAATGGTCGAGTTGGTTGAGGCAACTAGATACATTGATCCCTGAGAGGGAAAGAAAGCAATGTGCTCTCAGTGGTAGTGAATGCTAAGGCTCAATAATCTGCTTCACAACTTGATATAGAAATTGTTGTCTGCTTCTTTACACTTAATGAAACACAACTGCCACCCAAGAAGATTAAAAAAATCCACTAGTTGACCATTGTGTAATAGGAAAGTCAGCCCAATGAGAATCATTAAAGGATGTGATATTGGGTGAACTTTATGGTGCAATTTGTTACCCTAGAGAGATACTAACCTTAAGATAACTTAGAATATGTTTGATCAGTAGAAGATGATTTTTGGTCTATGAATCTAAGTGTTGACATGATGTGTTGATTGCATAAGTGATGTTAGGACGTGTAATTGTAATGTATTGTAAGTTGCCCATGATCTTTCTATAGAAGGAAGGATCGGGTAGTAGGGGAGAGTCAGATGACTTCATAAAATTTAGAACAATATGTGCATTACTTGGTTTGAAATCAATCATGTCAGCCAATTGGAGAACTTCAAGAATATATATTTTTCTTGAGTTAGAATCAATCCAAACTGATAAAAGGGGCAACTTGTATACCAAGAAAGAAATTCTGGTATCCTAGATCTCACAAATTAAAAGTCAAGCTAAGACCAGTCTAAAAACATGTGAGCAATGTAGAGTTATTACCTGTGAGTATAATGTCATCAACAAATAGAAGTAAATATAGAAGACAATGTCCACTAATCAGCACAAAAAGTGAAGGGTCACTAGTACTGCATGTGGAACCATAGATAAATAAGAAGTAACTTAGCTTACTGAACCATGCATGAGGTGCATGCTTAAGACCATATAAAACCTTGTGTAAATCACATACACAATATGTATGTTTTTCATTTTAAAATCATGGTGGTTGGTATATGAAAATTGGTTCAAGGATGTCCCCATATAGAAAAGCATTACAAATGTCAAATTTTTATGAGTTTCCACTTTGAACTCATTGAAATAGCTAAGACCACTTGAATAGTAGCATCTTAAATAGTAAGGATATATGTTTAAATGCAGTCTATTCCTTCTTCTTGACTAGATCTTGTAGCCACAAGCCTAGCCTTCAAGATATCCATTGAACTATCAAATTTAAGCATAATTTTGAAGACCCATTTGAGCCTATAATATTGGTGTGAGAAGGTCATGAAAGTAGGCTCTACATTTTGTTAGAATGTAAAGCATGCAGCTCCTAAGTTATAGCATCTAACCAGTGAATATTTGAAAAGAACTTTGGATGGATCACGGTAGTGGTGAAATATAATGAGTCGTCAAATTATACTTAGGCTTCAGCTTTTATATACTTGACTTCCCTCAGCTTACCATAGGATGAAATTGAACTATCAACAATTTTATTTCGCTGGATACATTAGAATCATGTGTGTGAGGAATAGGTAACTTGTCTATCACCACAATGTCCCTGCATTCATATGTAAATGGGTCATTTGAATTCAGCGCATTAGTGTCCATGAATAAAATAATGTTTTAATTCACATGATCAGATTCTTTAGGAACTTCAACCGCCTGTGAATCTATAAATGATGTGATGTCGTTATATTGTTCATTCACAACTTGTTCTAAATTTTGACTAGTGTAGCAACTTTGTGTGATTTCACAAATTGTGGCATAAGATCAATTTTATCAGTAGTGACATCTATATCGTTAGCCAAAGTTGTGCTTGATATCATATTATTTGTCACATCACTAATTGAAGAAACAATATTACTGAAATTTAAATTTTTGTTATAAGCAGATTCGTCGTCATGATGATCAGTCATATAATTCTTAATAGAAAAATCCTCATAGACATAATTAAGAAGATATTCTAGAAACACACTAAGAACCCCAAGAGATACATTCACTAAGATATGTTCCTTAAAAGGAAAAAATGTGTCTTGAAAAGTGGACTGTGTTGATTGAGACATGTAAACATCGATATCCCTTATATGTTTACTATATCCAACAAATACACATGACATGGGTCTAGGTTGTAACTTGTATTTTTTGTAGCCTTGTAGATAGAGCACAAAGCATGTCATAATCTAGGAATTTGTTTACAATTTATGTATAAGATAATCAAAATTCAGAGCCTAAGTGAGTAGTCTATTTATTATGTATGTTGCAATAGAGAATGCTCCAAACCAATATAGGGTGGGTATGTTATAATGAAATAACATGGTAATTCCAAGCTCTACCACATGCATGTGCTTTCTCTCTATGTTTTCAACTTCCTCATGAGTACGTGGACAAGTCTTATTATGTGTGATTCCTTCATTAAGCACAAACTCTTTCATTTTCTTATTGACAAACTCTCCACCACCATAAGTAACTAGAGTTTGAATTTTCTTGTTAAGTAGATTTTCAATCACACGACAGAGAAAGATAAAATAGCTATATAATTTTGATTTATTCTTTAATGGAAAGAACCAAGAGTATCCAGTACATTCATCAATAAACAAGGCATAATATGAATAGCCTTCCTTGGAAATAACAACGGACTTACCCCACAAATCAGAGACAACTTATGCAAAAGGAAAATCACATTTAACATGCTTATTTTTAAAAGATAACCTCTGACTTTTTCCAAGAGTACAACTACTGTAGAACTCTAAATCTTTTTTAGAAAATAAAATTAGTTGACTCTTCTCCATGTATCTTTGCATATCATGATTCAAGTTCCTCAAATGCTTATACCAGACAATAGAGGTGACCCTTTGTGTTGTCAAACATAGGAATCCTTGTGGACATGACGAATTAATTGTGTGCATCCCTCCCTTAAGCATCCCCTAGGCCAGATTTGTACGTTTCTACAAGTGCTTAATGCGAAAAGTGTCTTTGAAGAACATAAAATAGAAGGGATGGGTATTGGTCAATTGTGTGATAGATGGAAGATTTCTTTTCATATTAGGAACAACTAGCATTCTTTTAAGAGGAATATGAGTATTATGAATAATATATGATGCTCTAGTATGTATTATAGGTAAGAAGGTACCATTTCCTATCATTATAAATCACAACCAAGATAGGATATAACATTCTTTAGTATGCTTGTGTTTCATGATACATGATTTGTTGCACCAGAGCTCACCTACCATTCATTGACATTGAACTGATGTGTCTCAGTAATTTGTATAGTGGTAAGAGCCTTTGGTTGTTCATTCACATTACCAATAGTAAGAGACTTTGGAATCTTGGAATTCTGGTAATTATTGTCAAACCTATACCAACAACTCATTGCTTCATGTCCTATCTTCCCGCATATCTATCAAAACATAGGGAACCTTCCTTGATTAAAACTACCACATGATTGAGTACTCTGACTAAAGCCTCTTCCCTGTGATGTGAAATATTGATCATGTCTTGCTCCCTAAACACTTGGGTTGTGATCGATTATTGTTGTGAGTATGGTGTCGATATGAACATCATTTGGTGTTTCTTCCCCCATAGTTCATCTTTTAACCAACGAAAGCAAGATAGGGAGTATAAAAGGATTCAGTAGAGGTTTTCCACAAGTGATGATCTTTCAGGAGTGAAAAAACTTTATCATAGGAGGGTAAAGGAGGTCTCATTATTGAGATTGTGAAGATCACAAATTCATTCCTTAAACCACTGAGTAGAAAATACACTTTGTCATCATCAAGATGTGTTTTACCTATAGAATTGAGTTGATCAAACACTTGTTTGAACTCCCTTAGATATTTAGTGATAGATCTTCTGACTTTCTGCATACGACAAAGCCTCATCATCAATTTGAAATTGCACGAATGTGTTGATTCCCATAAATTTCTTACAAGAGCTTTCTAGATAGATGAGATTGTGAATATGACAACGACCCCTAGGACTTCTTTTGATCCATCCATTGACAAGTATGTTCATTCTCATCCAGAGACCATACTTAGGATTTGATGTCATATTCCCTTTGTCGTCAATTAGAAGTACTTCTCAGGCCGCTTCTATGTCCCGTCAATTGACTCGAGGGGATTACTGTAACATCCCTGACATGGGTTATGCTTTAACCCTAGGTGTTTTGTTTAAGAAAGATAATTAGATGCTTGATATTATATTTTGAAAAGTAATTAAGACTCAAGAGGAACTTATACTTCAATTTTAGTCCATTTTGAATAATGTTGAAAGTAATGTTTTACTTGCTTTGGACTAAAGTGCAAATTACCCAAGTTGAGGGGTTAAATTGCAAAATGTTACATGATAATATGTTCCTCATATGTATAAGCATCATGGGAATGAAAATGATACATAGTTATGGCTAGTGATAGCCTGAATACCAAGAAAGAGCTGATAAAGCAATGTTTGTGCATTAAAACCTAGTTTTGGTGTAATGTGCAATCCAAAACCTAGGGTTCAATATGCAATTTACCACTTCCATAAGGTCCTTAATATTCATGGCATCTTTTAGAGGCAAGAAAATGAGAGGGACATCTCATTTGAGCTACTTTGAAGGAGAGAGAATCTTGATATTAAAATAATCAAGATTTCAGCATAAATAGAACTTTACTTCAAATTAATGCAAAAATAAATAAAATAATTGAAGGGCCTTCAACCAAAAACGAGATGGATGTATTTTTTCAAGTTTGAACTCCCTTGTGCCTTTTCTAGGCCAAGAAATATCTAACTCGAGTGGAGAGTCCACTCACATTAAGTTAATGGAAAGTAATATCCACTAAAAATGGGATATTAATATAATATGATTAAGGTGCTTAATTTCTTTTCCCTTAATTCATGGATAATGGAAGGGAGTTCGCTGGTAATAAACATAGCTTTGCATGCAAGGAACCAAGGAGGAAGAGGTGGCACAAATTTTGGAATTAAAAGAGTTTTATAAGAAATTTTCTCTCTCATTGATTTTCTTATAAAAGCACCCTTTACCACTCACACCAAGGACTTTTTCGAATCCATTTCTTTCCTTTGCTTGCAAAAACGTTCAAGGAAGCTAGGGACATCAGGAAGACAACCCTCGACCTGTTGGTAAGCTTCTTGACCTTCATTCATCTTGATTTCATGGTGGAAATCACAAATCAATGCATGCATGATTCCTTCATATCTCGATCCCATCTTCACTTCTAACCATCCCTTTTCACTCAAACACTTGAGTAACGATCCTTGTGGTGTGAAAAATCTACTTCCACCATTTTTTACGTGAAGCTCCAAGCTTTGAAGCTCAATTGAAGGCGGGTTATATAACTTGAACCCCTATTCATTATTATTGATTTTAATTTCTCATTCAACTATGTTCAATTGCTATTCTTGCAATTCCTTTGATTAGTTGATGTAATTACCATGATAATGGTAGTAATTTTTGATGGTCTAAGGTTTGATGATGATAGCATCATCTTAGGCACACTTTCCAACAGATTTGTATTGCAAACCGTTTTAAGGTTTTGGTCCAAACGGTTTCACCAAACCGTTTGTAGACCAAACGATTTCCAAACCGTTTGGAGGATTGGACCCCAAACCGTTTAGAGGAGTTGACCATTTTGATGGGTTGACCATTTGAGGTCAGACCCTAGAAAAGGTTGGATAATGATCCAAGGGTTCCAATTGATTGATTCAATATAAAGATAACTCTCCAAGTGGAAACCCTAATCGACTAAGTGCTTAATTACAATTGATTAAGTTGATGTTTTGGGTTGATTAGCCCAAACGGTTTCAAAACCATTTGGAGGTCACCCCAAACGGTCTCAAGACCGTTTGGAGGTCAACCAAGACCATTTGTAGGTCTAGGGTTGAATATGGTTGAGTAATTGAAGAGTTAGAAATATCAAATCAAAGTGCAATCAATAGCTATTTTGATGACCAATCCAATGATGCAAACCCTAATTGGATCTCACAATTTTTAATGATTTATGAAGTAAACGGTCTTAAGACCGTTTGGAGGTCATCCAAACGACCTCAAGACCGTTTGAGGTCAGGTCACCTTATGATTTGATGGTGATCCATTGGTTTCAATTGGATTAGTTCCACAATGTTAAGCATTGATGGTTCCTCGATTCCAAAACCCTAATTGAAGGAATTTTGATTATAAACCCTAGTTTAATTGGGTCCAAAACCCAAATTGATGGTCTAATTGAGGGGTGATTCTATGGTTCAATTGATGAATGAATCAAGGATGTAATTGATAGTCGGTTCATGGATTGAAATCTTGAAATGATTAAGTGTTGAACCACCTTTTTGGTCCATTCAGTTTTGAGAGGGTTTGGACCAAACGGTCTCAAGACCGTTTGGGTCCAAACGGTCTCAAGACTATTTGAGTCCAAACGGTCTCAAGACCGTTTGGGACCAAACGATCCCAAACCGTTTGGATACCTAAGCTCATGCGGTTTCAACACTTTCTAGCTCATTCGGTTTCAAGGCAATGCTTGCTTAAACGGTTTCAAGGGCAATATGCGCAAACGGTTTCAAACCGTTTGAACTCTGAAAATACAAGACCGTTTAAGGTCTATTTAAGCAAGACCGTTTGAGGTCCCACATGATAAATCCATTTGGATATCATATATAATTGAAGATTCAAATGATTAATTCATTTGGATATCTCAAGTAATTGAAAGTTCAATTGATCAAATCTCCTGGACATCCTAGAAAAGGATGAGAGAGAGAGACTTATACATGTAAGATAATCATGTAGCAATCAAGCCTAACACATTTAAAGTAAGTGTGATATACAATTAGGGTATGATCCTTGGTAGAGAGATCATGAAACCCTAATTGAGTTAATTGATGAACTCAAACCCTAAATTAGGGCAATTCTGAGTGAAACCCTAATCTAGGAAGATAATGTGATATGAACTTAGGGTAATGACATGAGTAACCCTAATTCATAGTATTTTAATGAAAAACCCTAATTGTGGGTTATTGAATATAAACCCTAAATCTAGGGTGATGTGATGTGAATAGTAAACCCTAATTCTAAATAGGGTGAAGTTGTATGAAATCCTAATTCTGGATTATGCTATTTAGCATGAAACCCTAATTTTAGACAATGAAATGATGAATCATTGGTCCTAATTGAATAGAGGGGGATGAGTAACCCTGATTGAAATAAAATGGGAAGCCCTAACCCTGATATGGGAATAGTGGTGTTACCATGGGATAGCATGGAATTGAAATATGATTGATATATTTGTTATCACCTGTACTAACCATGCAGGTATCCTGAGATGATGAACATAGCCAGATATGAACTATGAGGCTTTATTTGTTGAAATTATTTATTGGGCCTTGTGTGCCATAATATGCCTTGTTGCCTAGTAAGAGGTGACAAGAGAGTTAATGGGCCTCAAGTGCCAGATAAGATGCTTGTGTAATAAGTGTCATGTTTACCTTGGTCAGATGACCTGAAGGTGATGATTACCTGAAAAAGTGGTAACAATGCTCAGTGATGAGATGAGAGTTTGAATGCCCAGAACCATATGTTTATGTGAGGGACTGAGATCCCAATGTCTTTTAAAGACTGAGAAGTAACTGATGAAACTAGTACATGTTTCTTTATAACATTTGTTCTAATAAGTTATGTTTGAAAACTTGACTGATACTAAAAGAATATGATAATGTACTTAATTAATCAAGTGAAAGCTATTCATGTAGTGCTCTGATCATAGATCCATCATCGTCAGTAGCTGGTGATGGTGAAACAGGTTTTCTTACGAGATTTCCTGGAGTTCGCATATTATTGAATATTTGGGGGTCGATGGGCGAAAATATCCTTACGTACAAATGTGGAAATTGATGGAAGGTAAACATTAAACCTCTCAATCCTTCACTGTATGATTCCAGGATGGATGTATCACTAATCTCCCGATGATGTTAATGTCGGATCGATGGAGGTAAACATGAAATCTCTCGATTGCGAAGAGAGTGCAGCCGCCACTGTAACTCTATAGCTAGATGCCACTATACCCTGGCAAGCTATGTAAGCAGAGACACAGGATGTCCTGCATGTAATCTCGCACTGACTGAGATGTGGGAAGTCATGGAAGCCGACTCTTCCATTTGACTTTGTATGGTACCGATATTGACTTCGCAGTGATCGGTTGGAGTATGAGCGGTATACCTCATCTCCTTAGAGCTTAAGAATGTTTGTAAAATATAATCATCCGTGTAGCGTATTTGCATAAGATTGAAATACGAGAACCAGTGGTTGATGTTATCCTGCTTAGCATGTTCTTGATACATAAATGTTGTTTATGTCCTTTAATTCCTTATTGAATAGGAGACATGCTGCCTTGTCAAGATATAACTGAAATACTTGAATAGGAATGTTGCTCCAAACTGCATAGATAGTGATTATCTGCTAATGAAATATATTATCCCACTACTCAGTTTATTTCTATTGAACTACAATAATAATGTTACGACGGAGAGTTTATTTCTATTAAACTACAATAATAATGTTACGACGGAGAGTTATAATTTAAACATCTACAAACAACAACAAAAAATAAAGAAAAGAGAGCATCTGAAATTTTCTACTCCCGATTTCTATGTGTTTTTAGTTTGAGTGGATAATACATGTTTCTGCACTTTTGAGTGTAAAGAAACTGCACATTTAAGCATGAAAGATTGCATGAGCTTTTTTTTTGTAAAGTTGGTATTATATGATTTTTCAGCCTTCTCCTCTCCCTAACTTTGACCCCAAGAAGATACCAGGGCCCACACACACCTTTATGTGTCTTTCCCCTCTCTTGCATTAGGAGGGGTTTGTCCCGTCTAAAATCTCGCTTCACTTGTGTGTTTGCATTTTGTTCTTGAAAATTCATTTGCCTCCACCTTGAGTCTTACGCAACATTGTTGAGTGATCCAAATACAAACCAGACCTTGTCACGTAGAAACAAAAATGTGGACAAAAGTATCTTGCAAAACTAATGAACAACCCCCTAGACCACGTGTCCTGAGCGACAATAATTTCTTCCTGAATCCAACAACCACACATCAGACCAGTTTGGATCATCACGTAATGGAGCCAGATGATAATGGTGCCCAAAAGTCCAAAGGCTGTTTTACCCACTTTATCCACCAAACATCATCAAGCAAAAGTCCACTAATTTGAACATGCGTGTGTCTATTGCTCTCTTGATAAACGCCAAAGGAGAAAAAAACTTGTGGTTTGAGCTATGTGTTTGACAAAAAAAAAGTTGGATGGAACAAAGAAATTTATACTATATGCATAGTAATCATTAGGTGATGTAATACAAGAACCTGAATGATTAAGTAATGGAAGTTCTATATACAGCAATCATGGAAGTGATATGACAACTGTAACGCGACACAAATGAAGGAAGACGTAAACAAATGAGAGCAGAGATGTATGTTTTGTGGCAACTAAATAATCTGTTTAAGATTCAAACGTAATCTAACCGCTGCTTATTTACAAACTCATCTTTGTGTATTGAATTCACACGTAATCAAGTATCTCGAAAACCTCAACGAAAATGGGGGAGAGAGGAAAAAAAAAAGAATGGAAATTGACACACATTACGGGACGAATTGAATAGGTAGGACGGCACTGCCGCTGCGTGAGCTCCGACAGTGTCCGAAAGAGAAGAGTGACCGCCTGATGCGGCTGCTGCCTGCTATAGCAGCGGCAGGGCCGGTGCTTGTCCCTTCCCCAGAGGAGGAATCTCCTAGCTGTCTCTGGTTTCGGAGAATCTCCTGTATTGCTAAGTAGAGGTTGCGGTCGGTGGATGAATCCATGGAGATTGACCTCCGGATTGGCTGTACTACAGGGGACAGCGCGGAGCTGTCCAAGTCGCCGGCTTTCCTCCAGTGGCGTCTGACGTCGAGGCACTCGTCTCCCATGCTGGAGACGTGGTGGAGTTTTCTGGGTCCGGCCTTCTTTAGGGGCGGCAAAGGGCGGAGGGAACCGCTGTGCTGCTGGTGCTCCGGTGAGGGTGCGGCCGGCACTGTTGGGTGGTCGGTGTCTCCGGCGGGGCGGTCTGTGAAGTCAATGACGACGTCGCCGTTGTGGTCCTGGACCGGTGACGGGAAGTAGGTGAGGGAGTGGTGGATGGGAGGGATGAGGTGGAACTGCGCGGCAGCAGAAGCGGAGATGTCGGATCGGCAAAGGGGGCAATTAGCACTATTCTGTAACCAAACATCGATGCAGTCAATGTGAAACACATGGGAGCAGCCGGGTATTTGTCTGAGCCCTTCCCCATCCTGGAACTCCCCTAGACAAACCGCACACTCGTTTAATAAGCTGGTCTCGTCTTTCTTGTACCTGACTATGGGTATGGCCCTGATGGCCCACTCCTCGAGCCCCCTTGGCGGTGTCGGCGCGGTGTAGACGGAGTAGGTGGCGGCGAAGAAGGCGTCATCGAGGACGCGCTGGTGGCGTCGTGACCGGGTGCGGACCGCACGCTCGTGTGTGCCTGTGACGGCGGAGGTGAGGCGGCTGAGTACGTCCCCTTGGCGCCAATTGAGGCAGCACTTGATGACGAAGACGTAGTAGCTGACAAGGAGGATGGCGGTTGTGAGGATGCCCAGAATCGAGATTGCGAGGATGGGGAAGCTCGTAGAGGAGGACAGCGGCGGCGGTGGTTGTAGTGATAGAGGTGTTTGGGGGTTAGCGGAGGTTCTGAGAGATTGTTGTAGGAGGAACACGCGGTTGTGAGCCATAGTGTACTAGGGAGAGTACTGATTGACACGGCGGCGGTGGTAGATGAGCAGCTCAATCGTCGACGGGATGGGAACGGACTACTTTGTCAGCTGCTGCAGTAGTGAGAGCAGGGGGGGTGGGGGTGGAGAATTGGACCAAAACAAAGTAGGGGAAGGGGCGGCACCCAAGTTGAGGAAAAGAATGTATGAACAATCACGCACAAGATCAACGAACCGAATTAAAGAGGTGATAGCGGAGTAGACAGTGGACCGAAGAAAGGCGAGCGCAGCAAACAGTAAAGAGCTTGGGTTGACCTGCGGACCGCAAAGTAGAAGAGGGAGAGAAGAGAGGGATTCTTTGTACTGTGGCAAAAGCTGAAGATAGCGACGGACTAGAGAGGTTGTATGAATTGAAAGCAACGGAGACGAAGCCGTGTGAGGTTTCTGTACAGGGTATCTTTTGGAGTCCTGAACAAGACAGGGGATACGGCAGGGAATGGGGATGCGGATTTGGAAAGCAGGAGGAGGGAGGCCAGGTGGTGTGAAAGCAGAACAAGGAACGCGTAACGGTGGACTTGGATTTGTAGAGGAAGGAGGAGGGAAGAGTATACTCGGCAAAGGGGATTGACGAGTCTTGAAGAAGAAGCCGAACCTTTTGGCCTAGAGATTTAATTGGGTTTGTGTGTGGGAGTCAGAAATCAGGTCGGATTATTTAATGGTAGAGAGAGAGAGAGAGCTGGTTTTCAACTCCCCTCTCCGCAATAAATTAACAAACAACTCTCAACTGGGGGAGGAAACGAACCTGGAGCATGCAGTACTAAACTAGCCAGGTATGCTACTCTCCCATCCTTTTAAAAGTCTGTGACCCGCCACCGATAGATTCTCTCTCTGCCTCTCATTTCCCCATCCATGTTTGCCTTGCATTTCACTCCAGTTATACTAGTGCCGCCCTCCTTCACTGAAAATGAGACAAACCAAGGATTCAGTCCTATCTCTATCCCCATTCACCCACGCCGCCACCACTATCCATTCTCACCCATACCATGTCACGATATCGGGGAGTAAATAAACAATAACATCATACCCCTAGTGAACAAGAACACACACACAGACTAATTAATTGGTTGGGCGGTCGTGGACCGTCAAGCTATAAATCTATCTCCTTCTCCTCCTCCTCTTGAAATTAGTCAAACAATAAACATCATACCATGTGCTCTTCTTCTTCTTCTTCATTTGGACTGACCTCAAACAATCCACCTCCCCGTTCCAAATTGATATGTCTTCTAACTCAAGTGATGACTGCCACTGAGCTTCATTTCTATCCATATTATTACATGACGAGGAAGAGACGGAGACAAACACTAGTCTTTACGTCCCTTCATCCTCAGTAGACAAACGATATTATCGATATTCCCAACTTAAATAGATGGATCTAAGTAGCAGCACACTCAATAGTAAGACATCAACTGGAACATGTATAAACCATATCTCGTCTTGTTTTTCTTTCTTCTTTTTAATCAAAACTGGGTCGGGAAAGAAGAAAAAGAATACGTAGGAAATCGTGAAGCCTGTTTCATTTCTTTGCTGATCAAAGGAAAAAACCAAAAGAAGCGACTTGGATATATACTTTACTACGGTCTCACATGTCAGCAAAACATAAAAAGAGTAAAAAAGGAAATCCATTTTATATATGTCCATCGTTTGACTAAGTTCAGCTCGCCAGCAAGTTGTGCAACCACTTACAACCGCGTGCGCGTGGTCCATCCACTCCCCCCTTGAAGCCTGATTCATCCTTCCTTTTCGCATTAGTATACTATACTAGTGGCGCCATGTTGCTAACAGCGTTTCTGATCAGTTTACTTTTGACTTCGTTTCAACATCTGCACTTGGGACCATTCCACTACTCATAAGCACAAAGTACAAGAATCTTGCTTGTATCACACACCGAAACTCTTAAGTCATGGCCAACGTGAGTACACTACCAGGTGCTTCCCATCAATCCGAAACTGAAAATGATAACGTACCTCAGCGTTATTATGAACTAGGTATAACTATAGAGACTACTGGTGTTTGCCCCTGACCTCGACATGGAGCAAGGTTCGTTCATGCTTTAGGCTATTTATTCAATGCTCTAGCCTCTCATTGAGATGTTGATAGCCTTTTTCATTCTGACATGAACACCCTCATGCTGTGCTACTCATAGAACAGGACAGCTTATAATGGAGGGGTAAGCATTGTGGACCTAAAATGTGTTAGATATATGGCTGTTACAGCAATGTATATAGCATGGGTTAAATCCAATGTAGTGCAGCTAGTACATGTCAGAAAAGTAGTTGTCTCTAGTGCAAATGACAAAGAAGTTTTATCTCATATTGCTCACTCCTAGAACTTTTGTGGTCCTTATATGTAGGATCATATGGGCTATAAACAGACCTCCATTCATTAGGGTTAAACATATCTTTTGAGCACACATCCGTCAGCCGTTTGAGTACGTGTTTGCAAACCCTAAATCCGGAGTTCCGTGGTGCTACGTGGAGTTCCTTTCCTGGACGTAGTAAGTTCGTCCATCATTTCCTTCCAAGGCACAACCTTTCAGGCAGTGGTTCCTGCGGTTGCTGAGCTGCACTGGTGGTGCGTTGTTTCGTCTGCAACGTTCGTCGTCAACACGAGCGGGACTTCTCTTTTTCAGGTTCATATCGGGTCCACTAGGAGAATGACGCCTATCCAAAAGGGTTGCAAGGCGCTGATTTCTTTAAGTATATCACGTTCGTTTCTCAACGAATGACCTGGTTTGATCCTAACTTTATTTACTTTTGTTCTCCTACATTGGTTTATTCTACAATTTCTTATCTGGATTGGCCTGAACTGTTAACCTAAATTGAACTTGTCGTTGTTGCATATAACGACGTAATTCAAATTAACAACAGTCTTAAAGAAATCATTATCTGTCATTAGTTAACTGTGGCTGGTTCTCGCATGAAAACTGACACGTCTAGTATGCTTGAAAATTTTAATGAAACTTATTTTGCTCGTTGGCAAAGTCGGATTCAAATATGGCTTAACATGGTAGGGTATGATCCATTTTCAGAAGACGACGATCTCAAAGTAGATGAAATTGTTCATGATAATGCTAACATAATTGCAACCTGGAAGAAGAGTGACAAGACGTGTCGAGGGTTAATTTTGTTTGTGTTAAATAACAAACTGTATGACTCATACTCTAAGTCACCTGCTACTACATCTAAGGTTCTGTAGAAAGCATTAGAAAAGAAATACAATACTGAAAATCAGGGAATTGAAAAATATTGTGTTTCGAAATTTCTTAAGTTTCATATGTCTGAGGGTAAATCTGCTTCTAATCAAACACACAATTTTTAACTCTTGGTGTAAGAGCTTACTGATGCAGGCATGATACTTCCTGAGAAATTTGTTGCTATGTCAATCATTGCAAAATTCCAAAAATCTTGGGAGTTGTTTGGAATAGATCTTAAGCACCACAAAGGAGACATGTCAATGAACAATCTCATGATGCATATCAATATTCGGGAAGAGTATCTGAAAGAGAAGACTATCAAAGTACCAACTGATGTTAATGTGACTGTTAATTTTACCACTGCTAAGAACAAGGATAAGAAATCTAAGAATTCTTTTAAACCTAAGGCCAAGATCCAGAAGAAATCGAAGAATAAACCTTGTTGGACTTGTGGATAGGTTGGCCATTTGTTACACCCCGATCTCACAAATACCATTAATCATGAGATTATGGCATAAATTGAGGATTTAACGCAATACAAAGATCACCCTTAACTTTTGCTTCTTTTTCAAACTCTTTGTTTTCTCACATTGAACCACATAAACTAACTTTACAAGGGAATCTAAACATTGATTTCTTTAATATGATCTCAACATAAATGATACACATCCATACATTCATTCTCAGGTACATACGACATGATAATCAGATACATTCTCTCTTATTAAGGAAACAAAGATCCAAAACATTACTTACAACACTCTCACATCTATACTCGGACCTAGAGTAACAGGGACTGATTGAACTTAACTAATCTCATACTTAACTCATGTGATAGATCTACTCTGATACTTCGACCTTCTTCAAGTCTATGTAGTTTCCCTAAAAATTATGAGTAGAGGGGTGAGCCTACTCGCTCAGTGAATGAATACTTCAAAGAAATAGACTAAAGAACTGATATAATTACAGATATACTTTTGAGAAACTGATATCAATTATAACAGCAGTAATCTTTAAAGAGATTGATCATTGGAAATCATAAATATGGCAGGATACTCTAGATATCAACAAGAGCAAATCAATACATGAGCATGCTTGATAAATTTCAAAGAGAACTAATAATTCAAAAACATACAAAGAATAATTGTTGGGAAACTGTACTCGAATCTTTCTTAACCTTTCTTACTTATGAGAAACTCTTTAAACCTATATGAACATATTTTAGCTTATGCCATGATCAGATGCAGTGCACTCTGCATATGAAGACAAGTAGCGAACTATGATCTCACCGTACAAGACTTAGCTTAAAACCCGGGAAGCTAAGCCTAGAACTGAATATGGGTCTGCTTGACTCGAACTGTCACGTCTGACTAAGGCGGCTAAACAGCTGGCCTTTAACTGGACCTCTCTTTCTAGGCTGAGTACACATACGGAGGGTCTGAGACACTCTGTGGGCCTCATCTTGGTACGCTCTGTGGGTACCTCTGGATTACCACTGGGATCTTTGGTTCATGTTGGGTAACCTATCTTCTCTTAGGAGACTTCCTCAAGGGCTTCGTCCTCCAGCATGATCTGTGGGTGTGATCCGATCCTTGTATACTGGTCGCTGTCAAGATGGATCATTTCCTCCCTACAGTGCAGACATCCATAGGGAATCTGCAGTGTTCAGGGCATCTATGTCTATTATTTTATTATTCTTGGAAAGCCATTTCTACATTGTAGCTTTCTCTTACTTATACTTGACTCTGATATCTCTATGGTACCGTGTCTATTTATTTTAAGTTTATAACACAACATGTATATCATTCTAAACTTGGCAGAGCAATATACTTAAAACATTGTAATATATTAAGAAATCAATAATTTATACCTACAGGCAGACTAAAATTCTTAAATAATAGAATACATGTCCACTTGATACTTTATATACTAGAATCATGCAATTAAACTTCTTAACACACTGATAAGAGTTAATTACTTGACATATGAGTAATCGTCATTTGCACCTGTAAATTATTTGTACTTTCTTGGAAAATGTGCACCTCAAAACAAATCTTGAGTTGTGCATCACCACATCTCATACTGAGAACATTGATATAAAAATACTTCATTCATTGAATACCCTATCCTTAGGTTTTCATTTACCTCATTCACTTATCACATGGCTCTCATAAGGATTTCATGCGACATAAACATTCACTGAATAAAGACTACTATCAACAAATCATACAAAATTAATATATGTATGAAGCATTGGAATTGAGATATATTTGGGTTTTCATGCCATTCACTGAGATAACATGCATCAATAATAAAGTTGAATTAATAAAGTCTATCATGTCAAGAAAAATATGTTCAAATGGATTTCATGATATCTATTCTCAAATATCCAACTTTCCTCGCATCTAGGGTTTCATCCTCTTGACTGAGATATCAAATAAATAATATTCACCTTAAATGAAATCCAAGATACTATCTGACATATATGTACTATGAATTTAGATAAAAAAATCATTCATAACCAAGGGAATCCAGATAAACAAAAATCTTTATTTAATTATACAACAATTTCAGTCATAGACAAATTCCCTATATTTCAGTTTACTCTTATAACCTCTGTGAATACTTAGGGAATTATCATTAGGATGTATTATATACATTTCTAATATGATTTTATCATCTGAAATTCATCGAAATAGAGGAATAATATGTTTTGTATCATTTTGCAACAACTTAGATCAAACACACAATTCAGGGTTTGTAGTTGCATACTAAGCAATAAACAATTTTGGATGATTTAACTAATTTTCATGCAATATACTGTTTAAAGGAAGTTCCCACTCACCATAATGTGTGAAAACACCTTAAAAACGCAGCTCATCCCTGAAAATCTCGATCTCATATCAAATCCCTAGCAATTCACCCGATTCTTCTTCCTTTCAACTCGAAAACCCTAAAAATGAGGGATTATGAAGAAAGAGTGAAAAAAGGGGAAGTTTTGATACCATTTTGGATCAAATCAAAGGAGGGACAGAATCTTGACATGTGAGAGAATATTCACCATTGAAGTCTATGCAAAGAAGCTAAACTTACATGATTTCATTATTCCTCAGACCGCAAAACTCTAGGTCAGCATCTCCATCACTTTCTCCTCTCAAACCCTAACTCTCCCTCTCTCTCTCTAGGATTTTGTTTCTCTAGATTGAAACATGAATTATGAGAGCTCCTTGTGTGTTAGGTTGACCATATAGAGCAATTGAGATGCTTGGGTCAATTGCACATTGACCCCTCACTATACTTTTTCTTATTTCAGCTGAATTTTTTGTCATAAACATATTACTATAATTCGTCTATTGATAAGGTATAAACGCATCCAAAAATTATGAAAATTTTACATGTTGTTTATGATTGAGTTTTAGATCTCTAATTAAAATTTCAAATCATTTGGACTTATCAATAAATAAATATAAATAAAAAACTACACTACTAAAAAGCACTCTGTCAGCATTTTGGTCGAAGTGCAGTTCGACCAAGAACCACATTCAAAGAACACTCAAATATTCTAAAAGTTTTCTCCAATATGAATGATTGAGTTATCCATATCATATCCAAAATTCAATTAAATAAAAAATTTGTAGAAAATATGAAAAATCATTTACCACACTACTATCCTGACCAAATTTCATATTCATGTACTATCAAAACCCTATTTTTTTCCGATTAAGGTTTACATTTCTCAAACCCTAATTCTGCAAAATAAAAATCATAGTTAGAGTTTCTTCTTAGGTTTGAAACATCACAATTGATCTACTATCATTAATCAAGTATAAACGATGTTCAATCTAAATGGTCAACCTAACACACAAGAAGCTCTCATAATTTGTGATTCAATCCAGAGAAACAAAATCTTAGAAGAGAGGGAGAGTTAGGGTTTGAGAGGAGAAAGTGATGGAGATGCTGGCCTAGGATTTTGTAGTTTGAGGAATGATGAAATCATGTAAGTTTAGATTCTTTACATACACTTTAATGGTGAATATTCTCTCACATGTCAAGGTTCCTTCCCTCCTCTGATTTGATCCAAAATGGTATCAAAACTTCCCCTTTTTCACTCTTTCTTCATAATCCCTCATTTTTAGGGTTTTCGAGTTGAAAGGAAGAAGAATTGGGTGAATTGTTAGGGATTTGATATGAGATCAAGATTTTCAGAGATGAGCTTCATTTTAAAGGTGTTTTCACACATTAGGGTGAGTGGGAACTTCCTTTAAACAGTATATTGCAGGAAAATTGGTTAAATCATCCAAAATCTTTAATTGCTTAGTATGCGACTACAAACCCTGAATTGTGTGTTTGATCAAAGTTGTTGCAAAATGATATGAAACAGATTCTTCCTCTGTTTGAATGAATTTGATATGATAAAATCATATTAGAAATGTATACAATACATACTAATGAGAATTCCCTAAGTATTCACAGAGGTTATAAGTGTAAACTAAAATATAGGGAATTTTCTATGACTGACATTGTTGTATAATTAAATAGAGAAATTTCTTTATCTGGATTCCCTTGGTTATGAATGATTGTTTATATGAATTCATAATACATATATGTAAGATACTATCTTGGATTTCATTTAAGGTGAATAGTATTTGTTTGATATCTCAGTCAAGAGGGTGAAACCCTAGATGTGAGGAAAGTTGGATGTTTGAGAATAGATATCGTGAAATCCATTTCAATGGATTTTTCTTAACATGATAGAATTTATTTATTCAACTTTATTATATATGCATGTTATCTCAGTGAATGGTATGAAAACCCAAATTTAGCCTAGTTCTAAGGTTTCATACATATATTGATTTTATATGATTTGTTGATAGTAGTCTTTATTCATTGAATGTTTATGTCACATGAAATCCTTATGAGAGTCATGTGATAAGTGAATGAGGTAAATGAAACCCTAAGGATAGGGTATTCAATGAATGAAGTATTTTGACATCAATGTTCTCAGTATGATATGTGGTGATGCACAACTCAAGATTTGGGTTGAGGTGCACATTTTCTAAGAAAGTATAAATAATTTACAGGTGCAAATGACGATTACTCGTATTTCAAGTAAATAACTATTATCAGTAAGTTAAGAAGTTTAATTGCATGATTCTAGTGTATAAAGTATCAAGTGGACATGTATTCTGTTATTTAAGAATTTTAGTCTTCCTGTAGGTATCAAATGTTGATTTCTCAGTATATTACAGTGTTTTGAGTATATTTCTCTGCCAAGTTTAGAATGATATACATGTTATGTTATAAACTTCAAATAAATAGACACAGTACCATAGAGATATCAGAGTCAAGTATAAGTAAGAGAAAGGTACAATTTAGAAAGAGCTTTTCAAGAATAATAAAATAATAGACATAGGTGCCCAGAACATCGTAGATTCCCTATGGATGCCTGCACTGTAGGGAGGAAATGATCCACCCTGACAGTGACCAGTATACGGGGATCGGATCGCACCCATAGAGCATGCGGGGAGACGAAGCCCTTGAGGAAGTCTCCTAAGAGAAGATAGGTTACCCAACATGAACCGGAGATTCCGTTGGTAACCTAGAGGTACCCAGACAGCATACCAAGATGAGGCCCACAGAGCATCTCAGACCCTCTACCTGTGTACTCAACCTAGAAGGAGAGGTGCAGATAAAGGCCAACTGTTTAGCCGCCTTAGTTAGACATGACGGTTCGAGTCAAGCAGACCTGGATTCAGTTCTAGGCTTAGCTTCTCGGGTTTTAAGCTAAGTCTTGTACGGTGAGATTGTAGTTCTCTATGAGTCTTCATATGTAGAGTACACTGCATATGATCAGGGCATAAGGTAAAATATGTTCATATAGGTTTAAAGAGTTTCTCATAAGTAAGAAAGGATAAGAAAGATTTGAGTACAGTTTCCCAGCAATTATTCTTTGTATGTTTTTAAATTATTAGTTCTCTTTGAAATTTATCAAGCATGCTCATGTATTGATTTGCTCTTGTTGATATCTAGAGTATCCTTCCATATTTATGATTGTCAATGATCAATCTCGTTAAAGCTTACTGTTGTTATAATTGATATCAATTGCTCAAAAGTATATCTGTAATTATATCAGTGCTTTCGACTATTTTTTTGAAGTACTCATTCACTGAGAAAGTAGGCTCACCCCTCTACTCACAATTTTTAGGGAAACCGCGTGGACTTGAAGAAGGTCAAAGCATCAGAGTAGATCTACCACATGAGTTAAGTATGAGATTAGTTAAGTTCAGTCGGTCCCTATCACTCTAGGTCCTAGTATAGATGTGAGAGTGTTGTAAGTAATGTTTTGGATCTTTGTTTCCTTAATAAGAGAGAATGTATCTGATTATCATGTCGTGTGTACCTGAGAATGAATGTATGGATGTGTATCATTTATGTTGAGATCATATTAAAGAAATCAATGTTTAGATTCCCTTGTAAAGTTAGTTTATGTGGTTCAATGCGAGAAAACAAAGAGTTTGAAAAAGAAGAAAAAGTTATGGGCGATCTTTGTATTACGTTAAATCCTCAATTTATGCCATCATCTCATGATTAATGGTAATTGTGAGATCGGGGTGTAACAACTTGGTATCCGATCTTAGGTTGAGTTGTCAGGGACCATTAAGTTAGTAAGTTAGAGTCATAAGTGTGGAAGATAGGAGATGTTATGATGTTAGCTCTGGGGATTTGAGTATTTGGATATCCTAGCCCAGTATCTGAGTACTTGGATCAACCAGTATCAAGCTACTCTATCTATTCTTTCATGTATACCCTGGCCAGGTATACAGTGGAAGGATGGTCTAGAGAGGAACCCTAGAAATATTAGGGTTAGAAATAAGATAAGTAACATGAATTAAGAGCATAAATATAAAATGAGATAGAACTTTCATTTCGTATTGTTGTTTTATTGGAGATGAATAGAAAACCTCGTATATGTTTGAATTCAGATATTCAATATTTTGAAATATATATGGGTCTTTAAGATTTATTATTCACTATGCAGTTGTAGCATTTATTAATAACATTCTTTGTATCAAGTAGACTAGAAATGATCTTTGAATGAGCTTTCCTAAGAAACGACCTCCACACCCCTATAGTAGT
Organism: Alisma plantago-aquatica; assembly: GCA_963693085.1. Lineage (NCBI taxonomy): Eukaryota > Viridiplantae > Streptophyta > Magnoliopsida > Alismatales > Alismataceae > Alisma > Alisma plantago-aquatica. The sequence continues at coordinate 905,264,710 of OY856411.1, forward strand.
CTACATTAACCACCAGGAACTCCTACCGTTCTAGATGAACAGATAGGAAGGAGTTATCTCTCCTACTTGATGTGCTAGCATCAAATTTCTCTCCCACAAATTTCTATCCATTGATGTTCCTCTTTTGACAGGTAGAACTTGCTTGGGATATCATGTTACCACAACTGTGAGAAGACAACAATTGTCAAAGCTTATTGTTGTGTCATTGGAAGGGCCCCAATAGACCTCTATTTATAGGAGGGTGAGGGTCAGGGCTTCATGTCTGAGTGGGAGCCAAAAGATGGAATTTCATGAAGTTTTTGAAACCTACGAATGACAAGATGATCGGTCCAACAGTGATCATATCGGTTGGCATGTGAGTCGATCGGTTCAACCCTTGAACCAGTCATTTCACTATGTTTCCCAATCTCAATTGTATTGACAATTAATATTCCATTAATGCACCACGTGACTTTAGCATTAATCCTTGATCCAATCGAATTGATCAACCAACTAGACGGTTCACAACCTGAACTGGTTGTTTCATGAACCTTAGCTGACCATTATACTTTTTGAACCGATCTTCTCATAGTTCTGATTGCTAATGTTAGTTCAATTGATCCGCCACTTGAATCGATCGGTTCAACACTTGAACTATTTGGTCCACAGTCCAGTCAGTCAACTTTCAACCATTGTTGTTTAAATTGAATACCTAACAATTTAGTAGTCAAGTTTAAACTACATTCATGAATAAACTCCTATTTCAAGTGTATCCTATGTGTGTGACCCTATAGGTTCCAAGTCAAGTTGGCAGTGAATGTCCATAACTGATTTATGACATCATAAGAAATGAGTGGTATCTATCAAGAGATCATTTCTATTCAAGTAGTTGGGAAGTCAGAGAACAACTTCAACCTACAATATATGATTGGTGTTACAATGATTGTATAGTTCCTTTGTTTATGATATCCAACTTCAACTCGAGGCATGGAATCATCATCATCTTCAAAGTTCAATCCATGTTCTTTGAGTTAGAGAAGAATATCTAAGATATGTATAAGCTCAATATCACATATTGACTTACACCAGCATTGCCATGCATTTCTCAGTCTCGCTTATCAAGTGGCTAGGATATCATACTCCTATAGGAGGGGAAAATCCTATCTACATCACTCACAATCATCTCCATGTGTCACAATGCACCCAAGCATCACCTTTACAACAATCCTTATTCATAGTCACAATGGATGATGTCAAAGTACATTAAACGATATGTGATGAACGTAGTGGTTTCAGGTCTAAGAACTACAATCACCACCATCACTATAAGATATGAGAAAAGTATGTAAGGGCCAAGATAGTAAGAATCAATCATGAGGAATGGATTATATAACTGAGTACAATCTTTTTTATGTACTCCAAAGTAAAGGGGAAATAGAAGAAAAGAGTTAAGTATACAATAAGTACATAGAAGTGAAGAGTCTTCAGAAGAGTTAAAGTGAAGAGAACTAGATGAGCATGTAAATCATAAAACTAGGATAAGAAACTTAGTTGAAACAAAGAGAAATGTTGGAAATAATGATCTTGATTAAGGAATGAGGGTTATGATATAATTGAGAGCATGGAATGTATACCTTTACTAATAAGTTTAATAAATTCATCCTTACTGCCTTTGGATTCTAAGTCTTTATAGAACAACAAATTAGTTTCTAAAAGAAGAACAAAAGTGTAACTAAATAAATGAATAAGTCATACAAAGGTAGATTATATTCAAGAAGGAAAAACTTGATTGAAATAGAAACTATGTTTCACCCATGCATGAGTTGTTTGATTTAGAATGAAGAATATGTAGTATATTAAACATGAGTTGAAACTAGTAGGGAGATTATTGATTAGAATTTCAATTTCACATTAGTAGAAGGATAAAAAGAAATATATGCAACATGGTATACATGATCATACACATAAAAGAAGTAACATGATCATAAGAGAAAACTAGAAGTTAAAGATGACATGTGGAATAGTGGTATATGTAAGGGGATTATGGAAAGAAAAGAAGGGTTTGAAACATAATGGAGTAATATAGATTATAAAAGAAAGAGGTTGTGAGATTCAAGAAAGTGCTAATTAGTCAAGTATTCCTGTTAATAATTAATTAAACCTACATATGAGAAATGTATTATTGAATGTTCGAAGATAAGAATTCTAAGTCTCAAAATCATCTTATCTTTCATATCTTCCTTAATGAGAGCAATATGGGAATGAAGTGATAAGAAAATGAATCATATATGATTCATAACCACTGTGGTAGAGACATTTAGTGAATGTAATAATGACACACAATATGATGATGAAACCCTAGAATTGAGAATGTAATCTATTTGAATAGGTCAAGTAAGAGAAAGAAAACTTGATTGATAAGATAAAGAAGACTTTAGTAAAACTTGTGAGATCCAAACTTTGAATTTCAAATTAAGGGAGAAAAGTCACATCATAATAATATCATGCTTTTGATAAGGACCAAACCCTAGAATGTTTAGAGTTGTAGTAGTTTAAGGGATGTCACTAGCGATTTGACCTTGAATACTAGCATTTCTATAAAACAACATCATGTGATTTGCACTATGAAAAGTAAACTAGCACTAATAGTAATCCAGGGTTTAAAGATTGCTAATCTGAAAGGTAGATAAACAATATGGAAATGATTCAGAGTAAAGAGTAAGATATAAATTTGAAATGTAACAAGTGTGTTTTGAACAAAAGGAGAAATACAATATGAGTGAAGTGCGATATGAGATAAATTATTGCAGTGATAGCAAGAATGATGAATAATCTATTTGTACCTTGTATGTTTCAATTTTAGGAATGTTTAATCTACATGATTAAAATGAGAAGGATAAGTAGCAAAAAGTAAGTAGTAGTGAATGAGGAGAGAGTTGAGAGAAAACAATGGCTTTTAGTAATATGTGAATTTTTTTTAGAAGTATAATTTGTTGAAGGTATATTAAGGGATGTAATTTGGTTTTACATATGATTTCAGTTGTACATGTGCAAGCAATATGTTAATTAAAGGTGTCTGATAGTTGTAGTCATTCATACCAGTAATCCATCTTAGTATTGTACAATTGTGGTATGGTGATATGGGTTGAATAATGATGGAACAAATGAAGGGTTACCCTGAATAAGGTAGTATTACCTATTCACTCATATAAATAGAAGGGATGATAACCATATTGTATTGATATGTAACCCTAATGAGGTATAGCTTGTTATACCTAGCTTTAATATAACTAAGTGATGGTAATTGGGTATGAATAGTCCTTGAATGACTACTACAATCATGGAGTACTTTGTTACTGTTGTTGAAATCCTGGTATGCTATAACCCGATAGTTACACCTTGAATTATGTGTGGGTTCATACTTGAGAATAATATGGAATGTGATGGTAATGCTTCATATTATGCATCCATGATGCAATGGGGATGTCGTGAGTAGTATTGTACAATTGCTGTTGAATCTAGTCTTCCAACTCAAGACTGTTTTGCTATTTGGGTAGCACAATAATAAAATTCAAAACAACGTGGTGAACTCTCTTTTGTGACTCAGAGGTAGTATGAAACAATAGTACATATAGAGTTGAATGAATTGAGATAGTTGGATCAGATTATCAATGTTGAGGTAACACCTCAAGAGTATGAAAATATTGAAATGATTGTTTCTCTTTCTCTTTCCTATGATTGATTGTGGCATGGAGAATTTGTTTGTTGTCATTGAGAACTATTTCAAACATGTTGTGATTAGAAAAGAAATGAATGACTTAATGTTGAAAACTACATTCAAGTATGAAATACAAGAATGTAATGACATGTAAGATTTCAGAAGCTTAAAATAAACTTTGAATATACTTTGTTTGTGTATTTATGTTTTGGGGATGAAACTTTTTAAGGGGGTGGGAATTGTAATGACCACATTTGTGCTTAATTGGTAAACTAGTATTTACCTAAATGAATTGAGCTACTTCGGTCAATTGCACATTGACCCCTCACTATACTTTTTCTTATTTCAATTGAATTTTCTGTCATAAAAATATTACTATAATTCATCTACTAATAAGGTCTAAACGCGTCCAAAAATTATGAAAATTTTACATGTTTTTGATTGAGTTTCAGATCTCCAGTTAAAATTTTAGATCATTTGGAGTCACTAATTGCGGGAAAGGAATAGGGTGGTATCGCACGACCTGTGGAGATTGATATGGGGAAGGAGGTGGCCTCCGAAACTATCACACTTCCTATGGCGCATTGCTACGGGGTGCCTAGCAACACGGAGCAGGCTTAGAGACAGACATGTTACGGATGATGGGGTTTGCCCAATCTGTGCTCAACAGGAGGAAACTATCCAACACATGTTAGGTTACTACTCGGGGGCGGAAGTTGTGATGAGGGAGAGCTGGTTGCAACCTATGCCACGCCTTGGAAGCATGCAAAACTTACAGGACGACCTCTTGGAGTTGCTTAGAAATAGAACGGAGGAGGAGAAGGATGAGATAGTGGTGGTTTGGTGGACCATATGGACGTGCCGAAATAACAAAATCTTCCAAGACGAGCCCCCTTTTCCGAGGCCTATCCTACAGTCATACCGAGCAATGGTAGCTGATTACCGGCGATACAAGTGGGGAAGGGAGGACGGACAACAAGGGACTGATAATGGGGGACGGCGGACCGACGAGGAGGCTGGTGGAGCTGTTGCGCGGTTATTGCAGGCGGACGGGCGGGTGAACAGCTGTGCCTTCGTTCACGTCGACGCAGCAGTGAAGTCAGATGGACGATGTGCGGTAGGGGGGGTGATTAGGGGGATGAATGGAGTGTTCATGGGTGCAACACAAAGGTGCATGAGAGCTGATTGGTCGTCAGACATTGCGGAGGCTATGGCTGCTAGAGAAGGAATCCTTCTTGCTCGAGACACGGTGCCACCACAGAACCATATTTATCTATGTTCGGATTCCCTGAATGTGATAAACGCCTTGAAGAATACGGAAAAGCACTCCGGTTATCTTGGTTTGCTGGCTGCGGATATTCGTAGTGTAGTTTCTTTCTTCCTTTCTTGTAGTTTCATTCATGTAAAAAGGGCTCAAAACTCTTTGGCTCATCTCGTTGCTCAGGATGCTCTTCTTTCTGGAGGGCAGACCTCTAGACGGGCTACTTTTCCTGTTCTCTGGAGGGAAGCAGCTGAGAATGATGTATTTTTTGTTCCTTGATTTCATATGAATGAAAGTGTCCGACTTCAAAAAAAAACTAATAAATAAATAAAAATAAAACACTACACTACTAAAAAGCACTCTATCAGGATTTTGGTCAAAGTATAGTTTGACCGAGAACCACATTCAAAGAACACTCAAATATTATGAAATTTTTATCCAATATGTATGATTGAGTTATACATATCATATCCAAAATTCAATTAAATATAAATTTTTAGAAAATATAAAAAATCATTTACCACACTGCTATACTGATCAAATTTCATATTCATGTACTATCAAAACCCTAATTTTTGCCAATTAGGGTTTACATTTCTCAAACCCTAATTCTTCAAACTAAAAATCATAGTTAGAGTTTTTTTTTAGGTTTGAAACATCACAATTGATCTACTGTCATTAATCAAGTCTAAATGATGTTCAATATAATCAAGCATGTAATCATTCAGGTAAACCCTAGTTTACCAATTAAGCACAAATGTGGTCATTACACCACAGGAACAAGGATTGTCCTTCAAAGAAAGCCAAGAAAGCTTCCACATCTGCATCTGAGGAGGCTGTGGTCAACATGATGACCGCATCCTTGAACCTCAATGATGGATATGTATCTATAAAACCTAAAGTTCTTTCTATTTTTGAAACACTATATTGGATTATAGACACAGGGGCCAATGTGTGTGTGTGTACTGACAAGTCCCTATTTGTATCTTATCAGGCCTCTAAAGGTCGATCTGTGACTTTGGGTGATTCCAACACTATAGAAGTAAAATGCGAAGGATGGGTGGACTTGATGTTTCCTTTGGAAAAGATTCTAACGCTTCATAGAGTCAGACATGTTCCATCAATACGACATAATATTATTAGTGGTGCAATTTTAGTTAGAGATGGTTTTAGAATTGATTGTAAATGTAATAAAGCTATTATTACTCGCCTTTGAGATTCTTTATTTTTTGGCAAGAAGTATCTTTGTGATATGGACAACTTGTTTAAGATTCTTGTAGAACTTGTTTAAAATCTATTTTAAATTTGAATGACAATAGTTCTTTATGCTTGAATCTTATATCATATGATGTTTGTCATGCGCGTTTGGGACATGTGAATGTTGGCTCAATGAAACACATGGTGAATCTGAATTTAATCCCTAAATCTGAAATTAGCAATAATAAATGTGAAATCTGTGTGCAAGCTAAATTACCTAGGAAACATTTTTATTCTGTGAATAGGAATTTGAAAATATTGGATTTAGTGCATACATATATCTATGAATTTAATGGTATTGCTACAAGGGATCAAAAATGTTATTTTTTAACTTTTATTGATGATGATATTATATAATGTTATGTCTTTTTGCTTAGAAGTAAAGATGAGGCATTGGATAAATTTAAAATTTATAAGAAAGAAGCTAAACCTCAAACCAGCAAAGTGCTTAAATGATTAAGGTTTAATAGGGGAGGAGAGTATACCTCAAATTTGTTTTTGGAATTTTTCCAATTACATAGTATAGTTCATGAGGTTACTGCTCCGTATTCACCACAATCTAATGGGATAGCTAAACGTAAAAACTGAACCCTTATAGATATGGTAAATTCTTTACTCCAAACCTCAGGTCTACCCAACTTCATGTGGAGGAAAGATTTGAATACGGCTTGCCATATTCTAAATAGAGTTCCCCAAAAACATGTAGACAGTATTCTGTTTGAGTTATGGAGTGGAAGAAAATCAAGTCTCAAATACCTTCGAGTGTGGGGGTGCCTAGCTAAGGTACTTGTCCTTGAACACAAATGGAAGAAATTGGGACTGAAAATAGTTGATGCCATATTCTTGGGATATGTAGAGACAAGTTATGCCTACAGATTCTTGATTGTAAAATATGATACCTCAGGCATTGAGGTCAATACAATTGTGAAATTACGTGATGCTACATTCTTTGAGGATGTGTTTCCCATGAAATCTAGTGTGCATAATGCAGTATCTCAAGAGGATTCATTCACCACAGGTTCTAGTCTCGAGCACGTGGAAAGGATGACAAATGTGGGAGGTGACTCAAAATAAGCTAATTCTGAATCTGATGATTCTGAAGAAATAGTTGAACTAATGAGAAGTAAACAATCTAGGACATCTAAGGACTTTGGAAGTGAGTTTCTAAATTACAGTGTTGAAGATGATCCTGTAACTTTCAAACAAGATATGAAATCTCCAGAAGCTATGTTTTTGGAAAAAAGTCATTAATGATGAAATCCAATTAATTCTCTCTAATGAAACTTGGAAATTGGTGGATTTGCCTCCTAGTTGTTCTGATGTTGGTTGCAAATGGAACTTTAAGAAGAAACTTAATGCAGATGGGACAATTAATAAGTATAAGGCTAGGTTAGTTGCTAAGGGTTACACACAGAGGGAAGGAATAGATTATTTTGATACATATTCTCATGTTTCCCGTATGACCACAATCCGAGTGCTTATAGCATTGGTTTCCATTTATAATCTCTGTATCCATCAGATGGATGTGAAGACCACATTCTTACACGGTGATCTTCAGGATGAGATATATATGGAACAATCGGAGGGATTTGTGGGTCGTGGAAATGAGTCCAAAGTGTGTAAACTTGTTAAGTCATTATATGGATTGAAACAAACGCCTAAGCAATGACATGAGAAGTTTGATTCTGTGATATCATCGTTTGGCTTTGTATCTAATGCATTTGATAAGTGTCTCTACTGTAAATCATCAATGGTAGATTCATTTTATTATGCTTATATGTCAATGATATCCTAATTTTTAGTTTTGATATGAAAGTAGTAAATGAGACATAGACATTCTTGTGTAGCAAGTTTGAGATGAAAGATATGTGTGTCGTTGATGTGATTTTAGGGCTTAAAATCATAAGGTCTACTGATGGTATAACTCTCTCAGTCTCACTATGTTGAGAAGATATTGGAGAGGTTTGAGTACACATCATGTAAACCTATTAAGACTCCATATGATTCATCTAAGGCTTTGTTCAAGAATGAGAATGGGGTTCCAGTGTCTCAATTACGATATTCTTAGATTATTGGAAGTTTGATGTATCTTATGAACTGCACACGTACAGACATTGTGTTTGCTGTGAGAAAATTAAGTAGATACATCAGTTGTCCCGACAAGACCCATTGGGAAGCTCTTGACAGAGTTTTGATGTATATCAAGGGAACTTGTTACCTTGGACTACATTATGGAAAATATCCTTTTATAGTTGAAGGATATAGTGATGCAAGCTTGATTGGCATCAACTCTGGGAGTAATGGTGTCTAAGGATATGTATTCTTGTTGGGAGGAGTTGTTTCCTGGAGGTCTAAGAAACATACCATAGTGTCTCGGTCTACTTTTTAAACAGGTTGTGTGCTTTAGATGAAACTAGATTGGAAGTTGAATGGCTACATGGACTTATGTCCAGTTTACCTATGGTAATGAAGCTGCTTCCTGTAATTTCAGTTCATTGTGACAACACTACAACTATTGCCAAGATAAAGAGTCACAAGTACAATAAAAAATAGTGTAGACACATCCAAGACAGACTCAAGTCTTTAAGGGGGTTAGTGTCTAATGGGGTCATGGTTGTGGACTGCATCGATACCAAATATAATATAGTTAATCCTTTCACTAAAGGTCTTACCCTATCTTTAGTGGAAAAATCTAGGTTGGAGATGGGACTGAAACCCCTCATTATTCGCAGGCAGTAGCAACCCAACCCAATAGAGTGGACATCCCACAAATTGGGTTCAATGTGCTAATAATAAGTTGTCGGTGAATTGGATGACACTATGTATTTACTTTGATGCTTCATGCATCTATGTGTCTATCCCTTGGGAAACCTATTAGTGTCATGACTGCAAGTTAGTAAGAGATTAGTCTTTGAATGGAATCAAGTCTTAGGACAGGATGTTAGCAGTACATCCTTGGAGACTCCAATGAAATGATTGATGTTGTGTAAGCTGCAACATGAAAATTGGGTTGTTCTCTGTTATCAATCATGACATAAAATTTTTGTATGCATGGCCTTAATGCATTGTTTTCTTTTCTACCATGTCTTTATTGCATTGTTACCAACCTATACTCTTGTACCCAAGGTTCAGGTTCAAGACTTTTGTTCACCTAGTTACTGTGGGAGTCACAGTTGGATAACTCAGGTAGATTCAAACCGAAATGTATTTGCTGAAAGCATAGTATGGAGGACTGAATGGTGGAGCACACTACACATTGGACTTTGTGGGGGATTGTTAGATTAATGGTTTTACATCCATGTAACTAGCATGGGTTAAGCCCAATGTAGTGTAGCTAGTACATGTGAGAAAAGTAGTTTTGTCTCTAGTGCAAATGGAAAAGAAGTTTTATCCCATATTGCTCACTCCTAGAACTTTTGTGGTCCTTATATGTAGGATCATATGGGACACTAATGTCCAAGGGGTCCTAGGATGAGGGTATGCTCACCTTCTTGGTTGGTATGGTGACCGCAACACACACGCACACACACGCGCCCGCCACGTCTGGCCTGGCCTGGCCTGGCATGGATTGTGGATTATGGAGAATGTCTTCTTTTTGCACTAGGATAGAACTACATAATTAATTATTTGTGTAATTAATTATTTCTTTCCTATTCAGATTTATTAATCTTAATTGAAAAGTGTCTCGTTTGTGGTATTTTCCGTAATGTGTACATGAGCAACCGAGTGGTCGTGTCTTAATAGAAATAAGATTACTGGGGTGTGTAAGGCTATAGATAGACCTCTGGTCATTATATTTAAACACATCTTTTGAACACACATCCGTCATCCGTTCGAGTGCGTGTTTGCAAACCCTAAAGCAGGAGTCTCTCTGCTGTCATCACTTACGTGGTGCTTTGTGGAGATCCTCTCCTAGACATAGAAAGTTTGTCCATACTTTCCTTCCAAGGCACAACCTGTCAGGCGGTGGTTCATGCGATTGTAGAGCTACATTAGTAGTGTGTTGCTTCGTCTGCAATGTTCATCGTCAACACGAGCGGGATGTCTTTTCTTCAGGTTTGTACTGGGTAAACTAGGAGAATGACGACTATCCAAAAGGGTTGCAAGGTGTTGATTTCTTTAAGTATATCACATTTGTCTCTCAAGGAACGACCTGGTTTGATCCTAACTTTATTTACTTTTGTTCTCCTACATTAGTTTATTCTACGATTTCTTATCTGGATCAGCCTGAACGTTAACCTAAATTGAACTTGTCGTTGTTGCATGTAACGACGTAATTCAAAATTAACAACAGTCTTAAAGAAATGTTTATTTGTCATTAGTTAACTATGGCTGGTTCTCCATGAAAATTGACACGTCTAGTATGCCTGAAAATTTTACTGGAACTTATTTTGCTCATTGGAAAATTCGGATACAAATCCAGCTTTATATGGTAGGGTATAATCAATTTTTATAAGAAGATGAACTCAAAGTAGATGAAATTGTTCTTGATAATGCTAATATAATTGCAACTTGGAAGAAGGGTGACAAGACCTGCCGAGGGTTGATTCTATTTGTGTTAAACAACAAAATGTATGACTCATACTCTAAGTCTCCTGCTACTACATCTAAGGTTCTATGGAAAGCATTAGAAAAGAAATACAACACTGAGAATCATGGAACTGAAAAATATTGTGTTTCAAAATTTCTCAAGTTTCATATGTTTGAGGTTAAATCTGTTTCTGATCAAACACACGATTTTCAACTCTTGGTGTAAGAGCTCGCTGATGTGGGCATGACACTTCCTGAAATTTTTTTGCTATGTCAATCATTGAGAATTTCCTAAAATCTTGAGAGTTGTTTAGCATGGATCTTAAGCACCGCAAAGGATACATGTAAATGAATGATATTATGATGGATATCAATATTCGGGAAGAGCATCTAAAAGAGAAGACTATCAAAGTACCAACTGATGTTAATACGACTATTAATTTTACTACTACTAAGAACAAGGATAAGAAATCTAAGAATTGACTTAATCCTAAGGCCAAGATCTAGAAGAAATCGAAGAACAAACCTTGTTGGACTTGTGGACAGGTCGGCCACTAGAACAAGGATTGTCCTTCAAAGAAGGCCAAGAAAGCTGCCGCATCTGTAACCGAGGAGGTTGTGGTCAACATGATGACTGCATCCTTGCACCTCAATGATGGATACGTAGCAATAAAACCTGAAGTTCTTTCTAGTTTTGAAACACTATATTGGATTATAGACATTGGGGCTAATGTGCATGTGTGTACTGACAAGTCCACATTTGTGTCTTATAAGGCCTCTAAAGTTTGATTTGTGACTTTGGGCAATTCCAGCACTGTAGAAGTAAAAGGTGAAGGACGAGTGGACTTGAAGTTTCCTCCGGGAAAGATTCTGACACTTCACAGAGTCAGACATGTTCCATCAATACGACACAATATTATTAGTGGTGCACTTTTTGTTAGAGATGATTTTAGAATAGATTGTACATGTAATAAAGCTATTATTACTCGCCTGTGAGATTTTTTATTTTTTGGCAAGGGGTATCTTTGTGATATGGAGAACTTTTTTAAGATTATTGTATAACCTATTTCAAATTCCGTTTTAAATTTGAATGACAATAGTTCTTTATGCTTGAATCATGTATCATCTGATGTTTGGCATGCACGTTTGGGACATGTGAATGTTGGCTTAACGAAACACATGATGAATCTGAATTTAATCCCTAAATCTGAAATTAGCAATAATAAATGTGAAATATGTGTGCAAGCTAAATTACCTAGGAAACATTTTCATTCTGTGAATAGGAATTCAGAAATATTAGATTTAGTGCATACGGATATTTGTGAATTTGATGGTATTGCTACAAGGGATCAAGAACGTTATTTTATAACTTTTATTGTCAATCAAAAACGTTATTTTATAACTTTTATTGATGATGCTAGTGGATAATATTATGTCTTTTTGCTTAGAAGTAAAGATGAGACATTGGATAAATTTAAAATTTATAAGAAAGAAGTTGAAACTCAAACCGACAAAGAACTTAAATGATTAAGGTCTGATAGGGGAGGAGAGTATACCTCAAATTTGTTTTTGTAATTTTGCCAATTACAAGGTATAGTTCATGAGGTTATTGCTCCGTATTCACCACAATTTAATGGGATAGTTGAATGTAAAAACTGAACCCTTATAGATATGGTAAATTCTTTACTCCAAACCTCAGGTCTACCCAACTTCATGTGGGGGGAAGCTTTGAATATGGATTTCCATATTCTGAATAGATATCCCCACAAACATGTAGAGAGTAGTCTATTTGAGTTATGGAGAGGAAGAAAACCAAGTCTCAAATGCCTTTGAGTGTGGGGGTGTCTTGCTAAGGTACTTGTCCTTGAACATAAAAGGAAGAAATTGGGACCAAAAATTGTTGATGCCTTATTCTTGGGGTATGTAGAGAAAAGTTATGCCTACAAATTCTTGATTGTAAAATATGATATCTCAGGCATTGAGGTCAATACAATTGTAGAATTATGTGATGATACATTCTGTGAGGATGTGTTTCCCATGAAATCGGGTGTGCCCAATGAAGTATCTCAAGAGGATTCATTCACCACATGTTCCATTCTCGAGTACGTGGAAAGGATGACAAATGTGGGGGGTGACTCAGAACAAGCTATTTCTGAATCTAATGATTCTAAATAAATAGTTGAACTAAGGAGAAGTAAATGGTCTAGGACATCCAAGGACTTTGGAAGTGAGTTTCTCACTTACAATGTTGAGTATGATCCTATAACTTTCAAATAAGATATGGAATCTCCAGATACTAAGTTTTGGAAAGAAGTTGTTAATGATGAAATCCAATTAATTCTCTCGAATGGAACTTGGGAATTGGTGGATTTGCCTCCTGGTTGTTCTGCAGTTGGTTGCAAATGGATCTTTAAGAAGAAACTTAATGCAGACGGGACAATCAATAAGTATAAGGCTAGGTTAGTTACTAAGAGTTACACAGAGAGGGAAGGAATAGATTATTTTGATACCTATTCCCCTGTTTACTGTATGACCACAATCCGAGTGCTTATAGCATTGACTTTCATTTATAATCTTTGTATCCATCATATGGATGTGAAGACTGCATTCTTACATGGTGATCTTCAAGAAGAGATATTTATGGAACAACTTGAGGGATTTGTGGGTCGTGGGAATGAGTCCAAAGTGTGTAAACTTGTTAAGTCATTATATGGCTTGAAACAAGCCCCTAAGCAATGTCATGAGAAGTTTGATTCTGTGATATCATCATTTGGATTTGTATCTAATGAATTTGGGAAGTGTCTCTACCGTAAAATCTTCAATGATGGATTCATTTTATTACGCTTGTATGTCGATGATATCCTGATTTTTGGTTCTGATATGAAAGTAGTAAATGAGACATAGACATTCTTGTGTAGCAAGTTTGTGATGAAAGATATGGGTGTCGTTGATGTGATTTTAGGGCTTAAAATCATAAGGTCTACTGTTGGTATAACTCTCTCTCAGACTCACTATGTTGAGAAGATACTGGAGAGGTTTGAGTACACATCACGTAAACCTGTTAAGACTCCTTATGATTCATACAAGGCTTTTTTTAAGAATGCGATTGGGGTTCCAATGTCTCAATTACGATACTCTTAGATTATCGGAAGTTTGATGTATCTTATGAACTGCACACGTCCAGACATTGTGTTTTCTGTGAGCAAGTTAAGTAGATACACCAGTTGTCCCGACAAGACCCATTGGGAAGCTCTTGACAGAGTTTTGAGGTTTATCAAGGGAACTTATTCCCTTGGGCTGTATTATGGAAAATATCCTTCTGTTGTCAAAGGATATAGTGATGCAAGCTAGATTGCCATCAACTCTGGGAGTAATGGTGTCTCAGGATATGTATTTCTGTTGGGAGAAGGAGTTGTTTCCTGGAGGTCTAAGAAACAGACCATATTGTCTCAGTCTACTTTTGAGGTAGAGTTGTGTGCTTTAGATGAAACTGGATTGGAAGCTGAATGGCTACATAGACTTATGCCTAATTTACCTGTGGTAAAGAAGTTGCTTCCTGCAATTTCAGTTCACTGTGATAGCACTATAACTATTGCCAAGATGAAGAGTCACAAGTACAATAAAAAACAACATACACACATCCAAGTCAGATTCAAGTCTGTAAGGGGGTTAGTGTCTAATGGGTTTGTGGTTGTGGATTGTGTCGGTACCAAAGAAAATACAGTTGATCCTTTCAGTAAAGGTCTTACCCTAGTTTTAGTGGAAAAATCTAGGTTGGGGATGGGACTGAAACCCCTCATTATTTGCAGGCAGTGGCAACCCAACCCAATAGAGTGGAGATCCCATAAATTGGGTTCAATGTGGTAATAACAAGTTGTCGGGTGATTTGGATGACACTATGTATTTACTTTGATGCTTCATGCATCTATGTGTCTATCCCCTAGGAAACCTATTAGTGTCATGAATAAAAGTTAGTAAGAGATGAGTCTCTGAATGGTGTCAAGTCTTAGGACAAGATGTTAGCAGTACAACCTTAGAGACTCCAACTAAATGATTGATGTTGTGTAGGCCACAACAGGAGAATTGGGTTGTTCTATGTTATCAATCATGACATTAAAAATTTGTATGCTTGGCCTTAATGCATTGTTTTCTTTTTATACCATGTCTTTATTGTGTTGCTACCAACCTATACTCTTGTACCCAAGGTTCAGGTTCAAGACTTTTGTTCACCTAGTTCCTGCGGGAGTCACTGTTGGATAACTCAGTTAGATTCAAACTGAAAGGTATCTGCTGAAAGCACAATATGGAGGACAAAATGGTAGAGCACACTACACATTGGACTTTGTGGAGGATTTTTAGACATATGGTTGCTATAGCCTTGTATATAGCATGGGTTAAGCCCAATGTAGTGCAACTAGTACATGTGAGAAAAGTAGTTTTGTCTCTAGTGCAAATGGCAAAGAAGTTTTATCCCATATTGCTTACTCCTAGAACTTTTGTGGTCCTTATATGTAGGATCATATGGGACACTAGTGTCCAAGGGGTCCTAGGTGGAGGGTATGCTCACCTCCTTGATGGGTATGGTGAACACAATACACATGCATGCACGCGTGCGCGCCCACCATTCCTTGCCTGGCCTGGATTGTGGATTGTGGAGAATGCCTTCTTTTTGCACTAGGATACAAATATGTAATTAATTATTTGTTTAATTAATTGTTTATTTCCTATTCAGATTTATTAGTCCTAACTGGAAAGTGTCTCTTTTGCATAATTTTCCACAATGTGTACAAGAGCAACCGAATGGTGGCGTATTAATAGGAATAAGATTATTGGGGCGTGTAAGGCTATAAATAGACCTCCGGTCATTAGGGTTAAACACATATTTTGAACACACAACCATCAACGGTTTGAGTGCGTGTTTACAAACCCTAAAGCTGGAGTCTCTCTGCCACCGTCGCTTCCATGGTGCTACGTGGAGATCCTCTCCTAGACATAGCAAGTTCATCCATCCTTTCCTTCCAAGGAGCAACCTATTAGGTGGCGGTTACTGAGCTGCACTGGTGATGCGCTGCTTTGTCTACAACGTTCGTCATCAATATAAGCGGGACGTCTCTTCTTGAGGTCCATACCAGGTCCACTGGGAGAGAGGCACCTATCCAGAAAGGTTGCAAGGCGCTTATTTCTTGAAGTATGTCACGTTTATTTCTCAAAAAACAACCTAGTTTGATCCTAACTTTATTTACTTTTGTTCTCCTACATTGGTTTATTCTATGATTTCTTATCTGAATTGGCCAGAACTATTTTTTAGATGGACACTATCCAGTGGTGTTCAGTGCTTAAGAATTTTGCAGTGGGTGTAGATCAAACTGGTTTACGAATTTGACATGCCACATCTAAAGCACCTTTGTTTTTTTTCTTAATAAAGTTAACCATACGACTTTATGCTTACACGGATGCATCCTCCTCTTCCGACACCAATGCTATAAATTACCAAGCTACTAATTCAGGTCCAATGCCCGGGAAGAAAGCAATTATGACAAGGACAGCCTTGCATGTGCCACACATGATGCTCATGCTAATCCTTGTGTAGGAGAAAAACACAAATTATCACAACTATAATATATCATACATCGCTATGCTATAGTATCCTAGTAGCTCCTTCTAGGTTGCTAAGTAGCATCGTGTCCCCATCAGGCCCAGTTCCCATTTCACCTTAAACAAAGGAGATAGTTATGTTTTCTTTGTTGCAAACTAAGGTTCACTAATTATAATCTAGCTCGTGGCTAATGAGGTTGTCAATACAAATGTCTACCTCCTAGTTAAGACAATAAGGTTTAAAGATGAAATCTATTGAGGTACATATCTTTATGGATTGTTTGGCTATTTTAGAAGCTACTTAGTCTAAGTTGCAGGGTATAAAGGCTAACTTAGCATTACATGCATTGTGTTTATTGATCAAAAACTTTTGGTGAGGTTTGAGCTTTGGCAGAGCTGTCGTTGTCATTGTGTCCATGTTTACTGCCCATTGAGAGTCCGAAAGGGTGATGCAGTTGGTCAGTTTCATCTCTTGACACAGTTGTAGTGTTCGTAGTAGAGCTTCTGACTCAACTTTTGTAGCTCTTGAGACTTGGCATGTGCGCCCTACTCCTCGGATGCACTGGCCATTGGAATGGACAATATGAGAACCATAGGTGGCCTCACCAGTGGACTGGTTGTAGGCTGCATCAATAAATAGAATGAACTCCTTCCCCGTGAGGTCAAGGAAGTTTTTTCTTAGAGGGTAATTATAGGTACTACTATCTTCTTGCATAGATATGATAGACTCTTTGTGATTTGTTATGTATTTTGCCACATTAGCAGATGGTTGTCTCTTTCCTGAGTGTGATACTTTATTGCGACTAGTCTAGATGTGCCAGTAGGAAGCCGCAGTAGTTGGAGATGATTTAACAGACTAGATGATAATATGAATCCAGTCATCTTCATTAAGAGTGAGCTTCCATGGAGGGCAGTGAATCGTAGTCCAGACCTCTCTACTTCTCAGACAGTCTATAAGACAATGTAATTAAGTTTCCTCAGAATAGTTACATTAAGGGCACATTCCATCAATTGCCATGTTTGGTCTTTTCTTCTCCATGTTTGTAAGCAATGCTTTGTGAGATAAACACCACAAATAGGTTTTAATTCTTTCAGAAAAGCTTGAGTTTCCATACAGATGCCCAGTTTCTAGGTGGGCTCTTTATCCTTGCAGATCCATCTATATGTAGATATGTCTATCAAGTACCCACTTGACTCACGATTCCATGCCCAAAGGTCCTCGCCTATCGCTGGGTTAGGAGGCGGTAACCCTTGGAAATATTGCCAAGTGCAGGAGGGGAGGTTGTTGAAAATAAAGCTCTAGTCCCATCCTCCTTCAAGGTTGGTCATGGAGGCCACCTTCAGGTCTTCTAGTCTAGTTGGGATGCTTAGATTTGGTTCAAGCTGAGAGATGCTTTTGTCAGTGAGCCCACACATCTGACCAGACATTAGTAGCCTGACCATTGTTAATAATCTTTTTGTTGTTAGCTGTGAGCATGGGAATGTTACTTCAGATGAAAGACCAAGAAGTTGAGCAAGGTACGGATTTGAGGCGCCCATTTTTCATGTATTTCATGTGCATTCCTATGACCTATAATGTATCCAAATTACTGAGAAACTCCCAAGAGTTCTTCAACATTAAGGCTCGATTGTGATCCCTTGCATCCTTGATTCCCAATCCACATATATATTTGTTAGAATTAACCTTTTCTAGGAGATAAGAGACGGTTCTCATTGGTCTCTAGCTTTGAACCATATGAAGTTGTGTACATGCTTAGCTATGTCATCATAGAGCACAGGTGAAGGAGAGATGGATTGCATTGTGTATGAGGGGATCACCTGCAAGGTAGACCTTTCTAGAATAATATGACCTGCTAGTGATAAATGCCTAACTATCCAACTATTCATTTTGGATATGAGAGACTCAAGAATGCATGCATGTTTTCTTTAGTTGATTTTTTGGTGGATTATAGGAATGCCTAGGTAGCGACCCATGTCCTTTGTGGTAGGGTTACCGAGGGATGAACTGATGCAGATTTTTAAATGGTTGCTTGTATTTGTAGAGAATTAGCACTAAGACTTGGATGTTGATAGAGTCTGCCCAGAGACCACCAAAAAGTCATTAAAGATGTTTTTGGTTGTGGTAGCTTGGGCTATTGAGACCTCACCAAACAGAAGAAGGTCATCTGCAAAGTAAACATGGGACAAGATTCAACCATTTTTTGATAGGGCTAGGGGTTTCCATTTCTTTTTAGAGGCTGCTATGTTGATGGCCTGACTGAGCCTCTCCATGCAAAGTAAAAAAATGTATGGGTTGAGTGGGTGCCCTGGTACACACCTTGATAGGCTTTCATGGGGGCAAGAGGAACCCCGTCCCATAGAATAGAAGATAAGGCAACTGTAATTGTTGGGTTTTGTGGAGAAAACATGCACGACAGAAGCAACAAAAAAAATTTCACACAACCCGAAACAAGATCTCGTCGACAACATTGTATTTAGAAAGGGTGTTTGCTGGATATACCTTATCGCGGAGCAAGTCCGATGATGTCCCATTGCACGATGGTGTGCAACGTTGCTTGCCTATACTGATGGAACTTCTCCCCCATTCGCTGAGTGCATTGCAGGAAGATCCAGTGGTGCTCCTTTCGTGTGGTGATGTATGCCACTCGTAGTGCATATGGATGGTTGTTGACATCCTACAAATGCATGTGTCTCAGTTTCTGCGTCTCTACTTCGTTCATTTGGATGGACTGGAACTCGACGTCGCTCTTCCTAAGCTAGTGGGAAGGAGTCGTCTCTATGCAGCGACGTACTAACATCGTGGTGCTCTCCTTTCTCTCCTGAGGACGGTGACAACTAGGGTTTATGTACGTGAGTGTAAACTAAAAAGCCTCTCTCAATATCTTATATAGATATCGACCGTCAAGCCCCTTTAAATAGGAGACAAAAGGAAGTAGGGTTTCCTAAACCCATCGGTAAATAGAAACACTGCATTAATTAAAACACTCACAAATTAATTAGAATATTTTGAAATTAATTAATTAACCAAATAATCGTATTAATTGATTAATTAATATCTGACTCCATGCAATCGCTCGGGATGGCTCTATGTACATATTTACCAACAGACTCCCACTTGCACTTAGAGCTAGTCACTCCAATTAATTGGCTCAAACATTCTAATATTATTCTAATGGATTTCATAAACATTTTAGTAATCAATGTGATTCAGAGCAATTCCAATCAAACACACAATTATACTCCTATTCCAACACATCCTATGTGTGTGACCCGGTAGGATCCAAATTATGTTGGTAGTGATATCCATAATCATATTATGATTTCACAAGAAATGATTGGTATCTAGCAATATTTCATTTCCACCCAAGTAATAGGAGAAGTTGGAGAACAACTTAACCTATCATTCATGACTGGTGTTACAGTGATTGTATAGTTCCTTTGTCGCTGATATCCGATTTGAACGTCAGTCATGGAATTGTTATCCTTTTCAACCTTCAATCCATGTTCCTTGAACTAGAGCAGACTGTTTGAGATATATGTAAGCTCAATATCACATATTGACTCACATCAGCATGGCCATGCATTTTCCAGTCTCACTTATCAAGTGGCCAGAATATCAAACTCCCGTAGGAAGGGAAAATTCCATCTACATCACTATCAGTCATCCCCATGTGTCACAGTGCACCCAAGCACCATCTTTATGAAAATCCTTATTCAGGACCACGGTGGATTATATCAAAGTACACTGAATGACATGTGATAAGTGTAGTGACTTCAGGTCTAAGAACCACAATCACCACCATTACTATGAGATGTGACTCTAACTACCAATCATGGTATCCATGTGTCACTCTCAAGGTGGGTTAGTCTGATACACTGTTCTCTAACAAGTATTTATGTATTTGGTTTGATATCTCCATATCATGGATAATGAGATTCTTCCATCAACAAACATACATTCTAATCTTATGTGTTATTGATGTCTATGGATATTTCCACAATAACGACCGATTAGGGAAAAAACAAGAATACATACTCTTAGCATACATATGATCTTACTGTTCAGGTCATCAACCTGAAGACATATGTCATTGAGTATATTATTCTGTAGACATCTATAAGTTTTGTGGTCATCTCACAATATAAAACACAAACATATAGATTGGAAACTTGCCTTTATTAATATGATCAATGCAGTATTACAAATCATTTACATAGTATCCCATTACAATCATCAAATGATAGTCTCTATCGGCATACATACAAACATATTCCCACTTGCACTTATACCCAATCACTCATGAATCTCAATCCAAGTGATCGAACATGTATGTCACGTTTTTGTTGTGAAAGTGCTTTTGTGAGCGGGTCAACCACATTGCTTTCTGTAGGTACTCTACAAATCTTCACATCTCCTTGTTGTACAATCTCTCGTATGAGATGGAACTGTCGTAGAATATGTTTGGAACGTTGGTACGATCTTGGTTCTTTAGCATGTGCAATTGCTCTATTGTTATCGCAAAACAACTCAATCGTATCACTAGCGCTTGGAACCACTCCAAGTTCAAAAATGAACTTCTTGATCCACACATCTTCCTTTGTAGCATTAGATGCAGCAACATATTTGGCCTTTGTTGTAGAATCTGCAACCGTCTCTTGCTTGGAACTCTTCCAACTCACAGCTCCATTTTTTAGGTAAAACACAAATCCAGATTGTGATATATAGTCATCTTTGTCAGTTTGGAAGCTAGCATCAGTGTAACCCTTTACCACGAGCTCTTCCTCACCACCGTATACTAAGAATTGATCCTTAGTCCTTCTCAAGTACTTTAGGATGTTCTTTATGGCTGTCCAGTGACATTCACCTGGATCTGACTTATACCGGATCGCCATGCTCAAATCATACGACACATCAGGACAAGTACATAACATCGTGTACATGATAGATCCAATTGCTGATGCATTTGGAATCTTACTCATGAGCTCCCGTTCATCACATGAACCAGGACATTGGGCTTTAGAGATTGTAACCCCATGGGACATGGGCAAGTTACCTCTCTTAGAACCCTCCATGATAAACCTCTTTAGCACCTTGTCAATGTATGTGCTCTGTCTTAGGCCTAGAAGCCTTCTAGATCTATCTGTATAGATCTTGATTCCTAGTATATAGGATGCTTTACCTAAATGCTTCATAGAGAAGGTCTTCCCCTACCAACCTTTTACTATATGAAGAGTAAGGATGTCATTTCCCATTAATAGTATGTCATCCACATACAATATGAGAAATAAAATTGCGCTCCCACTAAATCTTTTGTAAACATAAGGTTCATCTTCATTTTGATTAAAGCCAAACTTTTTTACTACTTTGTCAAAACATAGATTCCAGCTCCGAGATGCTTGCTTCAATCCATAGATTGACCTTTGTATCTTACAAACTCTATTGGCTTCCTTCGGATCGATAAAACCCTCAGGTTGTGTCATGTACACATCCTCGAGAAAAATTCCTGTTAAATAATGTTGTTATTAAATCCATCTGCCAAATCTCATGGTCATGATAAGCTACAATGGCAAGCATAATCCTGATGGATTTAACCATGGCTACTGGTGAGAAGGTCTTTGTAACATCCCTGACCTGGGTTATGCTTTAACCCTAGGTGTTTTGCTCAAGAAAGATAATTATATGCTTGATATTATGTTTTGAAAAGTAATTAAGGCTCAAGAGGAACTTATATCTCATTTTAGTCCTTTTTTAATATTGTTGAAATCAATGTTTTGCTTGTTTTGGACTGATATGCAATTTACCCAAGTTGAGGGGTTAATTTGCAAATGTTACATGATAATATGTTCCTCATGTGTTGAAGCATCATGGGAATGAAAATGATGCAGAGGTATGGCTAGTGAAAGCATGAGTACCAAGAAAGAGATGATAAAGCAATGTTTGTGCATTAAGACCTAGTTTTGGTATAATGTGCAATTTACCCAAAACCCAGGGTTAAATATGCAATTTAACACTTCCAAAAGGTCCTTAATATTCTTGGAATCTTTTAGAGGCAAGAAAATGAGAGGGGCATCTCATTTGAGCTACTTTAAAGGAGAGAAAATCTTGATATTAAAATAATCAAGATTTAATCATAAATTGAACTTTACTTCGAATTAATGCAAGAATAAATATAATAATTGAAGGGCCTTCAACCAAAAACGAGATGGTTGGTTTTGTTAAAGTGTTAACACCTTTTTGCCTTTGCTATGCCACGAAATATCTAACTTGAGTGGAGAGTCCACTCACCTTAAGTTAATGGAAAGTAATATCCACTAAAAATGGGATATTAATATAATATGATTAAGGTGCTTAATTTATTTTTCCTTAATTCATGGATAATGGAAGGGAATTTGGAGATAAGGAAGATATATTTGCATGCACGGAATTTAGGAGGAAGAGGTGGCACAATTTTTGTAATTAAAGGATTTTTATAAAGCATTTTCTCTCTCATTGATTTTCTTATAAAAGCACCCTTTACCACTCAAACCAAGGACTTTTTCGAATCCACTTCTTTCCTTTGCTTGAAAAAATGATCAAGGGATCTAGGGACATTAGGAAGACAACCCTTGACCTGTTGGTAAGCTTCTTGACCTTCGTTCATCATGATTTCATGGTGGAAATCACAAATCAATGCATGATTCCTTCATATCTCGATCCCATCTTCACTTCTAACCATTCCTTTTTACCCAAAAGCTTGAGGAACGATCCTTGTGGTTTGAAAAAGCTAATTCCACCATTTTTGACGTGAATCTCCAAGCTTTGAAGCTCAACTGAAGGCGGGTTATATAACTTGAACCCCTATTCATTGATATTGATTTCAATTTCTCCTTCAACTATGTTCAATTGCTCTTCTTTCAATTTCTTTAATTAATTGATGCAATTACCATGATAATGGAAGTAGTTTTCGATGATCTAAGGTTTGATGATGATAACATCATCTTAGGCTCACTTTCCAACAGATTTGTATTGCAAACAGTTTTAAGGTTTTGGTCCAAACGGTTTCACTAAACCGTTTGGAGACCAAATAGTTTCCAAACCGTTTGGAGGCTTCGACCCCAAACCATTTAGAGGAGTTGATCATTTTGAAGGGTTGACCATTTGAGGTCAGAACCCTTGAACATGTTGGATAATGATCCATTTTATCTAATTGATTAAGTCAATATATAGACAATCCTCCAAGTGGAAACCCTAATCGGCTAAGTGTTGAAATTGCAATTAATTAAGTTGATGTTTTGGGTTGATATGCCCAAACGGTTTCAAAACCATTTCGAGGTCACCCCAAACGGTCTCAAGACCATTTGGAGGTCAACCAAGACTGCTTGGAGGTCAACCAAGACTGTTTGGAGGTCTAGGGTTGAATATGGTTGAGTAATTGAAGAGTTAGAGATATTAAATCAAAGTGCAATCAATAACTAAATTGATGATCAATCCAATGACCTAAACCCTAATTGGATTTCACCAAAATTTTAATGATTTATGTGTTAAACAGTCTCAAGACCATTTGGAGGTCATCCAAATGACCTCAAGACCGTTTGAGGTCAGGTCATATCATAAGTTGATGATGGTTCATTGTTTTTAATTGGTTTGGTTCCACAATGATAACCATTGGTGGTTCATCGATTCCAAAACCCTAATTGAAGGAGTCTTGATTATAAACCCTAGTTTAATTGGGTTTAAAACCCTAATTGATGGTCTAATTGAGGGGTGGTTCTATGGTTCAATTGATGAATGAATCAAGTATTCAATTGAAAGGCAGTTCATGGATTGAAACCTTGAAATGATTAAGTATTGAAACACCTTTTTGGTCCATTCGGTTTTGAGAGGGTTTGGACCCAACGGTCTCAAGACCGTTTGGGACCAAACGATCCCAAACCGTTTGGAGACCCAAGCTCATTCGGTTTCAACACTTTCTAGCTCATTCGGTTTCAAGGCAATGTTTGCTTAAACGGTTTCAAGGGCAATATGCCCAAATGGTTTCAAACCGTTTGAACTTTGAAAGTCCACCATTTAAGGTATAAGTAGGCAAGACCATTTGAGGTTCAAAATGGTTAATCCATTTGGATATCTTTTGTAATTGAAGATTCAATTGGTCAATTCATTTGAATATTCATGTGATTGAAGGATCCATTGATCAAATCTTCTGACATCCTAGAAGAGGATGAGAGAGAGATTTATACATACAAGATAATCATGTAGAAATAAAGCCTAACACATTCAAAGTAAGTGTGATATACAATTAGGGTATGATCCTGGGTAAAGAGATCATGAAACCCTAATTGAGTTAATTGATGAACTCAAACCCTAAATTAGGGCAATTCTGAATGAAACCCTAATCTAGGAAGATAATGTGATATGAATTTAGGGTAATGACATGAGTAACCCTAATTCAGGGTATTTGATGTAAAACCCTGATTTGGATGAATAGTAAACCCTAATTGTGGGTTATTCAATATAAACCCTAATCTAGGGTGATGTGATGTAAATACTAAACCCTAATTCTAAATAGGGTGAAGTTGTATGAAACCCTAATTCTAGATTATGCTATTTAGCATGAAACTCTAATCTTGGACAATGAAATGATGAATCATTGGTCCCAATTGAATAAAGGGGGATGAGTAACCCTGATTGCTATAAAATGGGAAACCCTAACCCTGGTATGGGAATAGTGGTGTTACCCTGGGATAGTATGAAACTGGAATATGATTGATATATCTATTATCATATGTACTAACCATGTAGGTATTCGGAGATGATGAACATATCCAGGTATGAGCTATGGTGTTTTATTATTAAAATTGTTATTAGGCCTTGTGTGCCATAATATGCCTTGTTTCTTAGTAAGAGGTAACAAGAAAATTGATGGGCCTCAAGTGCCAGATAAGATGCTTGTGTAGAAAGTGTCATGTGTACCTTGGTCAGATGACCTGAAGGTGATGGTTACCTGAAAAAGTGGTTACAGTTCTTAGTAATGAGCTAAGGGTTTGAATACCCAGAACTATATGTTTATGGCATTGAGTTTGAAATGAGGGACTGAGATCCCAATGTCTGATAACTGATGAAAACAGTACATGTTTCTTTAGAGAACTTGTCCTAATAAGTTATGTTTGAAAACTTGAATGATGCTAAAATAATATGATAATATACTTAATTAATCAAGTGAAAGCTATTCATGTAGTGCTCTGACCATAGATCCATCATCGTCAGTAGCTGATGATGGTGAAACAGGTTTTCTTACGAGATTTCCTGGAGTTCGCATATTATTGAATATGTGGGGGTCGATGGGGCGAAAATATCCTTACGTCCTAATGAGGGAATTGATGGAAGGTAAACATTAAACCTCTCAATCCTTCATTGTATGTTCTGGGATGGATGTATCACTAATCTCCCAGTGATGTTAATGCCAGATCGATGGAGGTAAACATGAAATCTCTCAATCACAAAGAGAGTGCAGTCGCCACTGTATCTCTATAGCAAGTTGCCACTATACCCTGGAAAGACACAAGATGTCCTACATGTAATCTCGTACTGACCGAGATGTGGGAAGTCATGGAAGCCGACTCTTCCATTGATTTTGTATGGTACTGATTTTGACTTCACAGTGATCGGTTGGAGTATCAGCGGTATACCACATCTCCTCAGAGCTTAAGAATGTTTGAAAAATATAATCAGCCATGTAGTTTATTTGTATAAGATTGAAATACGAGAACCACTAGTCGATGTTAACTTGCTTAGCATGTCCATGGTACATAAATGTTACTTATGTTCTTCAATTCCATATTGAATAAGAGACATGTTGCCTTGTCAAGTTATAACTGAAATACTTGAATAGGATTGTTTCTCAAATCTGCATAGACAGTAATTTATCTTCTATTGAAATATATTATCCCACTACTCAATTTATTCTATTAAACTGCAATAACAATGTTATGGCGGAGGGTTATATCTCTCGCTGGGGTAATTATATAATTGTATCACCCCCGGGGGATTCAACATTTTTAGGTAGACGCAGACAGAGAGATAGAACCTCTGTAGCAGGGGAAGAGCAGCAGCAACAACAACAAGGACAACAGTGATATCCCAGGTGGGGATACTGGATGTCAAGCTTTGTACATAAAGTCCTATGTGTCGTCTCTATACTCTCAGGTCCTAGGAGTCAGTAGATAGTGTTTTACAATCAATCTGAGGTTTTGGTTCGATGCTTTGAGGTTTATGTTACTTGTGCTATTTAGTAAGGTAATGATGTTCATATATCACTCGAGGAGAGATGGTACATGGAATGTACAAGGTAGACCAGTATGTAAATATAATATTGTGGTTCTTGTTTAAAGAATTTTCCTGAGAATGGATCCCTTTGTAAAATGGTTTTAATTTTTAGTGATTTTTAGTAATTCCACTGCTAACGATCGCTTCTGCATTAGTTAATCGTGTTACTTTAGTTAATAACATTTTGTTCGAATGGTGCATCACAAATTAGTGGTATCAGAGCTCTAGGTTCGCTGAGTCTACAGAGACATAGGATTAAGGGTGTTGAGTCTGTTCTAGTGTCTTCCAGTTTATTTGATAGTGCCTTCTTCTCATATAGGAGGAGAAGAACTTAAAGATGTCTGGATCACATGATGAACATGCTGTTGAGAGTAGTGTTGCTGCACTAGGAGGAGGTGCAAGAGACCAAGATAGGGAGGAACCCGTACCTGAACAACCCCAGTTTAATCAAGTTGATATGGGGGACCCAGCCTTCCAAACTATGTTTGGGCAATTTATGGCAGCTATGACTCACTTGACAGATAGGATACCACTATCTGCACCAAGGGCACCAGCCCACAATGAAAGACAGGGAGCTGACAAGACCTTTGAAAGGCTTCGGAGGGTAGGAGCCACGGAGTATGCTGGCACAGCTGACCCAGCAGATGCTAATTTATGGTTAACTGATCTGGAGAAAGCCTTTAGATGAGAAGGTGAGACATGCTGTCTACCTACTGAAGGGGAGTGCTAGTCATTGGTGCACCATTGAGGAAGGTAAAAGGCCGGGAGTTGAGGTCGGATGGGATGAATTCCTACGGTAATTTGTTGCTAGATACTTTCCCAAGACGTATCCAGATGAGAAGATCTCTAAATTTGAGAGGTTGAGGAAAGGACAGATGAACATTAGCGAATATGAAGCTAGGTTCATGGAGCTGTTGCGGTTCTGTCCGCACATGGTAGCTACTAATGAGGAGAGGATTCAGCGTTTCGAGAAGGGGTTGAATGCTGAATTGACCACTCCGATGTCTGATTTAGAGAACCGGGAGAGGTTTGCTACTTTTGTGGAGTCCATGAGGCGGATAGAGAGGCTAGTGATAAAGAAGCGACAGACCAGTAATAAGAAAGTATATCCTCAGTTTCAAGGACCCTTGTCTGAGAGTTTCAAGAAGCCGAGATTCTCTGCACCACCACCACCAAAGTTTAATGCCTCGACGTAATGGACATCAAGTAGGGGTAGGGGTCATAGTTTTATTCCAAGTAGAGCCCCCAGTACAACATCAACATCAGTGACAGGACCACCCAGGTATAGTTTGGGAAGCTACAACTACTACAAGTGTGGAAAGTCGGGACACTTGAAGAGAGATTGTCCTGAGAAAGTCAAAACTGTGACTCAATCCCAGAGACAGAGTCAGCAAGGCCCACAGAGGTGATAGTTCAATAATAATTTTAGAGGACATGGGCAAGCGTACCAAGTTGGATCGTCGACACCAAACAACCAAGTACAGGGTCAACAGCAACCAACGGCTAGATTCTATGCCATGAATCAGCCTGAAGCAGTACTCAACCCTCGGGTTGTGACAGGTCAGATGGAACTATTTTATTCTGATATGTCTTCATCTTGCTTCATATCTGTGTTAATTGATCTGGGTGCTATGCATTCCTTTATCACTCGAGAAGTGATTTATGACTGCAATATGACTGTCAATCATAGAGCAGACAGTTTAATGCTAGAAACCCCTTTGATGGGATCTGCAGTGTTGCGGGAGGTGTGTTCTCCCTGCACTCTTATCTTTTCTAAACATCACATTCAAGTGGATCTTATACCACTTGAGATGCAGGGTTTTGATATAATCCTTGGAATGGACACCTTAGAGAAGTATAAGGTTGTCTTGGATTGCAGTTCCAAATAGGCGGTGTTCACAGACAATGGTGACACATGGATCCTTCAGGGAGATAGAAAGATTCTTCCAACTTGTCTTGTGTTAGCTATGGTAGCTGAGAAGTTGATGAGACAGTGATGTTTTGCATTCTTGGCACATGTGGTAGATACCACAATGGAGAGCCCTCATCCTTCTGAAGTTCTGGTAGTCAGGGAATTTGAAGATGTATTTCCTAAAGAACTTCCAGGTGTTCCTCTGCCCCAAGAGATTGATTTTGAAATTAATCTAATCCCGGGCACGCAACCAGTAGCACAAACACCGTATAGAATGGCACATGCTGAGATGGCAGAGCTCAAGAAACAACTGCAAGAGTTGCTTGAGAAGAGTTTTATCCAACCGAGTACTTCACCATGGGGTGCTCCAGTTCTTTTTGTTAAAAAGAAAGATGGGTCTATGCGATTATGCATTGACTACATATAGTTAAACAAAGTCACCATAAAGAACAAATATCCTTTGCCAAGGATTGATGACATGTTTGATCAGTTGCGTGGTGCAACTATTTTTTCTAAGATAGATCTGAGATCGGGATACCATCAGTTGCATATTAAGGAGGGTGACATATCTAAGTCTACCTTTAGGACAAGGTATGGTCACTATGAGTTCATAGTTATGTCATTTGGACTAACTAATGCACTAGCTGCATTCATGGAACTCATGAATAGAATCTTTCAACCTTTTCTTGATCAGTGTGTAGTCATCTTCATAGATGACATCTTGATCTACAGTAGAGACGCTCAACAACATGAGAATCACCTCCGTCACGCTTTGACTTTGCTATGAGAGCATATGCTATATGCTAAGTTTAGCAAGTGTGAGTTTTGTCTACCAGAAGTTTCTTTTCTGGGACACATTATATCTGCTTCAGGTATTCATGTTGATCCTAAGAAGGTAGAATCTGTCATGTAATGGGAACAACCAAAGACACCAACGGAGATTCGTAGTTTTCTTAGACTAGCAGGCTATTATAGGAGGTTCATCAAGAACTTCAGCTCTTTAGCTTTACCCCTGACCAAGTTGACCAGGAAAGAGGTTCCTTTTGTCAGGAATGACAAGTGCCAACAATCTTTCCAGTTGCTAAAGGAAAGGCTAACAAGTGCACCTTTGCTAGTGTTACCTGAGCAAGGGAAGGGGTACATAGTTTTCTGTGATGCATCCAAGAATGGCTTAGGATGTGTGTTGATACAGGATAAACAAGTGTTTTCTTTTGCTTCTCGACAACTTAAGAAAAATGAGGTGAATTATCCAACATACGATCTAGAGCTAGCTACTGTGGTTCATGCCTTGAAGATCTGTAGACATTATCTCTATGGAGAAACATTCCAGATTTTCATTGACCATAAAAACCTAAAGTATATTTTCTCACAGCATGATCTGAACATGAGACAACATCGCTGGATGGAATTAATCAAGGACTATGACTATACGATTGATTATCATCCAGGGAAGGCTAATGTGGTAGCTGATTCACTAAGTAGGAAATCAATGACACCAGCCTTAGATAAAGCACAATTGAATTCCTTGGTGATCTCTAAGAGAGATATGTTTATCTCCCTGAGGCAAAACAATGTACAACTTAATGTATCGTTGTTATCCGGACCGTTAGCTGAAATGCAAGTGAAACCTACTCTGAGACAGTAGATTAAAGAAGCACAACAAGTTGATACTGTGATTCACTAGATCAGGTCTGAATATGGAAGTGAGAAACGAGATGGCTTCCATGATTTAGATGATCAGGTAGTCTGTTACCATGGTAGGATGGTAGTACCTAATGTTGATAACTTAAGAAAGTTAGTTCTGGAAGAAGCTCATTCTTCAATGTATGCTATGCATCCAGGAAGCACCAATATGTAACATAACTTGAAAGATATGTATTGGTGGCATGGATTGAAGAAAGATGTTGCTGAGTTTGTTATGCGGTGTCCAGTGTGTCAGCAGGTTAAAGTCGAACATTAGAAGCCCGCAAGAACAATGCAACCTATTCCTATACCGCAGTGGAAATGGGATCATGTAACCATGGACTTTGTGGTTGATTTTCCTAGAACAGCCAAAAGTCATGATTCCATTTGGGTGATAGTTGATAGGTTGACTAAGATAGTGCATTTCTTACCTGTTAAAACAACCTACACTGCAGAGAAGCTTGCACAGATATACATAGATGAGATAGTGCGGTTGCACGGGGTGCCAGCTACTATCGTTTATGATAGAGGTCCCTAGTTTACAAGTCATTTTTGGGAACGACTGCATGAAGCTTTGGGTACGCAGTTAAGGTTTAGTATATCCTTTCACCCACAGACAGATGGACAGTCTGAGAGGACCATACAAACCTTGGAGGACTTGCTTAGGGCATGTGTCCTTCAGTTTGTAGGAAGTTGGGATCTACACCTGAGCTTGATAGAATTTGCTTATAATAATAGCTATCAGCACAATATTAATATGGCACCATATGAGGCATTATATGGTAGACGTTGTAGATATCCCTTATGTTGGTATGAAACCAGAGAATATCAACTTTTGGGTCCTGAACTAGTACAGTAAACAACTGAGAAGATTAAAGTCATACAACAACAGTTGAAAGCTTCCCAAGATAGATAGAAATCTTATGCTGACAAACGTCGTAGACCCTTAGAATTCAAAGTTGGAGACAGAGTATACCTCAAGGTTTCACCTTGGAAAGGTATCCTGAGATTTGGAAAGAAGGGGAAGTTAGCTCCTAGATTTATGGGGCCTTATCTGATCATTGAAAGGATGGGAAGGGTATCCTATAAGCTGGAGTTACCACCTGAGTTGCATAGATTGCACCTAGGGTTTCATATCTCTATGTTGAGGAAGTGTCACCCTGACACAGAGTTAGTTCTGTAACCTGTAGAGGTAGAACTAAATGATGATATATATTATGTTGAAGGACTTGTGTTGGTTCTTGACAGAAGAATTAAAAAGCTGAAAAAGAAAGACATTAGTCTTGTAAAAGTTCTCTGGCATCACCGTGGAATTTAAGAAGATACGTGGGAGCTAGTGGAAGGGATGAGGAGGAAATATCCTACTCTTTTCTCTTGATGTTTTGTTGATGATTTCGGGGACGAAATCCTTGTAAGGGATGGATAACTTGTAACATCCCTGATCTGGGTTATGCTTTAACCCTAGGTGTTTTTCTTAAGAAAGATAATTATATGCTTGATATTATCTTTTGAAAAGTAATTAAGGCTCAAGAGGAACTTATATCTCATTTTTGTCCTTTTTGAATATTGTTGAAATCAATGTTTTGCTTGTTTTGGACTGATGTGCAATTTACCCAAGTTGAGGGGTTAATTTGCAAATGTTACATGATAATATGTTCCTCATGTTTTGAAGCATCATGGGAATGAAAATGATGCAGAGGTATGGCTAGTGAAAGCCTGAGTACCAAGAAAGAGCTGATAAAGCAATGTTTGTGCATTAAGACCTAGTTTTGGTGTAATGTGCAATTTACCCAAAACCCAGGGTTCAATATGCAATTTACCACTTCAATAAGATCCTTAATATTCTTGGCATCTTTTAGAGGCAAGAAATGAGAGGGGAATCTCATTTGAGCTACTTTGAAGAAGAGAGAATCTTGATATTAAAATAATCAAGATTTAATCATAAATGGAACTTTACTTCGAATTAATGCAAGAATAAATATAATAATTGAAGGGCCTTCAACCAAAAATGAGATGGTTGGTTTTTTTCAAGTGTGAAAACCTTTGTGCCTTTGCCAGGCCACGAAATAGCTAACTTGAGTGGAGAGTCCACTCACCTTAAGTTAATGGAAAGTAATATCCACTAAAAATGGGATATTAATATAATATGATTAAAATGCTTAATTTCTTTTTCCTTAATTCATGGATAATGGAAGGGAATTTGGAGATAAGGAATATAGCTTTGCATGGACGGAATTGAGGAGGAAGAGGTGGCACAATTTTTGGAATTAAAGGATTTTTATAAAACATTTTCTCTCTCATTGATTTTCTTATAAAAGCAACCTTTACCACTCAAACCAACGACTTTTTTGAATCCACTTCTTTCCTTTGCTTGAAAAAATGATCAAGGGAGCTAGGGACATAAGGAAGATGACCCTCAACCTGTTGGTAAGCTTCTTGACCTTCGTTCATCTTGATTTCATGGTGGAATTCACAAATCAATGCATGATTCCTTCATATCTCGATCCCATCTTCACTTCTAACCATTCCTTTTCACCCAAAAGCTTGAGGAACGATCCTTGTGGTGTGAAAAATATACTTCCACCATTGTTGACGTGAAGCTCCAAGCTGTGAAGCTCAATTGAAGGCAGATTATATAACTTGAGCCCCTATTCATTGATATTGATTTCAATTTCTCATTCAACTATGTTCAATTGCTCTTCTTTAAATTTCTTTGATTAATTGATGCAATTACCATGATAATGGAAGTAGTTTTTGATGGTCTAAGGCTTGATTATGATAACATCATCTTAGGCTCACTTTCAAATAGATTTGTATTGCAAACGGTTTTAAGGTTTTGGTCCAAACCGTTTGGAGACCAAACGGTTTCCAAACCGTTTGGAGGCTTGGACCCCAAACCATTTAGAAGAGTTGACCATTTGGAAGGGTTGACCGTTTGAGGTCAGAACCCTAGAACATGTTGGATAATGATCCATTTTATCTAATTGATTAAGTCAATATATAGACAATCCTCCAAGTGGAAACCCTAATCGGCTAAGTGCTGAAATTGCAATTAATTAAGTTGATCTTTTGGGTTGATATGCCCAAACAGTTTCAAAACCGTTTGGAGGTCACCCCAAACGGTCTCAATACCATTTGGAGGTCAACCAAGACTTTTTGGAGGTCAACCAAGATCGTTTGGATGTCTAGGGTTGAATATGGTTGAGTAATTGAAGAGTTAGAGATATTAAATCAAAGTGCAATCAATAACTAAATTGATGATCAATCCAATGACCTAAACCCTAATTGGATTTCACCAAATTTTTAATGATTTATGAGGCAAACGGTCTCAAGACTGTTTGTAGGTCATCCAAACGACCTCAAGACCGTTTGAGGTCAGGTCATATCATAAGTTGATGATGGTTCATTGTTTTCAATTGGTTTGGTTCCACAATGATAACCATTGATGGTTCCTTGATTCCAAAACCCTAATTGAAGGAGTCTTGATTATAAACCCTAGTTTAATTGGGTTTAAAACCCTAATTGATGGTCTAATTGAGGGGTGGTTCTATGGTTCAATTGATGAATGAATCAAGTATTCAATTCAAAGGCAGTTCATGGATTTAAACCTTGAAATGATTAAGTATTGAAACACCTTTTTGGTCCATTCGGTTTTGAGAGGGTTTGGACCAAACGGTCTCAAGACCATTTGGGTCCAAATGGTCTCAATACCATTTGAGTCCAAATGGTCTCAAGACCGTTTGGGACCAAACGATCCCAAACCATTTGGAGACCCAAGCTCATTCGATTTCAACACTTTCTAGCTCATTCAGTTTCAAGGCAATGTTTGCTTAAACAGTTTCAAGGGCAATATGCCCAAACGGTTTCAAACCGTTTGAACTTTGAAAGTCCAAGACCGTTTAAGGTATAAGTAGGCAAGACCATTTGAGGTTCAAAATGGTTAATCCATTTGGTTATCTTTTGTAATTGAAGATTCAATTGGTCAATTCATTTGAATATTCATGTGATTGAAGGATCCATTGTTCAAATCTTCTAGACATCCCAGAAGAGGATGAGAGAGAGATTTATACATAAAAGATAATCATGTAGCAATAAAGCCTAACACATTCAAAGTAAGTGTGATATACAATTAGGGTATGATCCTTGGTAAAGTGATCATGAAACCCTAATTGAGTTAATTGATGAACTCAAACCCTAAATTAGGGCAATTCTGAATGATACCCTAATCTAGGAAGATAATGTGATATGAATTTAGGGTAATGACATGAGTAACCCTAATTCATGGTATTTGATGTAAAACCCTGATTTGGATGAATAGAAAATGCTAATTGTGGGTTATTGAATATAAACCCTAATCTAGGGTGATGTGATGTAAATAGTAAACCCTAATTCTAAATAGGGTGAAGTTGTATGAAACCCTAATTCTAGATTATGCTATTTAGCATGAAATTCTAATCTTGGACAATGAAATGATGAATCATTGGTCCCAATTGAATAAAGGGGGATGAGTAACCCAGATTGCTATAAAATGGGAAACCCTAACCCTGGTATGGGAATAGTGGTGTTACCTTGGGATAGTATGAAACTGGAATATGATTGATATATCTGTTATCATCTGTACTAACCATGCAGGTATCATGAGATGATGAACATATCCAGGTATGAGCTATGATGTTTTATTATTAAAATTGTTATTGGGCCTTGTGTGCCATAATATGCCTTGTTGCTTAGTAAGAGGTAATAAGAGAATTGATGGGCCTCAAGCACCAGATAAGATGCTTGTGTAGCAAGTGTCATGTTTATCTTGGTCAGATGATCTGAAGGTGATGGTTACCTGAAAAATTGGTAACAGTGCTCAGTAATGAGCTAAGGGTTTGAATACCCAGAACTATATGTTTATGGCATTGAGTTTGAAATGAGGGACTGAGATCCCAATGTCTTATAAAGACTGAGAAGTAACTGATGAAAATAGTACATGTTTCTTTAGAGCATTTGTGCTAATAAGTTATGTTTGAAAACTTGACTGATGCTAAAAGAATATGATAATATACTGAATTAATCAAGTGAAAGCTATTCATGTAGTGCTCTGACCATAGATCCATCATCGTCAGTAGTTGGTGATGGTGAAACATTTTTTCTTATGAGATTTCCTGGAGTTCGCATATTATTGAATATGTGGGGGTCGATGGGCAAAAATATCCTTACATCCTAATGAGGGAATTGATGGAAGGTAAACATTAAACCTCTCAATCCTTCATTGTATGTTCCGGTATGGATGTATCACTAATCTGCCGATGATGTTAATGCCGGATCGTTGGAGGTAAACATGAAATCTCTCGATCGTGAAGAGAGTGCAGCCGCCACTGTAGCTCTATAGCGAGTTGCCACTATACCCTGGAGAGCTATGTAAGTAGAGACATAAGACGTCCTACATGTAATCTCACACTGACCGAGATGTGGGAAGTAATGGAATCCGACTCTTCCATTGATTTTGTATGGTACCGATTTTGACTTCGCAGTGATCGGTTGGAGTATGATCGGTATACCTCATCTCCTCAGAGCTTAAGAATGTTTGAAAAATATAATCAACCGTGTAGAGTATTTGCATAAGATTGAAATACGAGAACCACTGGTTGATGTTAACTTGCTTAGCATGTCCATGGTACATAAATGTTACTTATGTTCTTCAATTCCATATTGAATAAGAGACATGTTGCCTTGTCAAGTTATAACTGAAATACTTGAATAGGATTGTTGCTCTAATCTTCATAGACAATAATTTATCTGCTATTGAAATATATTATTCCACTGCTCAGTTTATTCTATTAAAATGCAATAACAATGTTATGGTGGAGGGTTATATCTCTCACTGGGGTAATTATATAATTGTCTCACCCCCGTGGGATTCAACATTTTTAGGTAGACGCAGACAGAGAGATAGGACCTATGTAGCAGGGAAAGAGCAGCAGCAACAACAGCAAGGACAAAAGTGATATCCCAGGTGGGGAAACTGGATGTCAAGCTTTGTACATAAAGTCCTATGTGTCGTCTCTGTACTCTCAGGTCCTAGGAGTCAGTAGATAGTGTTTTACAATCAATCTGAGGTTTTGGTTCGATGCTTCGAGGTTAATGTTACTTGTGATGTTTAGCAAGGTAATGATGTACATATATCCCTAGAGGAGAGATGGTACATGGAATGTACAAGGTAGACCAATATGTAAATATAATATTGTGGTTCTTATTTAAAGAATTTTCCTGAGAATGGATCCCTTTGTAAAATGGTTTTAATTTTTAGTGATTTTCAGTAATTCCACTACTAACGATCGCTTCCACATTAGTTAATCATGTTACTTTAGTTAATAACGTTTTGTTCGAACGGTGCGTCACAGTCTCATCATAATCAACACCTTGCATTTGACAGAATCCTTTTGCAACCAATCTACCTTTATAGGTTTGAACATTTCCATCTGTGTCGGTCTTCTTCTTGAAGACCCACTTGCACCCTATGGGTTTTACCCCTTTGTGTGGATCCACCAAGGTCCATACCTTGTTGGTGTACATGGATTCGATCTCAAATCTCATGGTTTCGAGTCATTTCTCAGATTCTAGTCCCTTAGTAGCTTCTAGATAGGAAGTTGGCTCATATGCTATGCCCAATTTGTCACTGTATTGAGTCACAAGAAATCCAAATCTCTCAGGCTCAAGTCATGTCCTACTAGACCTACGAGGTTCCTGTGTTACATTTGGAACTTGAAATTCCACAACATCTTGTGAGTCTTCATGTTCCTTATGTACCTCCTCGGGTACTCTACTTTCTTGTTGATCTCGAATTTCTTTGAGCTCTACATTCCTCCCACTGATGGAAATAAATTCCTTTTTAAGAAATATAGTAGTCCTAGCAACAAACACTTTGTTGTCAGTTGGTGCGTAGAAGTAGTATCCCCGAGTTTCCTTGGGGTATCCAACAAAATAGCATTTTTCATATTTGGGTCCAACCTTTTTAGGAAATTGTTTCCTAAGATAAGCTTCACATCCCCAAATCTTTAACATAGACAAATTGGGATGATTCCCATTCCATATCTCATATGGTGTCTTTTGAACCAATTTGGAAGGTACATGGTTAAGTGTAAACGTTGCGGTTTCAAGAGCATATCCCCCGAACGATATTGGAAGTTCGGCTGAACTCATCATTGATCGTACCATGTCTAATAATGTATGATTCCTTCTTTCTGACATGCCATTATGATATGGTGTACCAGGTGGAGTCCATTGTGATACAATAGCATGGTATCTCAGAAGTTCCTCAAACTCTTGGATTAAGTATTCACCACCTTGATCTAAACGTAGTGCTTTAATACTCTTACCAAGTTGCTTCTCTACTTCATTCATGAAAGTCTTGAACATTTCAAGAGTTTCTGACTTGTGTTTCATAAGATATACATAGGCATACCTATTGAGGTCATCAGTGAAGGTAATGAAGTATTGATAGCCTCCTCTAGCATTTGATCTAAAAGGTCCACATACATCAGTATGTATGAGCCCTAGCAGATCACTGGCTCTCTCACTGTATCCAGTGAAAGGAGTTTTGGTCATATTCCCTAATAAACATGCCTCATATGTCTCTAATGATTCAAAATCAAAAGAGTTTAGATAACCATCCTTATGGAGTCTAGATATGCGCTTCTCATTTATGTGCCCAAGACGACAATGCCATAAGTATGCTTTGTTTGAGTTGTCAAGTTTTAGCCTTTTAGTATTTACGTTGTATATGCTAGTCTCAAGTTCTAACAGGTAGATACCATAAGACATAGGGGCATTTCCATAAAAGATCTCATATTTAGAAATAGAAATCATTCCATTCTTAATGTAAAATTCAAATCCACTCTTATCCATACAAGATACAAAAATAATATTTCTATGAATGGCAGGTACATAATAACAATTCTCTAATTCTATTACAAGGCATGTAGGCAAAGATAAACTAATAAGTCCAACTACGGTGGCAGCAACTCTTGCTCTATTAGCGACCTACAGCTTGACTTGGCCCATTTGTAAAGACTTACTTCTTATCAGATCATGCATATTTTAACATATGTGAAATCCACATCTGGTATCCAGTACCCATGATGAAGAAGTATTTAAGTTTATATCAATAATGTATATACCTAAAGTGGAAATCTCTATCCCCTACTTCTTCTTCCTCAGTTCCTCTAGGTAGAGAGGACCGTTTCTTTTCTAATGTCTAGTCTGGTGACAATGGTGACAACAGACTTCTTTGGAGATCCCACCTTTATCTTTGAGCACGGATGACTTTGGCTTCTGCCTAGCTTTAGAACCTTTCTTAGCCTTGCCTTTGCCTTTTGACTTTCCCTTTGTCTTGTTGATCATCATCACATACTTGGGCTTGTCTTTCTTCATCTGTGCTTCAGCTGTCCTCAACATGCCTAACAATTATGACAATGACTTGTCAAGATTGTTCATGTTGTAGTTCATGACAAAATGACTATATGATTCAGGCAACGATTGCAGAATCACATCAGTGGCCAGCTCTTGACCTAGGAAAAATCCCATCTTGGATAGGCTTTCTACATACCCAATCAAAGTGAGTATATGGGAGCCAACTGAGTCTCCCTCTTTCATCTTACTCCTGAACAAAGCCTTAGAGACATCATATCTCTCCGGTCTTGCTTGATGTTGATACATGATCTTGAGATGTGTTACCATCTCTATGGCATTTATGTTCTCATGCTGCTCTTGCAACTCATAGTTCATTGAGAACAACATCAGGCACTTGACATCCACGACATCATCAAGGTGCTTCTTGTAAGCATCCTTTTCAGCCTTGGGCACATTTGAGGAGGGTTCCACTGGCTCTGGCATTTCAAGGACATAGAGCTTACACTCATGCGTGAGAACAATTCTCATCGTCCTAAACCAGTTTTGAAAGTTGATTCCGGTGAGTTTGTCCTTCTAAAGGACCGATCACAATGAGAAAGTGTAAGTGTTGTTTGCCATTTGATTGCTACAAAAGAAAAAAAAATTGCATTTAGTCCAAAACATTTTGACTTGTAAAGATTTGATAAATGAGATTAATTAGGCCTTTAATTAATTATGCTCCTACTATATTATTCAAATTGATAGCCCTCACTATCAACTCAAAAGATTGCAGCGTACAATCTTCTAGTGAGCCAAGATCCAAAATAATTGGATCAATGCCCAGCCAACGTCGGCATCAAAGACCAAATACTAAGGTAGGAAACTTTTGCCAATTGCATCATATGCAGCTCTTGGATAGATGATCATGCACAACTCCTTGCCATGATGCATCTGTGTGCCTTTAGGTACTTGATCCTATCAAGGTTCCCTAGTTAAGTCCAACCCATAAGCCAACATGATGAGTTTGCACCCTGCGGAGGCAAACCCACACACCCACCATCACACTTCTATGAGTACCATGCGGAGGCATGCCCACACATTCTCGATCAAGATTTTCATGTGAGTTGCTTTATGAAAGGCAGCCAAAACTTAATATTATTAATTGAGGGGTTTAGTAATACATATACATATTCAAACACCACATACTTATAGTACGTATCATATACTACTATATCCACAACCACAAACGATAGACATGCAATCACAAACACAAATACATCGGTTATGACCATACTATTGTAATCCTTTGGAGCAAAAAAGGATTATGATCCACCTAAGATCTTATGCATCTCATGCAACAACACTTGTGAATCAACCTGTAAGGATCTACATTACAATGAACAACTTCATGGATGCTCAGTGAGGTTGGAACTTCAAGTTGCTTCTTGGAATTGGATCTTCATGTTGCTTCTCCATGGATGCTATTTGGAGTTGGATCTTCAGGTGGCCTCCTTACATCAAGTTTACATAGACTAAAACTAATCCTATCTCTATTACATCATATGAGTATAAATATAAAGGGAAATAATTAATTACACTTTGAAATAAGAGATGAGGCTCGACATGCAAGTCGAATACTTTATACAAAGGATCCACGTACAACCATTATATATCCATAGCATTCAAAACAAACATATCCACAAGATTGACATCCACATTTATTCACAACATTCACAAAAAGGGATATTAGGCCATAACCGTGCATGCATTCACCACATAAAATAGATTTTAAAGGCGACGTGTATGATATCATAGGTATATCTATATATACGTATATACATATTAAAATTGTAGTCCTTTTAATGTAGGACATTCCCCATTAAATTAATTTTTGACTCCCACACAGACTATGTGGGGTACACATGGGCATCACTTTGGAAAATCAATATTTTCCATAGTCAACCCCATCCGATACGTCAAAAATCGAAGCCTGCGACGTATGTGGAATTAGGTTTAGATTTGCACATTAGCAATTTTAATTCACATCATAGAAACATTGAAAATAGTATACAACGATTCGATCATATCAAAAAAAATCCAAATACGTCGTAGACCGGCGATGCTCTAAAACCACTATTGGGTTTTGTGGAGAAAACATGTGTGGCGAAAGCAACAAAAAAAAATTCCACGCAACCCAAAATAGGATCTCATCGACAATAGCATATTTAGAAAGAGTGTTTGCGGGATTTACCTTATTACGGAGCAAGTCCGACAATGTCCTACTACACGATGGTGTGCAACATTAGTTGCCTACATGGACGAAACTTCTCTGACGTTCTCTAAGTGTGTCGCAGGAAGATCTGACGGTGCTCCTTTCATGCGGTGATGTACGCCACTCGTAGCGCGTATGGATGGTTGTTGACGTCCTCCAAATGTAGGTGTCTCAACGTCTGCGTCTCTACTCTATCTACATGGATGGACTAGAACTCCACTTCGTGCTTCCTATGCCAGAGGGAAGGAGCCATCTCTGTGTGGCGGCGTGCTAGCATTGCAGTTCTCTCCTTTCTCTACTGAGGACGGTGACAGCTAGGGTTTACATACGTGAGCGTAAACTAAAAAGCCTCTCTCAATATCTTATATAAATATCGACCGTCAAGCCCCTTCAAATAGGAGACAAAAGGAAGTAGGGTTTCCTAAACCCATCGGTAAATAGAAACACTGCGTTAATTAAAATGCTCGCAATTTAATTAGAATATTCTGGAATTCATTAACCAAATAATCGTATTAATTGATTAATTAATATATGACTCATGCAATCACTCGAGATGGCTCTATGGACATATTTACCAACAAACTCCCACCTGAACTTAGAGCTTGTCACTCTAATTATTTGGCTCAAACATTCCAATATTATTCTAATGGATTTCATAAAAATTTTAGTAATCAATGTGATTCATAGCAATTCCAATCAAACACACAATTATACTCCTATTCCAACACATCCAATGTGTGTGACCCGGTAGGCTCCAAATTATGTTGGTAGTGATATCCATAATCATATTATGATTTCACAAGCAATGATTGGTATCTAGCAAGATTTCATTGCCACCCAAGTAATTGGAGAAGTTGGAGAACAACTTAACCTATCATTCATGACTGGTGTTATAGTGATTGTATAGTTCCTTTGTCACTGATATCCGGATTGAACTCGAGTCATGAAATTGCTATCCTCTTCAATGTTCAATCCATGTTCCTTGAACTAGAGAAGACTGTCTGAGATATATGTAAGCTCAATATCACATATTGACTCACATCAGCATGGCCATGCATTTCTCAGTCTCGCTTATCAAGTGGCTGGAATATCAAACTCCCATAGGAAGGACAAATTCCATCTACATCACTAACAGTCATCCCCATGTGTCACAATGCACTCAAGCACCATGTTTATGACAATCCTTATTTAGGACCATGGTGGATGATATCAAAGTACACTGAATGACATGTGATAAGTGTAGTGACTTCAGGTCTAAGAACCACAATCATCACCATTATTATGAGATGTGACTCTAACTACCAATCATGGTATCCATGTGTCACTCTCAAGGTGGGTCCGTCTGATACATAGTTCTCTAACAAGTATATATGTATTTGGTTTGATATCTCCATATCATGGATAATGAGATTCTTCCATCAACCAACATACATTCTAATCTTATGTGTTATTGATCTCTATGGATATTTCCACAATAACAGTCGATTAGGGACAAAACAAGAATACATACTCTTAGCATACACATGATCTTACTGTTCAGATCATCAACCCAAAGACATATGTCATTGAGTATATTATTATGTAGACATCTATAAGTTTTGTGCTCATCTCACAATATAAAACACAAACATATAGATTGGAAAGTTGCCTTTATTAATATGCATCAATGCAGTATTACAAATCATTTACATAGTATCCCATTACAATCATCAAATGATAGTCTCTATGGGCATACATATCAACATATTCCCAGTTGCACTTATACCCAATCACTCATGAATCTCAATCTAAGTGATTGAACATGTCTGTCATGTTTCTGTTGTGAAAGTGCTTTTGTGAGTGGGTCAACCACATTGCTTTCTGTAGGTACTCTACAAATCTTCACATCTCCTTGTTGTACAATCTCTCGTATGAGATGGAACCGCCGTAGAATATGTTTGGAATGTTGGTGCGATCTTGGTTCTTTAGCCTGTGCAATTGCTCCGTTGTTATCGCAAAACAACTCAATTGCATCACTAGCGCTTGGAACCACTCCAAGTTTAGAAATGAACTTCTTGATCCACACATCTTCCTTTGTAGCATTAGATGTGGCAATATATTCAGCCTCTATTGTAGAATCTGCAACTGTCTCTTGCTTGGAACTCTTCCAGCTCATAGCTCCATTTTTAAGGTAAAACACAAATCTAGATTGTGATCTATAGTCATCTTTTTCAGTTTGGAAGCTAGCATCGGTGTAACCCTTTACCACGAGCTCTGCCTCATCACCATATACCAAGAATTGATCCTTAGTCCTTCTCAAGTACTTTAGGATGTTCTTTATGGCTGTCCAGTGACATTCACATGGATCTGACTGATACCGACTCATC
Source organism: Alisma plantago-aquatica (assembly GCA_963693085.1). Lineage (NCBI taxonomy): Eukaryota > Viridiplantae > Streptophyta > Magnoliopsida > Alismatales > Alismataceae > Alisma > Alisma plantago-aquatica. The sequence goes on from OY856411.1 coordinate 905,307,962, forward strand.
ATGCTCAAAGCATACGACACATCAGGACAAGTACATAACATCACGTACATGATAGATCTAATTGCTGATGCATACAGAATCTTACTCATGAGCACTCGGTCATCACATGAACCAGGACATTGGGCTTTAGAGATCGTAACCCCATGGGACATGGGCAAGTTACCTCTCTTAGAACCCTCCATGCTAAACCTCTTTAGCAACATGTCAATGTATGTGCTCTAGCTTAGGCCCACTTGTATAGAGATTTATAGAGATAGATCTAGAAGGCTTCTAGGTTTAAGACAGAGCACACACATTGACAAGGTGCTAAAGAGGTTTAGCATGGAGGGTTCTAAGTGAGGTAACTTGCCCATGTCCCATGGGGTTACGATCTCTAAAGCCCAATGTCCTAGTTCATGTGATGAATGGGCACGCATGAGTAAGATTCCATATTCATCAGCAATTGGATCTACCATGTACGCGATATCATGTATTCGTCCAGATATGTCATATGCTTTGAGCATGACGAGCTGGTATCAGTCAGATCTAGGTGAATGTCACTAGACAACCATAAAGAACATCCTAAAGCACTTGAGAAGGGCTAAGTATCAATTCTTGGTATACAGTGGTGAAGAAGAGCTCGTGGTAAAGGGTTACACCGATGCTAGCTTCCAAACTGACAAAGATGACTATAGATCACAATCTGGATTTGTGTTTCACCTAAAAAATGGAGCTATGAGTTGGAAGAGTTCCAAGCAAGAGACAGTTGTAGATTCTACATTAGAGGCTGAATATATTGCCACATCTAATGTTGCAAAGGAAGATGTGTGGATCAAGAAGTTCATTTCTGAACTTGGAGTGGTTCCAAGTTTTAGTGATGCAATTGAGTTGTTTTGTATAGGATAAAGAACCAAGATTGCACCAACGTTCCAAACATATTCTACGGAGGTTCCATCTCATATGAGAGATCATACAATGAGGAGATGTGAATATTTCCAGAGTACCTACAGAAAGCAATGTCGCTGACCTGCTCACAAAAGCACTTTCACAGCAGAAACATGACAGACATGTTTGATCACTTGGATTGAGATTCATGAGTGATTGGGTATAAGTGCAAGTGGGAATATGTTGGTATGCATGCCCATAGAGACTATCATTTGATGATTGTAATGGGATATTGTGTAAATGATTTGTAATACTACATTGATCATATCAATAAAGACAAGTTTCCAATCTATATGTTTGTGTTTTATTGTGAGATGAACACAAAACTTATAGATGTCAATAGAATAATATACTCAATGGCATATGTCTTGGGGTTGATCACCTGAATAGTGAGATCATATGCATGCTAAGAGTATGTATTTTTGTTTTGTCCCTAATCAGTTGTTATTGTGGAAATATCCATAGACATCAATAACACATAAGATTAGAATCTATGTTGGTTGATAGAAGAATCTCATTATCCATGATATGGAGATATCAAACCAAATACATAGATACTTGTTAGATAATAGTGTATCGGATAGACCCACCTTGAGAGTGACACATGGATACCATGATTGGTAGTTAGAGTCACATCTCATAATGATGGTGGTGATTGTGGTTCTTAGACCTAATGTCACTACACTTATCACTTGTCGTTCAATCTATTTTGACATCATCCACTGTGGTCCTAAATAAGGATTTCCATAAAAATGGTGCTTGGGTGCACTGTGACACATGGGGATAACTGAGTGATGTAGATGGAATTTGTCCTTCCTACGGGAGTTTTCTATTCTGACCACTTGATAAGCGAGATTGAGAAATACATGGCCATGCTTATGTGAGTCAATATGTGATATTGAGCTTACATATATCTCAGACAGTCTGCTCTAGTTCAAGGAACATGGATTGAACGTTGAAGAGGATAACAATTCCATAACTTGAGTTCAATCCAGATATCAGCGAAAAAGGAACTATACAATCACTATAACACCAGTCATGAATGATAGGTTAAGTTGTTCTCCAACTTCTGCAACTACTTGGGTGGCAATGAAGTCTTGCTAGATACCAATCATTGCTTGTGAAATCATAATATGACTATGGATATCACTACCAATGTAATTTGGAGCCTACCAGGTCACACACATAGGATGTGTTGGAATAGGAGTATAATTGTGGATTTGATTGGAATTGCTCTGAATCACATTGATTACTAAAATGTTTATGTAATCAATTAGAATAATATTGGAGTGACTGGCTCTAAGTGCAAGTGGGAGTCTGTTGGTATATATGCCCATAGAGCCATCCCAAGCGATTGCATGGAGTCGGATATTAATTAATCAATTACTGCGATTATTTGGTTAATTAATGAATTCCAGAATATTCTAATTAATCCACGAGTATTTTAATTAACATAGTGTTTCTGTTTACTGATGGGTTTAGGAAACCCTACTTCCCTTCGTCTCCTATTTAAAAGAGCTTGACGGCCGATATCTATATAAGATATTGAGAGAGGTTTTTCATTTATGCTCACGTATGTAAACTCCAGCCGTCACCATCCTCAGGAGAGAAAGGAGAGCACCGTGATGCTAGCACGCTGCCGTACAGAGACGACTCCTTCCCGCTGGCTTAGGAAGCATAACATGGAGTTCCAGTCCATCCGCGTGGATGAAGTAGAGATGTAGACACTGAGACGTCTGCATTCAGAAGACATCTACAACCATATGTACGTGCTACGAGCAACATTCATCACTGCATGAAAGGAGCACCGTCAGATCTTCCTGCGACACACTTAACGAATGGGAGAGAAGTTGTGTCCGTGTAGGCCAACATCATTGAACATTCTTGTGTAGTGGGGCATCACCGGACTTGGTCCGCAATAAGGCATGTCCCGCAAACACTCTTTCTGAATACTTTGTTGTTGATGAGATCCTATTTTGGGTTGCGTAGAATTTTTGTGCTTTCGCCGCACATGTTTTCTCCACAAAACCCAACAATATTGACTCACATGTGCATGGTCATGCATTTCTCTGTCTCACTTATCCAGAGGCCTAGACATCAAACTCCTGTAGGGGGAACAAATCCCATTTCTATCATTCAAAGTCTACCCCCACGTGTCAAAGTCACCCAATCATCACCTTTATAACAACCCATTTTCAAGACTATGTTTGATGATGTCAAAATGTATGCAATGACATGTGATGAGTGCAATGATTTCAGGTCTAAGAACCACAACCACCACCATCACTGTGAGAGATGACTATAACTTCCATGATGATGACTTCCATGTGTCAGTCTCACAGTGGGTCTGTCCGACACACTATTCTCTAACATGTATATGTGTGATTGGTTTGATATTGCCACTTCATGACTAATGAGATTATGTCATCAATTTGTTGACTCCAGGTAAGTGTTGACTCAAGGTCTAAATTGGAAGTGCATTGGAACTGTGATTCAATCCTCTATCATTCCAGATACCTTGCTCTATGAGAGGGTGACCTGGAAGGCAATTTCTAGGGAGATTTTTGGGAAAGAGCGTGAAGAACGACGAAAATCAAAAGGGGTTGTTATAGATTCGACTTGGTAAGTAGGTTTAACCCTTGATTCTTCTTTTTCTTCATTTTCCCTTGATTAAGATCCCTAATCCAACGATTTTGAGGTTTATCTTAACCTCCGATCTTTATCTTCTACCTATAGCAGACCCTCTTTAGGATCGGAAAACACATTAAAAGGCTGTTTTGAATGAGATCTTGAGGTTTAAAGCTTGATCTTGACTTGCTAAAATCCGAGATTAGTTGGTGAAAAGGCTAAGATCAGTGATCTTGGACGAAGTTTGTGAGTAGATAATCATCTTTTAACCTTGATTTAATGCATACCAATTCAAATAATAGTTTCCGTTGTTTGATTCTTGCTCTATGATATTTGTGATGCTTTAAATAAATGTCTGTGGTGAAAATCAGTAGTTGAAATGCTTTATTAATCATATTATTAGTGATGTATTACCATGTTGAAAGTTGTCTTATGAATTGTTGTGATTTGACAAGTGATGAATGTGTAAATTAAGGCACTGGAAAGACAGGTTGCCCTAGTTCATGTTTCAAGAGTTGGAGTATGGTTGTGAAATATATGAAAATTATTTAGTGATTTATTATTTGAATGTGAGACACTTAATTGTTAGAAATAGGGTAATCATTAGCTATGATGATGATACATGTTATATTAACTAAACATCACTAGACATTAGATGCCATGGACACTGTACAATCCTCACAGGATGAGGCCTGCGTTGTGAGGAGGAAACGATTTCCCGACTGGAGGTAGTCCAGATTGAGGCAAGCTGGAGCGTACTAGTAGGGTGTGGGGGTTTTACCAGTAGGGCAAACTCCTTATAGTTGTGTGGTACCCAACACCAACCGGGGATGCCGGTGGTACCTGTGCTACATGTTGTAGTAATCAGTGGTCGGTAGGTCCACTGTTGCACTTTAAGCCTAAGGGCTTTGACTCACTGCCTGAGTACCCATGTTGAGAGGTGGAGTCTGAGATATCCGGCTACTCCCATTAGCCGTCGAGAGGCAGATGTGCCGATGCCAGCTGCAGACATGGTATTGAGATTAAATACTTAGGAACCCGAGCATGCTTCTAAGTCTTGTACAATGAGATCATAGCTTGTTGTGATACTTCCACATGTTGTGGTGCACCTCATGTGGGTCCAAAGGCATAATAACTATATTTGAAATAATGTAAATAGTTAGTTTAACCTTTTATTACACCCAATATATGTACTACTTCCATGTTGAGTGAATTACAGTTTTAAACTGCCATGCTTACATGATTGCATTTAAGTTCTATTACTTGTAAACATCATAAATATATTGGTTACCTGTTGATTCTCTACTCACTGAGCTAGTAGCTCACCAACCTACTAAATTTTTTTTCAGATAAAGGATTAGCTCTTCTTGAGGAGTCAGAAGCCAACTTTAATCAAGATTAGCTCAGAGGTCTTGAAAGAAGAGTAGTTAGAATAGCTAGAGGGTCTCTTATCCTTCCTCTGGATTATGGGATTGAAAGAGTGAGAAAAGAGAGAAGTTTGAATTGTAATGTACATGATGTATATTAAGTGTGAAACTCTTGATTCTATGTAATAAGACAAGTTATATTGTATCTTGTTGTTATGTTTAATCAAGACTTAATGTTCAGTAAGTGTTATTATAATATATTTAGAGAAAAAAATGTGGCAGATATTTCATCAAAATTATACCCTAATCTCATGATTAGTGGTAATCGTGGTATGTGGGTGTAACACATGCTCTACTCATAAGTCAGGTTTTACTAAGATTTCCACTATTCATTTGACCTTTCATCAAATATAACACAATTAACATTTTGGCTTATTAGCATTATCTTCATTGTGAAATTACATCATCCTTATTAATTGTGTCATGTTGTATTCACATTGTCTGCAAAAAGAATTATATCTCAACATTATGTACAAGTTATATGTATTTCTCAATAACTAATTAAGAGTTTTACGCACAATTAGGGTTACTACTTAATGTAAATATTTATTATGTTAGATCTCAATCCTTAATCACTTGATTTAATTATCCATTATCCTCATAATACCATCATGTAGACTTATCACAGATTATTTTTTAAGGAATAGATAATATTATCTAACAAGTTATTAAGTCTAAATAATGTCACATTAATTTGTTACACCCATATTACACATTGTCACATCACTTTTCATACTCACATTAATGTCATCATTAATCATTTTCTCATATTTATTTACTTCTTATTCTCACAACATCACATTAGACATTTATGCATGCTTATGTGAATCTAATTACTCCTTATTCATATTTGAGTCATTATATGTATTTTAGTGAATAAGGTGGAACACGTTACCTTTTAATCAATTGATTCATATATCAATTTATGATTAGGTGACTATATTCCATTTCTATGTATCAAGGTATATTGTGTGATGATGACACCTAATGTCACTAATGTATCATGAAGGAATTAAGGATATGTATGGGATTAATAGAGAAAGATTTCTCTCCCTCCCATGCCCGTGGTGGAGGTCGAACACCTGGGAGGGTGGTAAATCAAGGCAGCAACTGGGATTTGAACCTGGGTCCCTTTGTTAGGAGACACCGTGCTTGACCACTTGAGCCACTCCTTGTCAGCCTTTAAGGATATGTATGTATATATGTTAAGGTTAGATGCTTACATCTTAGGGATTAGGTCAATATGACCATTACATGTTATGAATTCTTAGCATGCATTAGTTCCATTTATCATATCATTAGGGTGACATGGTCAACATTATGTGTATTCACAATTAGTGAGTTACTCATATTAAGTATTTTTTGGGGTTCAAGCATATGAACTATTCATGAGATGACTTAATATAAACAAACAACTTAAATCATAATTATAATTTTTTTCTAATACTAATCATATAAGCTCACTAATCTCTTGTCTATGGAGTTAGGGTTTCTAATCCCAAAGTGGCTAGATTTTGATATGTATAGAAATCCATCCCCCTAAAAAGAGATTTCATCCTCGAAATCAACAAATGCAAAATCTATCAAGGTACTACTACTACCACTACTCCACCCCTTAAAAGGGTTGATCTATCAAGTCAAACTAAGATAGAGGTAAAAGAGTGAGTCTAATTAGACCATGTATACAATTCAACACTTATCTTTTTTTTACTAATCACTATTACCAAACTTCTAAGTCTAATATAGGGTAGACTTGTTGGTACATATGCCCATAGAGCCATCCCAAGAGATTCCATGGAGTCGGATATTAATTAATCAATTAATGTTATTATTTGGTTAATTACTGAATTCTAGAATATTCTAACTAATCCACGATCATTTTAATTAATACAATGTTTCTATTTATTGATGGGTTTAGGAAACCCTACTTCCCTTCGTCTCATGTTTAAAGGAGCTTGACGACCGTATATAAAATATTGAGAGAGGCTTTTTAGTTTACGCTCACGTATGTAAACCCTAATCGTCACTATCCTCTGGAGAAAAGGGAGAGCACCACGATGCTAGTACGCTACCGCATAGAGACGACTCCTTCCCGTCGGCTTAGGAAGCGTGATGTGGATTTCTAGTCCATCCACAGTGGATGAAGTGGAGACGCAGAGGCTGAGGCGCCTGCATTCAGAGGACTTCTATAACCATCTGTATGATCTACGAGCGGCGTACATTACCGCACGCAAGGAGCACCACCAGATCTTCCTGCGACACACTTAACGAATGGGAGAGAAGTTCCGTCGATGTAGACTAGCATCGTTGCACACCATCATGCAATGGGACATCATCAGACTTGCTCCACGATAAGGTATATCCCGCAAATACTCTTTCCGAATATGCTGTTGTCGACGAGATCCTATTTTGGGTTGCGTGGAATTTTTGTGCTTCCTCCACGCATGTTTTCTCCACAAAACCCAACAATATTGACTCACATGTGCATGGCCACGCATGTCTATGTCTCACTTATCCAGAGGCCTAGACATCAAACTCCTGTAGGGGGGAACAAATCTCATTTCTATCATTCAAAGTCTACCCCCATGTATCAAAGTCACCCAATCATCACCTTTATACAACCCATTTTTAGGACTGTGTTTGATGATGTCAAAGTGTATGCAATGACATGCGATGAGTGCAATGATTTCAGGTCTAAGAACTACAACCACCACCATCACTATGAGAGATGAGTATAACTTCCATGATGATGGATTCCACATGTCAGTCTCACAGTGGGTCTGTCCGATACACTATTCTCTAACATGTATATGTGTGATTGGTTTGATATTGCCACATCATGACTAATGAGATTTTGTCATCAATTTGTTGACTCCCGGTCAATGTTGACTCAAGGTCTAAATTGACTAAACCCTTATTTTTATGATGACTAAACCATTCTACTTATTTGTGTCTAATGTCTCTACTTGAGTGATTTCAGATTAGGTATAGACACACTCCAAATGCCCTAACTTACACATCTCAACTTGGAGAAAATACAAGTCAAAGTCAATGCAAGTGCACATTTTTGGAATATGATGTAAATCCATTAGAATTATGTTTTAAGTCACTTATAATGATTCTATGACTTGTAATTAAGCTTAGAAAAAACCAGAAGCACTTAGATGGAATATTTAAGTACTCAAAAGTCATTTTCTAAAATTCACATCAAGTTGTTCATCGGTCAAGTTGCAAACTCAATCGATCCTGATTGGATCTTGAAAATGACTTTTGATTGGTCGAGTTTTCATTTCATAGAACTTGACTGATCCATCAGTAGATCAAAACTGATTTACATGAATCAGTCGAGTTACCCCATGACAAAATCGACTGATGGCCTAAATTGGTCTTGTTGCTTAGTGGGATCAGTCGAGTTACCTTTATAGAAACTTGACCGATTGCACTGTATAAAAAGTGTTGGGAAAGTGTTTCTAGGTGTTGTGGAGTTGCAATAATAAAAAAAATATTCGTTACAAGCCACAAAATGGCTAGTTTTCATTCGTAAATGTTCCCAAAGGCTAAGAGGCATCCCAAGCTATAAATTGGACTCCTTAGGCTTCATTCCAAGGTTGAGCATTCAATGCAAAACTCTATATGAGGTTCCTAGTCTATAGTTGAGTGCCTCCTACAGCCTCCTCTCTCTCTAAGCTTAATCACTTGCTACATCCAATAGAGTGGGTAGGAAATTTGTAAGAGAGCTAGTCCTACATGTATATTTTGTGAGGCTCTCACTTCCACCACCTCTCTATCTGTCATTTCAACCATGAATATGAAGTTTCTCTCTCTTACCTAAGAGAGGTGAAGAAGAACAAGGGAAGGAGTCCCGTGGTGAAGATAAAGGCTGAAGACTTGGAGCAACAGTGGGTAAGACCATGGTGAAGGTAGAAGACTCCTTGATCAAGTGGGTAAGTCCTTTGTGGAAGCTTCTCTGAGTGAAGGTGAATTCAAAGACTGAAGATCTAAGAAGAGTGGGTAATTCATAGAAGGCTAAAGACTTGTGTAAGAGTGGGTAAGTCCTTGGAGAAGGTAGAGACTCATTGCAAAGTGGGTAAGTCCTTGGTAAGGTTGAAGACTCTTTGTATTAATTAGGTAAGTCCTTTGGTGATTCATGTATTGTAAGTCTTATGAATGAATATGAGAGTGCAATGGTTAAGAAATCCTCGAGGTTAACCTCTCTAGGTAGTGGACTGACATACTCCTAGTTTGGAGTGTGGAACCACATTACATAGCTTGTCACTTGGTACTTGTTCAATCTCTCTCTCCCTTGCTATGTATTTTTTAGTTGCATTAAAATTTGCTATTTAACAACCTTATCTTGTGATTTAAATTGAAGGTCTAATGAATTTTGTTTAAGAGCATTTAGCTCTATTTACCCCCCCCCCCGAGAGCATCCAATCATCAATCTAGGATCCAACAATTGGTATCAGAGCAGGTTTTCTCCAAACATACTTCAACAAGTAGGAGAAGATGGGTGACTACCAAAGAGGGAGATACTTGATCAACCTTACAATCTTTAATGAGAGTAATTTCCTCTATTAAAAAAGAAGACTACAATTATACATCCAAGGATCAAGTGTTCAATTATGGAAAATGGTGGACCATCTATACAAGCTACCAGAGACAAAGATATAAGAATGAGATGAAGTTGCCATGAAGAAAGCCACCTTGAATGCAAGAGCAATCAACATCCTCTATGCCACCATGAACCCAGTGAGTTTATTTGGATTTCCTCTTGTGAGACGACCTATGAGGTATGGAGAAAGTTATGCATCACTTATGAAGGGACAACTCAAGTGAAGGCAAGTAAAGTCTACATGCTCAAAGGGCTGCTTTAGAACTTCAAGATGGGAAAGGAGGAGAAGATAGCCAACAAGTAATCAAGACTCAACACAATTGTAAATGGCCTTGTTGTCCTAGATCATCCTATGAGTAGAGGAGACATCAACTCTAAGATCCTTAGAACTCTTTCCAAGATATGGGAACCCAAGGTGACTTCCATTAAAGAAGTAATGTTTCTTGATGATATCCCCATTGAAGAGCTCATTGGAAATCTACAATCCCATGAAGTCGCACTTGACAAAAGAGAAGAAGTTGAAAGAAAAAAGGAGAAATAGCTAAAGAGAATGAAGAAGGATGAAATCAAGGCTAAAGTTGAAGCTATTGTGGGACAAGCCTCTTCATCCTCTCATTTTGAAGAAGATGCCATGCACTCCAAGGGTAGATTCTATAAAGGCAAGAATTCCTCCTCCATCTGGTGCCTCAAGTATTGAAAGAAGGGTCACTTCAAAATAGATTGTCTACAAGGCAAGAAGATCCATCATCACAAGGAAAGAGAAGAGAAGTACAGAAAGAAGGAGAAATGGCATAAGAGATCAAGTGACTCCTTCAACTCAAGATCAAGTGAAGAATCAAGTGGAGGATCTAGGTCAAGCTCTACTGATGAAGGAGAATGTCATTTTGCTCTTATGGAATCAACAAGTAAAGACTCAAATGAGGTAAATCTAAACTCTTTAGATAAAAAACCTTTAATTACTACCATTAATTCCACTCGTGCCTCTCTTAAGTCATCTAAAAAGAAAAGGAAAAAAACTTGCTAGAATTGTTGATAATATGCATGTAGAATTAGATGATCTTGAACATGTTAATACTTGCTTACTTGATGATAAAAATGCTTGTCTTAGTCAAGTAGGTTCTCTTAAACTTGAAAATGCCAGCTTGCTTGACATGATTAGATTTCTGGAAGCTCAACCTCTTATGAGTAGTTCTAATGAAGATAATACTTTAATTGTTGATTCTCTCATGCATGCTATTGATGTTTTAAATATGAAAACAAGGACAAAGATTTTGTTTTACAAGGATTAGAATCTAAAAATGGGATTTATCTTTCTAAGATTTCTTTGCTTGAAATAGAAAATGCCTCCTTGATTGCTAAAATCAATGTGCCTGAATCTTGTTCTAGTTCTACTAGTAGAGATAATAATGTTGCTTCTATTCATATTGATAGAGATCCTAATTTAACTAAAGCTCTTTTCTTATAAAATGATCCTTTGCATGCTAGAGATAATATCAATCATTTATCTTCTACTATTACTTCTTTATGCATGATAATCATAGTTTGCAATCTTCTTTGCAAAGATTCTTAGTTGATAAAAAGAATTTAATAATATCCTATACAATACTACTAAACAAATTGGTAGACATGGTTTAGGGTATGATAATAGTAAAAGGAACAACAAAGGTGAATGACCTCCAATATTCCATGGAGAATCCTCTAGTTCTAAGACTATGGACACATGTAATTATCGCAATGATATTGGTCATTATTCTACTTGTTGTTCTTTTAGGAAATCACCCAAGAGCAATAGGACTTGGGTTTCTAAGCTAACCCCTCCAGACCCAAAAACATAATTGGGGACTATTTCATCTTTCTTCTTGTAGGTATGTTGCTAATGGATTGACATGAGCATTGGATTTACAAATTAACTTCTCAATCCACATGAATGAAGAAAGGTGAGTTGTGTATGGGGTGGAAACAAGAGGAAAAGGAATGCTAAGAACAAATGTAAAGGTTTTCTTGTTTATTACCAATCCAAACTTGTTTTTGTCAAGTTAGTGTGCACTATGCATATAGTTTTTGAGTCAAAAGTGGTATTTTGTGATTCTCTTCACCCTCTTGCTAAAAAATTATTTCTAATGCTTTCATAGTGTATTACTAACTTGCTTACACATGTTTGGATATGGTTTATATCTCTATCATGCCTCTAGATATGTTTTCATATATATATATATATATATATATATGTGTGTGTGTGTGTGTGTGTGTGTGTGTGCTTTTTGACAACATGTTTGGTTGAGTTTGTTCTGTTAGAAACTATATCGATAGGCGCCAATGGGTGTTGCCAACAACTGGCATTGGTATACACAGTACTCGACCGACAACACTGTGCGTAGAATATACATTTGGCTTATTGAATGAGAATTTCCCTCTTAACTAGATTTTATCAACCAATAGCCTTATTGTTTGGTACTCCCATTTGGTATCTTTATATGTGCATATTGCCATGTTCTGAATTGCTTATCTTGCTTACAACTCTATTTTTCTTATTGCTCTAAATTGGTATATTCATATCTTGTAATTACTTGCTTTGAGTTGTTTTGCAGGTTTTGATGATGATCTCTTTGGATCTCTTGGTTGTGTCTTAAGTTGCTTCTATTGTGCTCAAACTTGCTACATCTATATAGTTGTATATCTTTTTTAGATACAACCTTGAGGTTCTTAGTGGTAGATCATCTTTTGGGTAATTATGCATATTAGTTAGTGATTTATATCCTTTCATGCTTCTAAAATTTCATATCTCTTTATTTGGATATATCTCTACATCTACTCATATCTTGCTTTATATTGTGTATCTTTTGGTATCTCTTGCTATGATCTAAATCATACTAGTAGTCCTAACTTTTGATATAATCTACTAGTAGTTCATATACATGTAGTTCTAGCCTTTTTTATCAAGTGGTATTTAACTATATACTATGCTTGTATCTTGTTTCATACTTGCTCAAGCTTGTTCCTTAACTTACATATCTACTATCTTGAGTTGCTTGCATAACATTGTGATGCAGGATATATAGAGATACATTGTATGTAGGTTTTGGAGTATACTCAAAATTTTTATGTAGATTTTTCTCCAGTTTTAGTTTTTGATGCAAGACTAGTGTTTTTATGCAAAAACAACCTTTTGAGTGGTATAAAAAAAAGTGGATGCTTTAACTTGCTTTTATTCTATGCTTGGACAAGCCCCTAGACGTGCTCTTCTAGTCTCCTTATATTACTTTTTGTTATCTCCTTTCTTTTAACAAGTGGTGTTTCTCATTTCTTCATACCCCCACATTTTGAAATGACAAAGGGGGAGAAAGGTATGTCTTCTTTTGAAAAAAGAGGGAGAAGGCATGTTTTACACAAAGAGAAGAAGCATGCCCATGTAAGTAGGAGAAGGTAAAGGGGAGAAGACATATATGTGTAGAACTTATATGAGTAGAAGACATATTATTCTATAAATGTTATGAAAGCTAACCATGCAGGAGAAATTTTATCAATTTTGGGGGAGTATGAGAACTCCACTAGCATCAATTGAGGGGGAGCACATGAACATCATTCTATTGAAACCCCTAGGTTTATCCAAATGTATGACTTTACTTAAATTCTTTCAATATATTTATGGAATTATTTGTCATCTTCAAAAAGGGGAGAATGTTGACTCTAGGTCAATGTTAACTCAAGGTCTAAATTGACTAAACCCTTGTTTTGATGATGACCAAACCATTCCACTTATTTGTATCTATTGTCTCTACTTGAGTGATTTCAAATTAGGTATATACACACTCCAAATGCCCTAACTTGGACATCTCAACTTGGAAAAAAGACATGTAAAATTCCATACAAGTGCACGTTTTTGGAATATGATGTAAATCCATTAGAATCATGTTGTAAATCACTTGTAATGATTGTATGACTTGTACCTACGCTTAGAAAAAATTAGGAGCACGTAGGGGATATGGTGTTAGGGGATACACCCTAAACACGATATGATGATGTTAGGGGATATGGTGTTACGTGATATGGTATTAGGGGATACACCCTAAACACCCGAGATGGTTATGCAATATGGTGTTAGGGGATACACCTGATATGGTTATGCAATATGGTGTTAGGGGATACACCCTAAACATGATATGATTATGTGGTTTTACCATATGACCGATATGGATACATAATAATATGTGAAGATGGTATCTCAAAAACAATGTGATAGCATATATACACCATGGTGCTCGATATGGTAGGTATGCTTCAATCCAATGTATTTGACTAAGTGATATATATTGTGTGTTATGTTAATTGCAATAATAAAAGAGTATGAGTATAATCCAATTTGATAATGATGAATTAATGTACCTTAAGAGGAGAATTGATCTAACTTAGTAAAAGTATGATGCAATCAACATCCTAATGAGGATAAGAGAGAAACTTTTACATGTGTGATAAATATGTTAATAAGCATGAATTAATACTCCTAAGATGAGTGGAGTATGAATAAGAGTTGATTCTAGACAATACGATCTTGAATCCATAATTTGTTAATAAGGGGATAACCTAACCCTAATGAAGGGTAATGGTATGCACTTACAACCCTAATCAGTTAGATTGAGAAATCCTAACCCTAATAATGGGAAGGATGTATTTCTCTTATATTACATAGTGATGTCATATACTATTAGAGTTTTTATTATAAAATACAAACTATTCAAGAATAATGAGATGATGAACATAGCCAGGTATGCGCTATGATGTTTTATATGGTACAGATTTAAATGATCCTTGTGAGCCATATTAAATATATGTACAACAAGTATAATGATTATACAGTCTGATATTTTAAAAGATAGTTGTTGCCTAGTGAAAGGTGATAAGATAATTATTGAACCATGAGAGCTATGCAAAATACTTGTACAAAAAAGTGTTGAAAACCTTGGTGTGAGGACCTAGATGTAATAGTTACATGTTACAAAGGTAACAATGCTTAGTGATGATCTAAGGGTTTGAATACCCAGATCCAGTAATCATGATGATGATAATGTGAAAGGATGAGAATTTCTAGTATTGTGATAAGAGACTGAGATCCCAAGTGTTATACATTCCAAGTGTTCCAAAGATCTTAAAAGTACTCCACCTTTCTTTCTAGAATTTGTTATAATTCATGTTTGAAACTTGGTTGATGCTAAAAGATAATGTAATGTACCTAATTAATCAAGTTAAATCTCATCATGTAGTTGCCCTGACCATATATCCATTCAGTGTCAGGAATTGTTGATGGTGAAATGAGTTTAATTTGTTGAGCATATTTTTGAATATGCGGGGGTGAAGGACGAAGTATATCCATATGTCCCAATGAAGAATCAGTGTTACACCTTCCTTATTTATCATTGGATGATGTGAATCTCCCGACCAAATGAGAAATTGATGTGTAAATCCTTCTTCATTCTAAGTGGTATCATGATTGAAGTATAAAATCTCCCGACCAGGTGAGGAATTGATGTTTAATCTTCCTTATCCTTATAATCCGGGAAAGCTTAGTGGTCTTCTCCCGAAGAGAGTACATGCTATGGAAATAACTCTATAGCAAAGACGTCGCTATACCCCAACATGCTATTTGCAGATGACACAAGATATCCTGCCAGCAGCTGACACGAGATGTCCTGCTAAGTTGTCTCATACTGACCGAGACAGGTGAGGTCTTGACAGCCGGCTCTGCCATTGACCTTGTATGGTATCGATTTCAACTTACTAGTGGTCGGTTGGAGTATGAACGGTATACTTCATCTCCTCAAGGCATAAGTGTGATTGTAATATGTAATCATCCGTGTAGTGTAATTGCTTAAGGATCAAATACAAAAGACATTAGTTGATGTATACTCCTTTTATACATCTTAGTTGGATAGATGCTATTCATGTTTCTTTATATTCCTTGTAAAGAGAATAGATGATTTATTGCTCTACCATAGATAGATACATTATTTTGAGGGAAGAGATTACTCTATTCTGCTTATAACAATGATTAATCCTACTTGTTAATATAAAAGAACCTCTGCTCAATTTTATACTATTTACATGTGATAATAATATTGTCGGCACAGAGTTATATCTCTCGCTGGGACAATTGTCTCACCCTGTGAGATCCGCAATTTTTAGGTGGACGTGCACGAGTAGATAGAGACCTTTTTGCAGAAGGATAACAACAGCTGGGATAGTAGTAACAACTCAAGTTGAGTGTACTGTCTGTCGTGTCTTGTAGATAGAAGTCCTAGATTTCGTCTCTGTACTCTCAGGTCTTTGGAGTCAGTACGTAATGGTTTCATGAACGATCTAAGATTTTTCCTTGTATGCCTTGAGGTTTTATGTTGCTTCAGTATATGTTTTGATAAAGCAACTATTATATGTTGTCCTTGAGATGAGAAGAAACAATGTATGTACAATGTGAATCATGATATGTATAAGTTTTGGATCTCTTTGTGAGAGTTTCCTGGTATTGGATCTCCTTGGTAAATGGTTTTCATTCTTAGTGATTTTTGTTAATTTGTTGTTTATGGTTATTCTGCAATTATTATTGGTGATGGCTTGATTTGTTATTAGGTCATCACAAAGTTTTGGTATCAGAGCTTAAGGTTCGCTGAGTCTACAGAGACATAAGACTAAGGTGTTGAGTCTGTTCTTTTGTCATCCAATATATCTTATAGTGACTTATGCTTATGTAGAAGATAGAGTAAAGCTTAAAGATGTCTGGAGAACACAAGGAACACATTGCTGAAAGCAATGCTGTTGTACTAGGAGAAGGTGCAAGGGGTCAGGCAAGAGAAGAACGACTACCTGAGAATCCCCAAGTTGATCCAACCATGATAGAGAACCCTGCTTTTAATGCTCTCACTGGACTGGTTATGGCATCATTGAGGCATATCAAGGATTAGATACAAGCAATAAAACCTAGATCACCGATCCTTAATAATGAAATTTTGGGCTCTAGCAGGATTTTTGATCAACATAGTTATGTTGGAGCAGTAGAGAATGTCGAAAGAATTAGGTTACAACACAGAAACAAAGTTTTCTACAGGTGTAGGAAACTAGGACATTTCATAAAAGATTGTCTAGTAAAGGATGATGAGGTAGAAATTAAGAAAAGATCTGCCCGAACATGAGAACAGATGCCTAGTGGCCCTAAAAGGGGAAGTTTTTGATGCTTCCAATGCAACAAACACCAAGTGCACCAGGGCAATGGCTACCCCAAAAGGGAAAAGGACCTCATGTTCCACCAGTTAGAACTCTTGATTTAGCTTCTACATCAGTAATAAGGCCGAAAGACCATGGGGTGCGTATAGGACATGTTATGATTGTGGACAGGTTGGGCATATTAGACCCTTTTATCCAAAAAGAAAGGAGGAAATGACCCAACCACTGAGCGAGAGTCAACAAGGCTCTCAAAAGTGACCATTTAGAAGTGGCACACAAGGACGTGGACATGCATCTCGAGCAGGTCCATCTGCACCAAATGATAGAGCACGACGTTAGAATCAGGCAACGATAGGATTCTATACAATGAATCAACCTGAGACAGTAATTGATTCACAAATTAAGACAAGTTAGATGAAATTGTTTCATTCTGATATGTCATTTCATAATTTTATCTGTTAAGTATGAAAAAGTAGTTGTTGTTGAGCTTCCTTTGATTAGTCTTATGAGGACATAAGGAAGATGAGAACTTACATTCTGCTTAGTAATCTTTAAAAAGCTTTATAATTTCCTTTATCGGTATAAGAGAGAATTAGGTGTAAAAGAGATTCCTGGAGACATCCAGGAATGTTAAGTCCTATGTTTGTAATGAAATAAAAGTAAGGTATATGATACTAACAAGGTGCATACTACCTAACCCCAGTACTTGTATACCCTGGCCAAGTATTCAACTATTGAAAGCAAGGTAAGTATGGGGCTCTTAGATTGTTATCTTTCTGATTATTTTGATCGAGTAATCATTTTGAGACAATCTAAAGAGCATAGTGAAACTACAAATATGGCATGGATATTTCTATCCCATCCCAACTGTAATGAAATAGAAACTGAGTTTATTTTACCAGTCTATGTATATGAGGGAGTACAAATGGAACAAGGGAGATGATCCCTGTTCAATGAAGAAATGTGAAAAGTAAAGATCTTTTCTATGATGTGGAAATAAATAAAGTCAGAAAATGACTCATGAATAGTTGAAAGTTCATGCAATAATCAAGGAAGATGATAAACTTCTTTCTTTGGAAAACAACCCTGGGTGATAATGGGGTGATAAGAGGAATATGTTTCCATATGTTCTTTCCTTATAGGGATATGATAATTAAGTAAGTCTTATGAAACCTGATGTGCATGGATTAGAAATCATCTATAGATGGGTACTTTGAAAAGTATTAGCCAGTCTTGAATTTTGGTTTCAAGACAAAGTTATATATGATAAGTAATGTCCCAAGATGAAAGAAATGTCTTATTATATGTTTTTCTTTGGTAATAACAATATGGAGATGGATATGATGAAGATATGATGTATTTTTGGCACATGTAATGGATACCAATGTAAGGAATCCTAATATCCAAGAACTTTCAATGGTATAAGAAAATAAGAACATGACTCATGATAAGATGAATCATGTTTGGTTACCTAGAAGAGCCAACTTTGAGATAACTATAGTATGGATATCATATGTTAGGGGTTTATGCTTTGCATAAACATAACATCATTAAGGATGTATCAATTGAAGGAACAATTGTAGAAATCATTTTGGGAAAAAGCTTATCAAGCTAAAAATAATTCCTTAGTATATCCCTATCTAGATCTGTTGAGGCAGTTTATACATGACATCTAGAGATACCTATGAGATAAGTTCTTCTTTGATAAGTAGCCTCTCCTTATGACAAGAAATAAGACAGCTAAAATAAGTCATAAGAATGTTTAGTATTGTGTCAATAGATTAGAATGGAACAACAGAAGTATGATAAGACTTGTAGTCACAAATGAGTGATAGAATGAAATTCTAGTCTTCCCTTGGAGAAGAAATGCTAAACTAAGTAAGGGGGTATGGTAAACTCCCTAGAGTCAAGAATCTTATTACATAAAAGATGTAAGTTGAGAAGATGACAAATCGATGAGGCTTGACACCTGAATTATTCGAAGTGTAAATAGTATTTCTCTGACTTAGAAAGTGTTACCTGACACCGAATTGACACTACAGTCATTAATGAAAAGGACAGTTGAATGTGTGTCCTGTATGACAGATTTTATGATGACCCTATGTGAAAGGACTTTGTACTGGTCAAAGTTCTATGGCATCTTCATGACAATGAGATGTTATGTGGAGACTTGATGATATGATGCATGTCTAACAATTATCTTCCTTCATCTGGGATTTTGGGGACAAAATCCTTGTTAGGGGTTTATAATTGTAACATCCCTGACCTGGGTTATGTCTTAACCCTAGAAGTTTCGCTTAATTAAGTTATTTACAAATTTTTTCTAATCTTTTGAAAAGTAATTAAGACTCTTTGTGAAGTTTATTTTCAAGTGTGAGCTTAATTGCAAACTATTTGTGCATTATATGATAGTCTGAGTGTATAGTGCAATTTACCCAAGATGAGGGGTTAAATTGCAATATGTCACATGTTGAATGTGTCATAAGTGTTTTAATATCATAAGAGAAAGAATGATGCTAAGTGGTGGCTTGTGGAAAGCCTAAATTCCAAGTATTGAGCTTGTTTGAATAATGCTAGTGCCTTGTGTACCAATTTTGGTACAAATTGTAATTTACCCAAATGTAGGGTTATATGAAAATTGCCACCTCTAGAGTGTCCCTAATCCCTCTATGTATCATTTAGAGGAGATGGAAATAAGGAGACACCATGTTTGAACCATCTTTGAGTAATGATACTCTTGGTCATGAAAAGACTAAGAAAGGATTAAATTTGAAATCCTTACTTGAGTTGTATCTAGTTGTAGACTTGAAATGGGAATGCCCATTGGACAAGGAGCCATAAAGGGGATCCCATATCAGTTTGTGGACTCTTGGAAAAGGCCATGACGACCTAAGCACCTCAGGTAGGTAATCCATGACGAGTTAGATGCTCCTTGCAAAAAGTGTATCAGTTTGCATTATTTGTGAGACAAAGATGAGATATCTTATCCAAGAAGATAAAGGATGGATGAAATATCATCTCTAGATTATCCTCTAGACTTTTACATGTCAAGATAAATATAAGAGCCTGCATGTACATTGGTCAACCATGCATGGACACGTGGCACCTAGTATCTTTAAAATGATGACACCTCATATGCACACTTTTTCATGAACCTCAAGTATATATACCCTTCTTTTCACCTGTTAGTGGATTTTTTTAATCTTACCACCCCTTGCCCTTAGATATCATGCATGGAGTCCTAGTATCATGCATATGAAGAATGGTATTGTGCATAGAGCTTTGGTATTGGCCATAGCAAGGTGATATCGGCCATAGCAAAGTGATATCGACCAAATGAGTGATATCGACCAAGTGAGGGATATCAGCCAAAAGTGGTGAAGTATCATGCATGGTGCTGAGGAATTTAATTATTGGAACTTTTAGAATCTCATCTTAAACCTTAGGAACGTGAAACTTTGGAGCTTGGATCTTTGAAGTTGTTCATAAGGCGGGTTATATAACTTGAACCCAATTATGTTATTATTCACCTTCAATATTGTTTAACTTGTTGATCTACTTTCAATTTTGAATTCCATTGATAAATTGATGATCCTTTGAGTTCCAAAAGTATCTTAGGACTGTTGTCCATGAACTATAACAGTGAGAATAAGAGTTTATATGTTGATGATGATGACATCATCAAAGCCTAACCCGATATTGGGTTGAAGACCCTCTACCCGATATGGTGAGGAGAATACACTACTAGCATCATATGGTGAGGAGTAGGTACCTCTTGCACGTTATGATGAGAAAGTACACACCTTGTGCATGATATGTTGTCAAGAAAACACCATGTGCATGATATAAGGTCATGTATACATCTTATGCACGACATGAAGTCAAGTATATACTCCACCCGATATATCAAAACCCTAGGTGATAAGTAATGTAACATGTTGATATGTACATACCATAAACAAGATATGATGAGGAGTGTATACCTCATGGGAGATATGAGTAAATCATAGATACACTATGAGCATGATATAGGGTCAAGTATTCACCTCCTACACAATATGGTGTTAGGTTTATATCATAACCCGATATGGGTTAAAACCCTAGATGGTGATATGAAACCCAAGATAATGGGTAAATCGATATAGTGGTAAGTGATACCACATGAACGATATGAATGATATCTCACAGTCAATAGGAGTAGCAACTACTTGTACCTTGTGATTGATATGAGGTCAAATTCATACCTCATGCATGATATGGTACACTCTACCTGATATGATGGAAAACCCTAGATGATAGGTTGAAACCCGATATACCATATCCTTTGTGTAATGGATTGTTGTAAAAGAATTCAACTAGATACCTAGCTTGTCATGTAACTATATTATAGAACTGATCCTTGAAGGTATAAAATCTTATGAGACTAAGGGTCTACCTACCATGGTAACCCGATATGTTACCCAACATGGAGACCCGATATGATAATCCAACATGGGAAATTGATATGGTATTGTGAATATTCCACTTAAATGATACCATCATGAGGCACATACCCCATGCACGATGTGGTGCACACCTTGTGCATGATATGGAACTAAATATACCCTTAAGCCCGATATGAGGTCAAGCATCTAGCTCATACACGACATGAGCATAACCTGAAATGATAAGAACCAAGTGATAGATAACCCGAGATGGTTACACGATATGGTGTTAGGGGATACACCCTAAACATGATATGATGATGTGGTTTTACCATATGACCTATATGGATACACGATAAGATGTGAAGATGGTATCTCAAAAACAATGTGATAGAATATATACACCATGGTGCCCGATATGGTAGGTATGCTTCAATCCAATGTATTTGACTAAGTGATATATATTGTCTCTTATGTTAATTGCAATAATAAAGAGTATGAGTTTAATCCAATTTGATAATGATGAATTAATGTACCTTAAGAGGAGAACCGAGCCAACTTAGTAAAAGTATGATGCAATCAACATCCTAATGAGGATAAGAGAGAAACTTTTACATGTGTGATAAATATGTTAATAAGCATGAATTAATACTCCTAAGATGAGTGGAGTATGAATAAGGGTTTATTCTAGACAATACGATCTTGAATCCTTAATTTGTTAATAAGGGGATAACCTAACCCTAATGAAGGGTAATGGTATGCACTTACAACCCTAATAAGTTAGATTGAGAAATCCTAACCCTAATAATAGGAAGGATGTATTTCTCTTATATCACATAGTGATATCATATACTGTTAGAGTTTTTATAATAAAATACAAACTATTCAAGAATCATGAGATGATGAACATAGCCAGGTATGAGCTATGATGTTTTATATGGTACAAATTTAAATGATCCTTGTGAGCCATGTTAAATATTTGTACAACAATTATAATGATTATATAGTCTGATATTTTAAAAGATAGTTGTTGCCTAGTGAGAGGTGATAAGATAATTATTGAACCATGAGAGCTATGTGAAATACTTGTACAACAAATGTGTTGAAAACATTTATCTGAGGACCTAGAGGAAATAGTTACCTGTTACAAAAGTAACAATGCTTAGTGATGATCTAAGGGTTTGAATACCTAGATCATGTAATCATGATGATGATGATGTGAAAGGATGAGAATTTCCAGTATTGTGATAAGGGACTGAGATCCCGAGTGTTATACATTCCAAGTGTTCCAAAGATCTTAAAAGTACTACACCTTTCTTTCTAGAATTTGTTATAATTCATGTTTGAAACTTGGTTGATGCTAAAAGATACTGTAATGCACCTAATTAATCAAGTTAAATCTCATCATGTAGTTGCCCTGAGCATAGATCCATTCAGTGTTAGAAATTGCTGATGGTGAAACAAGTTTAACTTGGAGAATATTTTTGAATATGTGGGGGTGAAAGACAAAGTATATCCATACGTCCTAATGAAGAATCGGTGTCACACCTTCCTTATTTATCACGAGATGATGTGAATCTCCTGACCAAATGAGAAATTAATGTGTAAATCCTTCTTCATTCTAAGTGGTATCAGGATTGAAGTATAAAATCTCCCGACCAGGTGAGGAATTGATGTTTAATCTTCCTTATCCTTATAATTCAGGAAAGCTCAATGGTCTTCTCTTGAAGACAATACATGATACGACAGTAACTCTATAGCGAAGATGCCACTATACCCTGACATGCTATTTGTAGATGACACAAGATGTCCTGCTAGCAACTGACACGAGATGCCCTACTAAGTTGTCTCATACTGACCGAGACAGACGAGGTCTTGACAACCAGCTCTTCCATTGACCTTGTATGGTACCGATTTCAACTTACTAGTGGTCGGTTGGAGCATGAATGGTATACTTCATCTCCTAAGGGCATAAGTGTGATTGTAATATGTAATCATTCATGTAGCGTATTTGCTTAAGGATCAAATACGGAAGACATTGGTTGATGTACACTCCTTTTATACATCTTAGTTGGATAGATGTTATTTATGTTTCTTTATATTCCTTGTAAAGAGAATAGATGATTTATTGCTCTACCATAGATAGATACATTATTTTAAGAGAAGAGATTACTCTGTTCTGCTTATAACAATGATTAATCCTACTTGTTAATATAAAAGAACCTCTGCTTAGTTTTATACTATTTACCTATGATAATAATATTGTCGGCAGAGAGTCATATCTATCGTTGGGACAATTTTCTCACCCCATGGGATCCACAGTTTTTAGGTGGACGTGCACGAGGTGGTAGAGTCCTTTCTGCATAAAGAGAACAACAACTGGGACATCAGAAGCTCAGGTTGAGTGTACTGTCTGTCGTGTCTTTTAGATAGAAGTCCTATGTGTCGTCTCTATACTCTCAGGTCCTTGGAGTCAGTACGTAATGGTTTCATAAATGATCTGAGATTTTGGCTTGTATGCCTCGAGGTTTTATGTTTCTTCAGTATATATTTTGACAGAACAACTGTTATATGTTGTCCTTGAGATGAGAAGAAACAATGTATGTACAATGTGAATCATGATATGTATAAGTTTTGGATCTCTCTGTGAGAGTTTCCTGGTATTGGATCTCCTTGCAAAATGGTTTTAATTCTTAGTGATTTTTATTAATCCGCTATTTATGGTTATTCTGCAATTATTACTAGTGATGGCTTGATTTGTTATCGAGTAGTCACACAATCTATGTATGGTGTTACAGTGTTTGTATAGTTCCTTTGTCACTCATGTCTAGATTGAACTCGAGGGATGGATCAATCACCCTATTCATCATTTAATATTGTTTCTTAAGCTAAGAGCAGACTGCCTAAGATATATGTAAGCTCAATATCACATATTGAATCACATGTGCATGGACATGCATTTCTCAGTCTCGCTTATCAAGAGACCTCAAACATCAAACTCATGTAGGAGGGACAAATCCCATTTCTATCAGTCACAATCTATCCCCGTGAGTCAAAGTTCATCACCTTTATAACAACCCATGTTTCATGGCTGCGTTTAATGATGTCAAAGTTTACGCAACGACATGTGATGAGTGCTATGATTTCAGGTCTAAGAACCACAACTACCACCATCACTGTTAGAGCTGACTATGAATTTCATGACGATGGCTTCCATGTGTCAGTCTCGTAGTGGGTCTGTCCAATACACTATTCTTTAACATGTATTTGTGTGATTGGTTTGATATTGCCATATCATGACTAATGATATTTTGTCATCAACCAACTCACACTCTGATCTTATGTTCTATTGATGTCTATCAACCTTTCATAATAACAACCAACCAGGGACGTAATGAGAATATGTATATGTACTCTTAACATCCGTACGATCTCATTCTTCCAAGTCACAAACTTAAAGACATACGTCATTGAGTAATATTATTCTCTAGAAATTTATAATGTTACATCATTATCTCACAGCCAAATCAAATAGAATAAATTGGAAGCTTGCCTTTCATTAATAATCAAAATATTTTTACAAGTTATGCTATTACAATCATCATATGATTGGCTCTCTGGACATACATACCAACAAGAGAATTTGCAGGGCTCTAGTAATGGTTGATACACTTCCTCACAGACAGATATTGAAGGGATTTCTCTACTTGTATCGATGATAAGATTGGTACTTTTGAGCAGGTCTGGCAAGACTACAATCTTCATTTGTGGAGTGGAGCTGATGTTTAAAGAAACATCTTTGTAAGATTTCCAGGCCTCCTGGTGTCCCTGTTCAACATGATGCGGCAAGGATCTATCATGTCTTGCTTCTTCAGCCTCAATGATCTCGATATCTTGTGTGCCATCAGTGTGATCAGTGCTTGCAGCACCGTCGGCGCTCCCGTCACTGCTGTAGAGCATTGCTAGGGCATATGAACAAAAATATGCTTTTCAAAGGAGACGGTTGTTAAGTTGGGGTTTTGTGTCTTTTTATTTGTTTTTAGGGTGAAGTAGAGACAAGTTATGCCTTTAAGAAGTAGTAGACACATAATTATGTCCTAAATACAAGAACTAAGATTAAAAACAAGTAGATGTCATTTTCTTAAGTTAGTACATATCAATTATGTCTATACATTCTTGATTGTGATATTTGATACTCCAGACGTTAATATCAATATTATAGTAGAACTCTATGATGCAATATTTTTTAATTGATGTTTTTGTGTGTGTAAAATTTAGTGATCCTACTGAAGTTTATCAAGAAGATTCAATCACCATAAGTTCCAATAACACAAAAGGATGACAAATACAGAGGCGACTCAGGACATGCAATTTCTGAATCTAAAGATTCTGAAAAAAATGTTTGAACCAAGAGAAAATAAATGACTTAAGATGTTCAAAGATTTTGGAAGTGGGTTTCACACTTGTAATATTGAGTAAGATCATATCTCCTTGGAACAAGTTCTTCCTTTTCAGAATCTACATTTTGGGAGGAAGTCGCTAATGATGAAATCAAATCAACTCTTAAAAAGAGCTTGGGGATTGCTATATTTTCCTCCAAATTATTATGTAGTTGGATGTACATGGATCTTTAATATGAAACTCAATGTAGACGACACAATCATAAATTTAAGACTAGATTTATTGCTAATGGGCACATATGAAGGGGGAATAGACGATTTTGATACATATTCTTCTACTTCTCACATTACCACAACATGTGTGCTTATATAAGTAGCTTCCTCTCGCTATCCTCCAGGAAGAACGTAAAGAGCATGTTCTTATACTGTGATCTTCAAGAGGAGATATATACAAAACAACAATATGAGGATTTTGTGATATGCAGGAATGAGTTTAAAGTGTGTAAACTTATTATGTCTTTACATGGCTCAAAACGAACCCCTAAGCAATGCCATGAAAAACTTGATACTATAAGGGTGAGTTTGGATAAAAGCTTCTTAAATACCGGCAGTCGTATGTAGAGTTCCACACCTTTTGGTATTTCAGAGCAGATTAGCGGAGACCTGCAACCATCTCAGCATGCAGAGTGGCATGCAAAAGGTGTGATAATGGAGTAGAGACCCGGAGCAAAACTGGTAGTCGTGAAGCCTGCCGATTCTGGCGTCATTTGTAACTGCTATTTTGTTGCGAAATTATTCACACAACGGTACAAAGCAAATACACAATGATAGCCGTTGTCATTAATTTGATGCGTCTATTTTGTATCAACTACTGGGAGTTAAGATTGCGCCTGCCAAACTAGGCCTAACACCATCTTTTGGCTTCATTTTTTGTGATTTTGATAGATGTCTTTACTTGAAAATCTATCATGATACATCATCATCTTATTTTAATAATGGCACATATACTCTGAGTATTGCGTCGAGTCTGCTACAGTTTCGCATGCGATCTCAATACATTAAACAAAAATTTCATCATTTCTATCCTGTTCCAGTTGGAGTGTGGATGGTTTGGCAATGGACGCGTCCAAAATATTTTTGCCCATAATGCCCATGTATCACATCTAACCGTCAGCAACCGACTGCACCAGTCCATTCTTACTCTGAGAAAACTACCCTCAACACCGGGGCGCACACACAGTCTTCCCCAATGTTTGTCATAGATTTCACTCGATTTATAGTTTTATACTAGTGCCGCCAACCTTCAAGTTCACTGAAAAATGTCTATTCGGTTCCATTCCATCCACCCAGCGACCACCTCTTCCACAGATCCAACAACGCTCTTCCCATACCATTACCATCACTCTCCCATGCCACATTACTGCCAGTAAACTAAAAATAACATCATACAGTGTTGAACAGACCCAGAAAATAAACTAATTGACTGGGTGGTCATGGACCAGCTCAACTCCGCGGCTCATGCGGTTGAATTCGGATATTAATATATTGTGAGCTCAAACGCTCGGCTTCCCCATTCCATATCAAATCTTTCTCATTCAAGTTTATCTCTCCTGATTCGCCGCCTTGTAACTAAACTTTTGTCTTGATGAGGGGACAGACACGTTTCTCTTTTCTGTTCCTCCAAAAATATGGCCTCACCATCTGTATGGACAGCTCTATTTTATTTATTTTCCATTGACATCTCCTTTCTAGCTAGAAACATTGCCGCAATGGCATTGTAGAAGGGTTCTGATGCACTAGTTGATAAATCTTTGCAATACCAGATCGGGTGGGACGTCAGATGATCAAATGATGCCTGGATCCTCTGACAACTATGATAGGGACAAGGACGATGGCTGGTTGGCAGTGGAAGGGTGTACACCTGCAAAACACCATTGGATGTTGTCTTAAAATGCACCACCCTGGTTGTCGATCAACAAACAGCTCGACCACCTCTGCTCCGCACAGAGTTCATAAAGAACGAGAACCTTGCATCCACCAGACTTCTTGAAATCATAGTTCTAACATATTTCGCTGCTGCTGACGAATGCTGATCACTAGCTGTTACGTGCACTTTGTAATTTGTCATCTGCCTAAGTCAATATTAACAACTGGACATGTACTCTCTCATTCTGCTTTCATATAGTTTTATATGTTAAATTCCCGCTTTTTGTTAGAAAGGAGAAAGAAAAAATAGGAGACAAAAGGCACAGGGAGCAAAAGAGGCCACTTGGAAACTTTTACTATGATGTTAATTGTCAGCAAAAGGAAAAGGACAAAAAAAATAGCCTTTTTTATATTCATCATCATGGGGTTTGACTAAGTTCAGCTGGCATCAAGTTGTGCAATCACCCGCGATCAGTGAGCGTGGTTGATCACCATATGATCCTTTTCCGCAGTAGTAACCGCGTTAGTAGTGCCGTGGTGTTCACTGGGGCGGATTTAGAGGGGAGCTGCCGGGGCTTGAGTATTTTTGTTTGCTTAATGAGTTCAACGAGCAAAAATAACTTATTCACTAAGTTTGAGTTTTAATAATGATTTCAAATTCAGCCTCCCTAACATGATTTTCTGTTGTTAGTATTATTAATATTGTTACATGCAACAACATGTGCAATTTTATTAACAAGTTCAGGCAGATCCAAATAAGAAATGAAAATCAAACAGAGCAGGAGAACAAAATTAAAAGAGTTAGAATTCACAAATCAGATCGTTCGTTGAAAAACGAATGTGTTACTTAAAGAAATCAGTGTCCGACAATCCTCGCAGATAGACACCGTTCTCCCAGACTCGATCCAGCACGAACCTGAAACAGACACGTCTCGCTCGCGTTTGACGTCGTCTCGTTGCACCACCACCAGTGCAACACAACAACCGCAGGAATCTACGCCTGACAGTCGCATCTCGGTGACGGGAAGGAGGAAGCCGCGCTTCGCACATGAGAAGAACTCCACGAAACGGCTCGGGAACGAAGACAGTCACTCTCTGGATTAGGACTCTCAAAACACACGCGAAACGGTGGCTGAAGATTGTTTGATGTGTGTTTAACACTAATGACAGGAGGCGTATATATAGATACACACATTCTGAATTCTTATTCCCAGTAAGACGCAAACACTCGATCGCTCTTTGTACATATTGCGGAAAATTCCGCAAAAGAGACACTTTCCAGTTAGGATTAATAAATCCAAAAAGGAAAGAAACAATTAATTACATGAGTAATTAATTACTTAGTTGTATCCTAGTACAAAAAGAAGACGGAAGACATTCTCCACAATCCACAAGCCACAAGCCCGAGCCCGAGCCCATGCCCGGCCCGACTAGGCCAGGCCAGGCCAGGTGAGGCGAGGAGTGGCGTGGTGCGCACACATGCATGTGTGCGTTGTGATGTGATAACCCCACCCACAAAGGAGGTGAGCATACCTTCCTCCTAGGACCCCTTGGACACTAGTGCCCCATGTGATCCTACATATAAGGACCAAAAAAGTTCTAGGAGTGAGCAATATGGGATAAAACTTCTTTGCCATTTGCACTAGAGACAAAATTATTTTTCTCACATGTACTAGCTGCACTACATTGGGCTTAACCCATGCTATCTACATAGGTGCTATAGCTGCCATATATCTAACAATTCCCCACAAAGTCCAATGTGTAGTGTGCTCTACCATTCAGTCCTCCATACTGTGATTTCAACAGATACCTTTCAGTTTGAATCTACCTGAGTTATCCAACTATGACCCTTGTAGGAACTAGTTGAATAAAAGTATTAATCTTGAACCTAGGGTACAAGAGTATAGGTTGGTAACAACACAATAAAGACATGGTAGAAAAGAAAACAATACATTAAGGCCGTGCATATAAAATTCTATATCATGATTGATAATAGAAAACAACCCAATTCTCCTGTTGCGGCATATACAACATCAATCACTTAGTTGGAGTCTCCAAGGATGTACTGCTACCATCCTGTCATAGGGCTTGACACCATTCAGAGACTACACTCTTACTAACTTGCAGTCATGACACTAACAAGTTTTTAGGAGATAGACACACAGATGCTAGAAGCATCAACCAAGAATACATAGTGTCATCTGATTCACCCGACAACTTGTTATTACCACATTGAACCCAATTTGTGGGATCTCCACTCTTTTGGGTTGGGTTACTACTGCCTACAAATCTATAGTGGTTTTAGCCCCACCCAAACCTGGATTTTTCCACTAAAGCCAAGGTAAGACCTTTAGTGAAAGGATCAACTATATTATCTTTGGTACCGACGTAGTCCATAGCCACGACCCCATTAGACACTAACTCCCTTACAGATTTCAATCTGACTTGGATGTGTCTACGCAGTTTTTGATTGTACTTGGAACTCTTTATCTTAGCAATAGTTGTAGTGCTATCACAGTGAACTGAAATTGCAGGAAGCAACTTCATTACCATAGGTAAACTGGACATAAGTCCATGTAGTCATTCCACTTCCAATCCAGTTTCATCTAAAGCACACAACTCTGCTTCAAAAGTGGAACGAGACAATATGGTTTGTTTCTTAGACCTCCAAGAAACTACTCCTCCTCCCAACAAGAATACATATCCTGAGACACCACTACTCCCAGAGTTCACAACAATCCAGCTTGCATCACTATATTCTTCGACTACAGAAGGATGTTTACCATAATGAAGCCCAAGGGAACATGTTCCCTTGATATACCTCAGAACTCTG
This sequence comes from Alisma plantago-aquatica, assembly GCA_963693085.1. Lineage (NCBI taxonomy): Eukaryota > Viridiplantae > Streptophyta > Magnoliopsida > Alismatales > Alismataceae > Alisma > Alisma plantago-aquatica. Next base: position 905,338,345 of record OY856411.1, read on the forward strand.
TCAAGAGCTTCCCAATGGGCCCTGTCGGGACAACTGGTGTATCTACTTAACTTGTTCACGGCAAATGCAATGTCTAGACGTGTACAGTTCATAAGATACATCAAACTTCTGATAATATGAGAATATCATAATTGAGACACTAGAACCCCAGTCTCATTCTTGAACAAGGGTTTGGATGAATCATATGGAGTCTTAACAGGTTTACGTGATGTGTACTCAAACCTCTCCAGTATCTTCTCAACATAGTGACTGTGAGAGAGTTATACCATCAGTAGACCTAATGATTTTAAGCCCTAAAATCACATCAGTGACACCCATATCCTTCATCTCAAACTTGCTACACAAGAATGACTGTCTCATTTACTACTTTCATATCAAAACCAAAAAGCATAACAAAGTGAATCCATTATTGATAATTTTGTAGTAGAGACACTTATCAAATTCATTAGAAACAAACCCAAACGATGATATCACAGAATCAAACTTCTCATGCCAATGCTTAGGGGCTTGTTTCAAGCCATATAATGACTTAACAAGTTTACGGACTTTGGACTCATTCCCACGACCCACAAATCCCTCAGGTTGTTCCATATATATCTCTTCCTGAAGATTACCGTGTAAGAACACGGTCTTCACATCCATCTGAATGATATAGAGATTATAAATGGAAGCCAATGGAGACAAAAAAAATGGAAGCCAATGCTATAAGCACTCGGATTGTGGTCATACAGGAAACATGTGAATATGTATCAAAATAATCTATTCCTTCCTTTTGTGTGTAACCCATAGCAACTAACTTAGCCTTATACTTATTAATTGTCCCGTCTGCATTAAGTTTCTTCTTAAAGATCCATTTGCAACCAACTGCAGAACAACCAGGAGGCAAATCCACCAATTCCCAAGTTCTATTCGAAAGAATTGATTGGATTTCATCATTAACATCTTCTTTCCAAAACTTAGCTTATGTAGATTCCATAGCTTGTTTGAAAGTGACAGGATCATCCTCAACATTGTAAGTGAGAAACTCATTTCTAAAATCCTTGGATGTCCTAGGTCGTTTACTTCTCCTTGGTTCAACCATTTCTTCATAATCATCAGATTTAGAAATAGCTTATTCTGAGTCGCCCCCCACATTTGTCATCCTTTCCACAAGCTCGGGAATGGAACCTGTGGTAAATGAATCTTCTTGAGATACTTCATTGGGCACACCAGTTTTCATAGGAAACACATCCTCAAAGAATGTTGTATCACGTAATTCCACAATTGTATTTACCTCAATGCCAAAGATATCTGATTTTACAATCAAGAATCTGTAAGCATAGCTTGTCTCTACATACCCCAAGAATATGACATCAACCATTTTTGGTCCCAATTTCTTCCTTTTGTGTTCAGGGACAAGTACCTTAGCAAGGCACCCCCTGTGACACACCATTCAAACAAAACATTATTAACTCATCTAACTAATGCGGAAGCATTTTGTTAGCAGCGGGATTACTAAAAATCACTAAAAATTAAAACATTTTATAAAAAGATCCATTACCAAAGATTCTTTAAACAAGAACCACAGTAGTATATTTACATACTGCTCCACATTGGACATTCCATGTATCATCAGATTAAAATCTCAGGTTGATTATAAAAAAATACTATCTACTGACCCCTAGGACCTGAGAGTACAGAGACGACACATAGGACTTTATGTACAAAGCCTGACAACCAGTATCCCCACCTGGGATATTACTGTTGTCCTTAGTGTTGCTGCTGCTACTCTTCCTCTACTACAGAGGTTCTGCCTCTTTGTCTGTGTCTACCTAAAAACATTGAATCCCACGGGGGTGAGACAATTATAAAATTGCCCCAACGAGAGATATAACTCTCCACCGTAACATTGTTATTGCAGTTTAATTGAAATAAATTGAGCAGTGGGATAATATATTTCAATAACAGATAAATTACTGTCTATGTAGGTTAGAGCAACATTCCTATTCAAGTATTTCAGCTATAACTTGACAAGGCAACATGTCTCTTATTCAATAAGGAATTAAAGGACATAAATAACATTTATGTATCAAGAACATTGTAAGCAAGTTAACATCAACCAGTGATTCTCGTATTTCAATTTTATGCAAATACACTACATGGATGATTATATTTTACAAACATTCTTAAGCTCTGAGGAACATACATCCATCCCGAAACATACCATGAAGGATTGAGAGGTTTAATGTTTACCTTCCATCAATTCCCTCATTAAGACGTAAGGATATTTTCGCCCATCGACCCCCACATATTCAATAATATGCGAACTCCAGGAAATCTCGTAAGAAAACCTATTTCACCATCACCAGCTACTGACGATGATGGATCTATGGCCAGAGCACTACATGAATAGCTTTCACTTGATTAATTAAGTACATTATCATATTCTTTTAGCATCAGTCAAGTTTTCAAACATAACTTATTAGGACAAATGCTATAAAGAAACATGTATTGTTTTCATCAGTTACTTCTCAGTCTTTATCAGACATTGGGATCTCAGTTCCCTCACATAAACATATGGTTATGGGAATTCAAACCCTCAGCTCATCACTGAGCACTGTTACCACTTTTTTAGGTAATCATCACCTTCAGGTCATCTGACCAAGGTAAACATGACACTTGCTACATAAGCATCTCATCTGGCACTTGAGGCCCATTAACTCTCTTGTCACCTCTTACTAGGCAACAATGTATATTATGGAACACAAGGACCAATAAATAATTTCAATAAATGAAGCATCATAGCTCATACCTGGCTATGCTCATCATCTCGGATACCTGCATGGTTAGTACAGATGATAACAAATATATCAATCATATTTTAGTTCCATGCTATCCTAGGGTAACACCACTATTCCCATACCAGGGTTAGGGTTTCCCATTTCATTTCAATCAGGGTTACTCATCCCCTTAGTTCAATTAGGACCAATGATTCATCATTTCATTGTCCAGGATTAGGGTTTCATGCTAAATAGCATAATCCAGAATTTAGGGTTTACTATTCACATCACATCACCCTAGATTAGGGTTTATATTCAATAACCCACAATTAGGGTTACTATTCATCCCAATTAGGGTTTTACATCAAAGTACCCTGAATTAGGGTTACTCAAGATATTACTCTAAATTCATACCACATTATCCTCCTAGATTAGGGTTTCACTCAGAATTGCCCTAAATTAGGATTTGAGTTCATCAATTAACTCAATTAGGGTTTTATGATCTCTTCCTCAAGTGTCATACCCTAATTGTATACCTCACTCAAGTTTTGAATGTGCTAAGCCTGATTGCTACAAGATTATTTTTTTATGTATGAATCTCTCTCTTTCATCCACTCCTAGGATGTCCAAAAGATTTGATCAATTGAACCTTCAATTACATGAAATATCCAATTGAATTGACTAATTAAATCTTCGATTGCATTAAATATTCAAATGAATTAATCATGTTGAACCTCAAATAGTTTTGGTTACATAGACCTTAAACGGTCTTGGTCTTTCAAGGTTCAAATGGTTTGAAACCGTTTGGGCACATTGCCCTTGAAACCGTTTGGGCAAGAAAGTATTAAAACTGAATGAGCTTGGGTCTCCAAACGGTTTGAGACCGTTTGGGCTCAAACGGTCTTGAGACCGTTGGACCCAAATAGTCTTGAGACCGTTTGGGCTCAAACGGTCTTGAGACCGTTGGACCCAAACAGTCTTGAGACCATTTGGGCTCAAACGGTCTCAAAACCGAATGGACCAAAAAGTCCTTTCAACACTTACATGATTCATGATTTCAATGGATGGACCGATTATCAATGGACTCCTTGATTCATTAATCACTTGAACTATTAAATCAACCTTCAATTAGGATTTTGAACCCAATTTATCTAGGATTTCAACTCAAGGAACCTTCAATTAGGGCTTAGAATCGAATAGCCATCAATGATCAACATCGTGGAATTGATTCCATTGCAACTAATGAATCATCATCAAATTTTTGATATGACCTGACCTCAAACGGTCTTGAGGTCATTTGAATGACCTCCAAAGGATCTTGAGACCGTTTGCCTCAACCTATCCTTGGATTTTGTGAAATTCCATTAGGGTTTAGATCATTAGATTGATCATCAAATCAACAGTTAATTGCATTTCAATTTGGTATCTCTAGACCTTCAATTACTCAACCATACTTAACCCTAGACCTCCAAACGGTCTTGGGTGACCCCCAAACGGTCTTGAGACCGTTTGGGTGACGTCCAAATGGTTTTGAGGCCATTTGGGCTCAATCACCCAAAAATCTAAGTTAACCAAATTGAATTTCAGCACTTAACCCAATTAGGGTTTGCTAATTGATTAACCTTCAACTGATGAACCCTTTGGAATTAATCAATCAAATTTGATGGGTCATCAACCATCAATATTAGCATCAATGTTTCCAACCGGTCAACCCTGGTCAACTCTTCCAAATGGTTCGAAACCGTTTAGCTTCAAACGGTTTGATGAAACAATTTGCTTTCAAACGGTTTTGTTCAAACTGAATGAGCAACTTGTTGAAAACGAATGAGATACAATTTCTTTGGGAAATGAGTCCAAGATGATGTCATCATCATCTACCTTTGTCCCTGAAGGTCTTCGTACTTCTGATTTCATGGAATTACCAAATTCAACCAACAATTAATCAAGAAGATAAAGGATTCAACGAAATTGCAAGATTGATAATTGAATAACAATGTAGAGGGGTTAAAGTTATATAACCCACCTCCAAATTGAGCTTCAAAGCTTCAAGCTCATGTAAACAATGGTGGATGCAACTCCTTTCACTTTTCCAAGGCTCGTCCTCAAGCTTTGAGTGGAAAGGAATGGTTAGAAGTGAAGATGGGATTGAGATATGAAGAAATCTTGCATTGATTTATGATTTCCACCATGAAATCAAGATGAATGAAGGTCAAGAAGCTTACCAATAGGTTGAGGGTCGTCTTCCTGATGTCCCTAGATTCCTTGAACATTTTTGTAAGCAAAGGAAAGAAGTGGATCCAAAAAAGTCCTTGGTTTGAGTGGTAAAAGGTCTTTTTATAAGGAAATCAATGAGAGAGAAAATGCCTTATAAAAAATCTTTAATTCCAAAAATTGTGCCACCTCTTCCTCCTCAATTCCGTTCATGCAAATCTATATTCCTTATCTCCAAATTCCCTTCCATTATCCATGAATTAAGGGAAAATAAATTAAGCACCTTAATCATATTATATTAATATCCCATTTTTAGTGGATATTACTTTCCATTAACTTAATGTGAGTGGACTCTCCACTCAAGTTAGGCACAAGGGTGTTCACACTTGAACAAAACCAACCATCTCATTTTTGGTTGAAGGCCCTTCAATTATTATATTTATTCTTGCATTAATTTGAAGTAAAGTTCCATTTGTGATTAAATCTTGATTATTTTAATATCAAAATTCTCTCTCCTCCAAAGTAGCTCAAATGAGATGCCCCTCTCATTTTATTGCCTCTACAAAATGCCAAGAATATTAAGGACCTTATTGAAGTGGTAAATTGCATATTGAACCCTAGGTTTTGGGTAAATTGCACATTACACCAAAACTAGGTCTTAATGCACAAACATTGCTTTATCAGCTCTTTCTTGGTACTCAGGCTTTCAGAAGCCACACCTCTGCATCATTTTCATTCCCATGATGCTTCAACACACGAGGAACATATTATCATGTAATATTTGCAAATTAACCCCTCAACTTGGGTAAATTTCACTTTAGTCCAAAGCAAGAAAAACATTACTTTCAACATTATTCAAAATGGACTAAAATTGAAATATAAGTTCCTCTTGAGCCTTAATTACTTTTCAAAAGATAATATTAAGCATATAATTACCTTTCTTAAGCAAAACACCTAGGGTTAAAACATAACCCAGGTCAGGGATGTTACAAATTATCCACCCCTTACAAGGATTTTGTCCCCGAAATCATCAACAAAACATCAAGAGAAAAGAGTAGGATATTTCCTCCTCATCTCTTCCTCTAGATCCCACACATCTTCTTCAATTCCACGGTGATGCCAGAGAAATTTTACAAGACTAATGTCTTTCATTTTCAGCTTTTTAATTCTTCTGTCAAGAACCAACACATGTCCTTCAACATAAGATATATCATTATTTAGTTCTACTTCCACAAGTTGTAGAACTAACTCAGTGTCAGGATGACACTTCCTTAACATGGAGATATGAAACAGTGGGTGCAATCTATGCAACTCAGGTGGTAACTCCAGCTTATAGGCTACCTTTCCCATCCTTTCAATGATCGGATAAGGCCCCATAAATCTAGGAGCTAACTTCCCCTTCTTTCCAAATCTCAGGATACCTTTCCAAGGTGAAACCTTGAGGTATACTATGTCTCCAACTTGGAATTCTAAGGGTCTACGACGTTTGTCAGCATAATATTTTTGTCTATCCTGGGCCACTTTCAACTATTGTTGTATTACTTTAATCTTCTCAGTTGTTTGTTGAACTAGTTCGGGACCCAAAAGTTGATATTCTCCAATTTGATACCAACATAAGGGAGATCTACAACGTCTACCATACAAAGCTTCATATGGTTCCATCTCAATACTGTGTTGATAGCTATTATTATAAGCAAATTCTATCAAGCTCAATTGTAGATCCCAACTTCCTACAAACTGAAGGACACATGCTCTAAGCAAGTCCTCCAAGGTTTGTATGGTCCTCTCCGATTGTCCATCTGTATGTGGGTGAAAAGTTGTACTAAACCTTAATTGAGTACCCAAAGCTTTATGTAGTCGTTCCCAAAAAAGACTCGTAAACTGGGGACCTCTATCAGAAACGATAGTAGATGGAACCCCATACAAACGCACTATCTCATCTATGTATATTTGTGCAAGCTTCTCAACAGTGTAGGTTGTTTTGATAGGTAAGAAATGTGCTGTATTTGTCAACCTATCAACTATCACCCAAATGGAATCATGACTTTTGGCTATTCTTGGCAAACCAACCACAAAGTCCATGGTTACATGATCCCACTTCCATTGCGGTATCGGTAGAGGTTGCATTGTTCCTGCGGGCTTCTGATGTTCAACTTTAACCTGTTGACACACCAAACACCACATAACAAACTCAGCAACATCCTTCTTTAAACCAGGCCACCAATACATATCTTTTAAGTTATGATACATCTTGGTGCTCCCTGGATGCATAGCATACATTGAAGTATGAGCTTCTTCCAGAACTAACTTTCTTAAGTTATCAGCATCAGGTACTACCATCCTACCATGGTAACAGACTACCTGATCATCTGAATCACGGAAGCCATCCCGTTTCTCACTACCATACTCTGACTTGATTTGCTGAATCACAATATCAGCTTGATGTGCTTCTTTAATCTGCTGCCTCAGAGTAGGTTTCACTTGCATCTCAGCTAACAACCCGGCTAACAATGACACTTTAAGTTGTACATTGTCTTACCTCAAGGAGATACATATCTCTCTTAGAGCACACTAAGGAATTCGACTGTGCTTTATCTAAGGCTGATGTTGATGACTTTCTACTTAGTGCATCAGCCACTATATTGTCCTTCCCTGGATGATAATCAATTGTACAATCATAGTCCTTGATTAATTCCATCCAGCGAACACTATCTCATGTTCAGCTCATGTTGTGAGAAGATATACTTTAGATTCTTATGGTCTGTGAAAATCTGGAATGTCTCTCCATAGAGATAATGTCTCCAGATCTTCAAGGCATGGACCACAACAACTAGCTCTAGATCGTGTGTCGGATAATTCTCCTCGTGTTTCTTAAACTATCGAGAAGTAAAAGAAATCACTTGTTTATCCTGCATCAACACACATCCTAGACCATTCTTGGATGCATCACAGAAGACTATATACCCCTTTCCCTGCTCAGGTAACACCAACACAGGTGTACTAGTTAACCTTTCATTCAGCAACTGGAAAGATTGTTGACACTTGTCACTCCAGACAAAAGGAATATCCTTCCTGGTCAACTTGGTTAGGGGTAAAGCTACAGAGCTGAAGTTCTTAATGAACCTCCTGTAATAGCCTGCTAGTCTAAGAAAACTACGAATCTCCGTCGATGTCTTTGGCTATTCCCACTGCAGGACATACTCTACCTTCTTAGGATCAACACAAATACCTGAAGCAGATATTACGTGTCCTAGAAAAGAAACTTCTGGTAACCAGAACTCACATTTGCTAAACTTAGCATATAACCTATGCTCTCTTAGCAAAGTCAAAGCCTGACGGAGATGCTGCTCATGTTGTTGAGCATCTCTACTATATATCAGGATGTCATCTATAAAGACGACTACACACTGATCAAGAAAAGGTCTGAAGATTCTATTCATGAGTTCCATGAATACAGCTGGTGCATTAGTTAGTCCAAGTGACATAACTATGAACTCATAGTGACCATACCTTATCCTAAAGGCAGACTTAGATATGTCACTCTCCTTGATACGCAACTGATGGTATCCTAACCTCAGATTTATCTTAGAAAAGATAGTTGCACCCCACAACTGATCAAATAGGTTGTCTATCCTTGGCAGAGGATACTTATTCTTTATAGTTACTTTATTTAACTGTCTGTAATCAATGCATAACCGCATGGACCCATCTTTCTTCTTAATAAAGAGGACCGGAGGACCCCAGGGTGAAGTACTCGGTCGGATAAAACTCTTCTCAAGCAACTCTTGCAGTTGTTTCTTGAGCTCTGTCATCTCAGCAGGTGACATTCTATACGGTGTTTGTGCTATAGGTTGCGTGCCCAGGATTAGATTAATTTCAAAATCGATCTCTCGGGGTGGAGGAACACCTAGAAGTTCTTCAGGGAAAACATCTCCAAACTCCCTAACAACCAGAACTTTAGAAAGATGAGGGCTCTTCATTATGGTATCAACCACATGGGCTAAGAATGCAAAGCATCCCTGTCTCATCAACTTCTCAGCTACCATAGCTGACACAAGACAAGTTGAAAGAATCTTTCTATCTCCCTGCTTGGAACTATAATCCAAGACAACCTTATACTTCTTTAAGGTGTCCATTCCAAGGATTATATCAAAACCCTGCATCTCAAGTGGTATAACATCCACTCGAATGCGATGTTCAAAAAAGAAAAGATTGCAGGGAGAACACACCTCCCGCAACACTGCAGATCCCAGCAAAGGTGTTTCTAGCATTAAACTATCTGCACTATGACTGACAGTCATGTTGCAGTCATAAATCACTTCTCGAGTGATAAAAGAATGCATAGAACCCGGATCAATCAACACAGATACAAAGCAGGATGAAGACATATCAGAATAAAAAAGTTCCATCTGACCTGTCACAACCCGAGGGTTGACTACTGCTTCAGGCTGATTCATGGCATAGAATCTAGCCGTTGGTTGCAGTTGACCCTGTGCTTGGTTATTAGGTGCTGACGATCTAGCTTGGGACGCTTGTCCACGTTCTCTAGCATTGTTACTGAATTGTCGCCTCTGTGAACCTTGCTGACTCTGTCTCTGGGGTTGAGTCACAGTTCTGACTTTCTTAGGACAATCTCTCTTCAACTGTCCTGACCTCCCACACTGGTAGCAGTTGTAGTTTCCCAAACTCTGCCCGGGTGGTCCTATTACCGATGATGATGTTGTACTGGGGGCTCTACTTGGAGTAAAACTACGACCCCTACCCTACTTGACGTCCACTGTGTCAGGGCATTAAACCTTGGTGGTGGTGGTGCAGAGAACCTCGACTTTTTGAAACTCTTGGACAAGGGTCCTTGAAACTGAGGATACACTTTCTTATTACTGGTCTGTCGCTTCTCGATCAAAGACCTCTCAATCCTCCTTACAGACTCCACAAAAGTGGCAAACCTCTCCTGGTTCTCTAAAGCAGACACCGGAGTGGTCAATTCAGCATTCAACCCCATCTCAAAACGTCGAATCCTCTCCTCATCAGTAACTGCCATATGCGGACAGAACCGCAACAGCTCCATGAACCTAGCTTCATATTTGCCAATGTTCATTTGTCCTTGCCTCAACCTCCAAATTGAGAGATCTTCTCATCTAGATACGTCTTGGGAAAGTATCTAGTGACAATTTCACATTGGAATTTGTCCCATCTGACTTCAACTCCTGGCCTTTTACCTTCCTCTATGGTCCACCAATGACCAACACTCCCCTTCAGAAGGTATAAAACATGTCTCACCTTCTCATCTTAAGGAATTATAAGGATTCTGAAGGCTTTCTCCAGCTCAGGTAACCATAAGTCAGCATTTGTTGGATCAGCTGTGCCAACATACTCTGTGGCTCCTACCCTCCGAAGCCTTTCAAAGGTCTTGCCAGCTCCTTGTCTTTCATTATGGACTGGTGCCCTTGGTGCAGGTAGTGGCATCCTATCTGTCATGTGAGTCATTGTCGCCATAAGCTGCCCAAACATGGCTTAGAAGGAAGGGTTCCCTAAAGCAGCTTGATCAAGTTGAGGAATCTTAGGTACAAGTTCCTCCCTAGCTTGATCCCTTGCACCTCCTCCCGGTGCAGCAACGCTGCTCTCAACAGCATGTTCGTCATGCGATCCAGACAACTTCAAGTTCTTCTTCTCCTATATGAGAAGAAGACACTATCAGATAAATTGGAAGACACATAGAACAAACTCGACAACCTTAATCCAATGTCTCTGTAGACTCAGTGAACCTAGAGCTCTGATACCACTAAACATGTGGCACACCGTTTGAACAAAACGTTATTAAGTCATCTAACTAATGCGGAAGAGATTCGTTAGCAACAGAATTACTAAAAATCACTAAAAATTAAAACCTTTTATAAGAAGATCCATTACCAAAGATTCTTTAAACAAGAACCACAGTAGTGTATTTTCATACTGGTCCACATTGGACATTCCATGTATCATCAGATCAAAATCTCAGGTTGATTATAAAAAAACACTATCTACTGACTCCTAGGACCTGAGAGTATAGAGACGACACATAGGACTTTATGTACAAAGCTTGACAACCATTATCCCCACCTGGGATATTACTGTTGTCCTTGGTGTTGCTGCTGCTGCTCTTCCTCTACTACAGATGTTTTGCCTCTTTGTCTGCATGTACCTAAAAACATTGAATCCCACGGGGGTGAGACAATTATAAAATTTCCCCAACGAGAGATATAACTCTCTGCCGTAACATTGTTATTGCGGTTTAATAGAAATAAACTGAGCAGTGGGATAATATATTTCAATAGCAGATAAATTACTATCTATGCAGGTTAGAGCAACATTCCTATTCAAGTATTTCAGCTATAACTTGACAAGGCAACATGTCTCTTATTCAATAAGGAATTAAAGGACATAAATAACATTTGTGTATTAAGAACATGCTAAGCAAGTTAACATCAACCAGTGATTCTCGTATTTCAATTTTATAAAAATACACTACACGGCTGATTATATTTTACAAACATTCTTAAGCTCTGAGGAGATGAGGTATACCACTCATACTCCAACCGATCACTGCGAAGTCAATATCGGTACCATACAAAGTCAATTGGAAGAGTCGGCTTCCATGACTTCCCACATCTCGGTCAGTGCGAGATCACATGCAGGACATCCCGTGTCTCTACTTTCATAGCTTGCCAGGGTATAGTGGCATCTAGCTATAGAGTTACAGTGGCACCTGTACTCTCTTCGTGATCGAGAGATTTCATGTTTACCTCCATCGATCCGACATTAACATCATCGGGAGATTAGTGATACATCTATTCCGGAACATACCATGAAGGATTGAGAGGTTTAATGTTTACCTTCCATCAATTCCCTCATTAGGACGTAAGGATATTTTCACCCATCGACCCCCACATATGCAATAATATGCGAACTCCAGGAAATCTCATAAGAAAACTTGTTTCACCATCACCAGCTACTGACGATGATGGATCTATGGCCAGAGCACTACATAAATAGCTTTCACTTGATTAATTAAGTACATTATCATATTCATTTAGCATCAATCATGTTTTCAAACATAACTTATTAGGACAAATGCTATAAAGAAACATGTATTGTTTCATCAGTTACTTCTCAGTCTTTATCAGACATTGGGATCTCAGTTCCCTCACATAAACATATGGTTATGGGCATTCAAACCCTCAGCTCATCACTGAGCATTGTTACCACTTTTTTAGGTAATCATCACCTTCAGGTCATCTGACCAAAGTAAACATGACACTTGCTACATAAGCATCTCATCTGGCACTTGAGGCCCATTAACTCTCTTGTCACCTCTTACTAGACAACAAGGTATATTATGGCACACAAGGCCCAATAAATAATTTCAATAAATGAAGCATCACAACTCATACCTGGCTATGCTCATCATCTCGGATAACTGCATGGTTAGTACAGATGATAACAGATATATCAATCATATTTTAGTTCCATGCTATCCCAGGGTAACACCACTATTCCCATACTAGGGTTAGGGTTTCCCATTTCATTTCAATCAGGGTTACTCATCCCCTTAGTTCAATTAGGACCAATGATTCATCATTTCATTGTCCAAGATTAGGGTTTCATGCTAAATAGCATAATCCAGAATTTAGGGTTTACTATTCACATCACATCATCCTAGATTAGGTTTTATATTCAATAACCCACAATTAGGGTTTACTATTCATCCCAATTAGGGTTTTACATCAAAGTACCCTGAATTAGGGTTACTCAAGATATTACTCTAAATTCATACCACATTATCCTCCTAGATTAGGGTTTCACTCAGAATTTCCCTAAATTAGGATTTGAGTTCATCAATTAACTCAATTAGGGTTTTATGATCTCTTCCTCAAGGATCATATCCTAATTGTATACCTCACTCAAGTTTTGAATGTGCTAAGCCTGATTGCTACAAGATTATTTTTTTATGTATGAATCTCTCTCTTTCATCCTCTCCTAGGATGTCTAGAAGATTTGATCAATTGAACCTTCAATTACATGAGATATCTAATTGAATTGACCAATTAAATCTTCAATTACATTAAATATTCAAATGAATTAATCATGTTGAACCTCAAACGGTTTTGGTTACTTAGACCTTAAATGGTCTTGGTCTTTCAAGGTTCAAACGGTTTGAAACCATTTGAGCACATTGCCCTTGAAACTGTTTGGGAAAGAAAGTATTGAAACTGAATGAGCTTGGATCTCCAAACGGTTTGAGACCGTTTGGTCCAAACCATCTCAAAACCGAATGAACCAAAAAGTCCTTTCAACACTTACATGATTCATGATGTCAATGGATGGACCGATTATCAATGGACTCCTTGATTCATTAATCACTTGAACTATTGAATCAACCTTCAATTAGGCCATCAATTAGGGTTTTGAACCCAATTGATCTAGGATTTCAACTCAAGGAACCTTCAATTAGGGCTTGGAATCGAATAGCCATCAATGATCAACATTGTGGAATCGATTCCATTGCAACTAATGAATCATAATCAAATTTTTGATATGACCTGACCTCAAACGGTCTTGAGGTCATTTGGATGACCTTCAAACGGTCTTGAGACCGTTTGCCTCATCCTATCCTTGGATTTTGTGAAATTCCATTAGGGTTTAGATCATTAGATTGATCATCAAATCAGCACTTAATTGCATTTCAATTTGGTTTATCTGGGCCTTCAATTACTCAACCATACTTAACCCTAGACCTCCAAACGGTCAAATGGTTTTGAGAATGTTTGCTCAATCACCCAAAAATCTAAGTTAACCAAATTGAATTTCAGCACTTAACCCGATTAGGGTTTTCTAATTGATTAACCTTCAACTGATGAACCCTTTGGAATTAATCAATCAAATTTGATGGGTCATCAACCATCAATATTAGCATCAATTTTTCCAACTGGTCAACCCTGGTCAACTCTTCCAAACGGTTTGATGATACTGTTTGCTTTCAAATGGTTTTGTTGAAACCGAATGAGCAACTTGTTGAAAATGAATGAGATACAATTTATTTGCGAAATGAGTCCAAGATGATGTCATCATCATCTACCTTCGTCCCTGAAGGTCTTAGTACTTCTGATTTCATGGAATTACCAATTTCAACCAACAATTAATCAAGAAGATAAAGGATTCAACGAAATTGCAAGATTGATAATTGAATAACAATGTAGAGGGTTCAAGTTATATAACCCACCTCCAAATTGAGCTTCAAAGCTTCAAGCTCACGTGAACAATGGTGGATGCAACTCCTTTCACTTTTCCAAGGCTCGTCCTCAAGCTTTGAGTGGAAAGAAATGGTTAGAAGTGAAGATGGGATCGAGATATGAAGAAATCTTGCATTGATTTATAATTTCCACCATGAAATCAAGATGAATGAAGGTCAAGAAGCTTACCAATAGGTTGAGGGTCGTCTTCCTGATGTCCCTAGCTTCCTTGAACGTTTTTGCAATCAAAGGAAAGAAGTAGATCCGAAAAAGTCCTTGGTTTGAGTGGTAAAAGGTCTTTTTTTAAGGAAATCAATGAGAGAGAAAATGCCTTATAAAAATCCTTTAATTCCAAAAATTGTGCCACCTCTTCCTCCTCAATTCCGTGCATGCAAAGCTATCTTCCTTATCTCCAAATTTCCTTCCATTATCCATGAATTAAGGGAAAAGAAATTAAAGCACCTTAATCATATTATATTAATATCCCATTTTTAGTGGATATTACTTTCTATTAACTTAATGTGAGTGGACTCTCCACTCAAGTTAGATATTTGGTGGCCTAGAAAAGGCACAAGGGTGTTCACACTTGAACAAAACCAACCATCTCGTTTTTGGTTGAAGGCCCTTCAATTATTATATTTATTCTTGCATTAATTTAAAGTAAAGTTCCGTTTGTGATTAAATCTTGATTATTTTAATATCAATATTCTCTCTCCTCAAAAGTAGCTAAAATGAGATGCACCTATCATTTTCTTGCCTCTAAAAAATGCCAAGAATATTAAGGACCTTATTGAAGTGGTAAATTGTATATTGAACCCTAAGTTTTTGGTAAATTGTACATTACACCAAAACTAGGTCTTAATGCACAAACATTGCTTTATCAGCTCTTTCTTGGTACTCAAGCTTTCACAAGTCACACATATGCATCATTTTCATTCCCATGATGATTCAACACATGAGGAACATATTATCATGTAACATTTGCAAATTAACCCCTCAACTTGGGTAAATTGCACTTTAGTCCAAAGCAAGTAAAACATTACTTTCAACATTATTCAAAATGGACTAAAATTGAAATATAAGTTCCTCTTGAGCCTTAATTACTTTGCAAAAGATAATATTAAGTATATAATTACCTTTCTTAAGTAAAACACCTAGGGTTAAAACATAACCCAGGTCAGGGATGTTACACCCCCACACTCGAAGATATTTAAGACTCAATTTCCTTCATCTCCACAACTCAAATAGACTACTCTCTGAATGCTTATGGGGAACTCTATTCAGAATATGGCAAGTCGTATTTAAAGCTTTCCCCCACATAAAGTTGGGTAATCCAGATGTTTTGAGTAAGGTATTTACCATATCTATTAAGGTTCAATTTTTACGTTCAGCTATCCATTTGATTGTGGTGAATAAGGAGCAGTGACCTCATGAACTATACCATATAATTGGAAAAATTCTAAAAATAAGTTCGAGGTATACTCTCCTCCCCTATCAGACCTTAATCTCTTAAGTACTTTACTGGTTTGAGTTTCGGCTTCTTTCTTATAAATTTTAAATTTATCCAATGCCTCATCTTTACTTCTAAGCAAAAAGACATAACAATATCTACTTGCATCATCAATAAAAGTTATAAAATAACACTTTTGATCCCTCATAGAAACACCATTAAATTCACAGATATCTATATGCACTAAATCCAAAAATTTTGAATTTCTATACACATAATGAAAGGGCTTTTTAGGCAGTTTAGCTTGCACATAAATTTCATATTTATTATTGCTAATTTCAGATTTAGGGATTAAATTTTGATTCATCATACACTTCATTGAGACAACATTAACATGTCCCAAACGTGAATACCAAACATCGGATGAAACAAGATTCATGCAAACATAACTATAATCATTCAAATTTAAAATGGATTTTGAAATAAGTTCAACATGAATCTTAAATAAGTTCTCCACATCACATAAGTGCCCCTTGTCAAAGCATAAAGAATCATGAAGGTGTGTAATAATAAACTTATTACATTTGCAGTCTACTATATAACCTTCCCTAACTAAAATTACGCGACTAAGGATATTGTGTCGAATGGTTGGAACATGTCGACCCTGTGAAGAGTCAGCACCTTCCCCGAAGGGAACTTCAAGTCCACTCGTCCTTCGCCTTTGACTTCTGCAGAGCTGGAATCACCCAAAGTCACAGACTAACCTCGAGAGGCCTGGTAAGACACAAATAGGGATTTATCAGCACATATATGTACATTAGCCCCAATGTCAATTATCCAATAAAGTGGTTCAAAAATAGAAAGGATTTCAGGTTTAATAGACATATCTATCATTGAGGTTCAAGGATGTAGTCATAGCCTCCTCAGTTGTAGATGCGGCCACTTTCTTTGCCCTTCTAAGAAGGACAATCCTTGTTTCAGTGGCCAACCTGTCCATAAGTCTAACAAGGTTTGTTCTTCGATTTCTTCTGGATCTTTACCTTAGGTTTATGGGCATTCTTAGATTTCTTATCTTTGGTGGTTTTAGCAGAAGTAAAAATTTACAGTAGGATTTACATCAGTAGGCACCTTGACCGTTTTCTCCTATAAGTGTTCTTCTTGTATATTAATATCCATCATTAGTTCTTCCATTGTATGTGTCCCTTTACGGTGCTTCAGAGACATACCAGATGATTCCCATGACTTATGGAACTTTTCTATGATAGACATAACAACGAACTTCTCCGACAATACCATCTTGGCATCTGAGAGTTCATGAACTAGGAGTTGTAGATCATGTGTTTGATCAGAAACAAACTTACCCTCTACCATCTGAAACTTAAGAAATTTAGACACACATTATTTTTCAACACCTTGATTTTCAGTACTAAAATTCTTAATTAACGATTCCCACAAAACTTTAGACATAGTGACAGTTGACTTTGAGTAAGAGTCATACAGTTTGTTATTTAAACCAAACAGAATCAAACTGCGGCACATTTTGTCACCCTTCTTCCAATTAGCAATGATATTTGCATTATCAGGAATAGTATCATCATATTTAGGCTCAGTCTCTTCTAGGTACTGATGAAAACCCGCAATATTCAGTCAAATTTATATCCAACTCTGCCAACGGGCAAAGTTGATACCAGTAAATTTTTCAGGCATACTGCTAGTATCAATTTTATTTCCCGAACCACCCTGACCAGCCATTCTTAATTAACGATAGAAAGTTGATTTCTTTAAGACTGTTGTTAATATTATTAATGTCATTACATGCAACAACAACATGTGCAATTTTATTAACAAGTTCAGGTAGATCCAAATAAGAAACGAAGATCAAACAGAGCATGAGAACAATATTAAAAGAGTTAGAATTCGCAAACCAGATCGTTCGTTGAGAAACGAACGTGTTACTTAAAGAAATCAGTGCCCGGCAATCCTTGCGGATAGACACCGTTCTCCCAGACTCGATCTGACACGAACCTGAAACAGACACGTCTCGCTTGCGCTTGACGTCGTCTCGTTGCACCACCACCAGTGCAACACAGCAACCGCAGGAACCTCCGCCTGACAGTCGCGTCTCGGTGATGGGAAGGAGGAAGCCGCGCTTCGTACAGGAGAAGAACTCCACAAAACAGCTCGGGAACGAAGACAGTCACTCTCTGGATTATGACTCTCAAAACACACGCGAAATGACGGCTGAAGATTGTTTGCTATGTGTTTAACCCTAATGGCAGGAGACGTATATATAGCCACACATGTTCTGAATTCTTATTCCCAGTAAGAGGCAAACACTCGGTCGCTCTTTGTACATATTGCGGAAAATTACGCAAAAGTGACATTTTATAAATCCGAAAAGGAATGAAACAATTAATAACACAAGTAATTAATTACTTAGTTGTATCCTAGTACAAAAAGAAGATGAAAGACATTCTCCACAATCCACAAGCCTGAGCCCGAACCCGGCCTGTCGAGGTGAGGTGTGGCATGGTGCGCGCATACGTTGCGATGTGGTAACCCCACCCACCAAGAAGATGAGCATGCCTTCCTCCTAGGACCATTTGGACACTAGTGCCCCATGTGATCCTACATATAACGACCACAAAAATTCTAGGAGTGAACAATATAGGATAAAACTTCCTTGCCATTTGCACTAGAGACAAAATTACTTTTCTCACAAGTAGTAACTGCACTAGATTGTGCTTAACCCATGCTATTTACATAGCTAGCTGCTACAACTGCCATATTTCTAACATTTTCTAGATCCGCCAGGGATACTTCCTGCTGAAGCTGTTCGCAGTGGCGTGGCATTTCTCAGTCTTCTTAGATTTGTACTCTGCACTTCGGAGCGTTTGTTCTTAATAGGATTCCACTGCTCATTAGCCCAAAGGATGAGAATCTTATATCAAATCCAGAGTCCAAACAAGGTGATGATGATGGTCGACGAGAGGAGAGGCAACAGCTGGTTCTTGTCAATCCGCAACAGAACATGATAGCGTGCAGCAGCATTATTATGCATTAGGTCGAACTATATAGAGACCAGTGTCTGCCTGTGACCTCGACCTGGAGAAAAGTTCCTAGTTTAGGCCATTGTTTGATAGCTCTAGCCACTCATTGGGATGTAGACAGCCTTTTCATTCTGACATGAACACGCTCATGCTGTGCTACCACAGTAGAGGACAGCCTAAATTATACATTCCAGAGGGCCACTATCCACTGTTTCCGCCCCTAAACCTTAGGACTTAGGAGGGCTGATGGAGGCTCAAGCTAGGACTTTGGACTCAGGCACATATAGCACTGAGCAGTGCAGCATGTGTGGATTAAAACGTGTCCACGGTTTTGATATACCACGCCAGACCACCTTCGTCTTAAAAATATTAAGAAATTTTTTTAGCCACATTAGGTACCCACCCGTTGGTTTATTCGGAACTTGAAAAAATGTGAGATTTAATGTGTGGCACAATGCTCTACCTGCAGACTTTTTATATTATTGCTCATACAACAGTCATGCAAATCTCATGCAAATAGTATATATTCTACAATTTCTCATGGAATTGCACTTGTGATATCCTAGTCCACCATAGATTACAAAAATCTTAGATTTAAATTTATGTTCATTTTTAATTCCCTTCATTTTTTAAAAGATCTATTTCCTCCCAATTTCTCATGGTTCAGATTTTTTTTCTCAAATATACATGTACTGTACGAATATTTGTTGATACTTTTTATTTGTAATTTATTTCACATTGTACAAAATTACAACAATATCATTGTGTAAAAATACAATACTAACAACCACATTTTGTAAAAAAATATTTAATTTCATTTTGAGTATAGTACATGACGTAATGTGCATGTCATATTACAAGACGTACATTATATAATGTAGTACGAGACATATAGTACTAGACGTACAATACGAGATGCACATTATGAGGACGTACGGTACGAGACATAGATAATATATAGTACTAAACGTACAATACGAGAGAAGCTAGAATCAGGTGCATTACGTTTCAGAGAGTGCCATGACTGTGGACTGACTGGATGAAGGCACATATGTGGCGGAGAATGGGGTCAGCAGAGGGGTTGTGATGGAGTTTGGTGAGGGAGAAGGAAAAATACGGTGGAAGCTGGAACCATGTACAATACTTGGGCAGCGCGTTGTAGTTAAATGGTCTCTCTTGTTGCTGCGAATTACACATACTATATTTGTACGTGAATGCTGATGGTATCGAATGTGGCTAGAGAGGGTAGTTGTAAAAAAGAAACTGAATTAGCATTAGTTGCGACTGGAGAGAGGAGGTACAAAAAAGAAACAAAATTAACATTAATTGCGTCTGGAGAGTAGTGGTGAGAGAACTGCAAGATTTTTCGTCTTCTGCATTGAGTTAATTCATGTGGAGTTAATTCATATCATAAAAGCTGGGATTAGATTTTTGTAGACTCCGGATGCATGAGTAGATGGCTGGATATAGAAGTGACTATGTGTTGAGTAACTTAATATTAACCACGCATCAATGCACTATTTTCCATTCACTACGACAATACTGCTATTAGCAAGCTGCTAATTCAGGTCCAACGCCCAGCTGCACGGCGAAATTATGAAAACAAGAGCTATGGCACGCCACACCTGACGCGGATGCCAATCTTTGTAGGAGAGGACACAAATTATGGCAGCTACGTTACATCATGCTTCGCTAGTAGTTCTTGCTAGATAATTACTAAATCTAATATAGAAGATCCTCTAAAAAAAATCTAATATAGAAGATGGAGAGACAAAAATATACTAACATAAAAAAATTATTAAACAAGAGATTTAAACCCGTGACCTTTATGCTGTAAATTAATTCAATCTATCATTGGGTCCGCTCTTCATGATGCTTAAATGATTTGAAATTATGAAAAATGATATGCAACCCCGAACTCAGATCAGAAACGGGAGCCGTTTTGGACTCTAGTGCGATCGATTTTGGACTCTAGTGACCTGTTGCACGAGATGTGTTGTTGTGACCAACTGCTATGGACGGACGACATGACATATATGTTGTTGGCTCATGATAGGACAGGTTGCTGGCTGGAAAGAGAGAGCTGATTGGAGAGAGAGGAAGTGGTTGTAAGGAGAGAGAAAAATTCATTGTAATAAGACTAATGTCGACTTTTTGAAAAATTAGTGAACGCACACGTGCACATGTACGTGACATATAATTTTTTTTGGAAATGTGCGGAGAGAAGACTCGTCCGTGAAAGCGTCCCTACGATAAAAGATATTTGTGTTGGTTGTTTGAAAACGTCCCTACGGTCCGCTCTTCATGATGCGTAAATGATTTGAAATTATGGAAAATGATATGCAACCCCGAACTCAGATCAGAAACGGGACCAGTTTTGGACTCTAGTGCGACCAGTTTTGGATTCTAGTGACTTGTTGCACGAGATGTGTTGTTGTGACCAACTGCTCTGGACGGACGACATGACATATATGTTTTTGGCTCATGATAGGACAGGTTGCTGGCTGGAGAGAGAGGAAGTGGTTGTAAGGAGAGAGAAAAATTCATTGTAATAAGACTAATGTCGACTTTTTGAAAGACTAGTGAACGCATACGTACACATGTACATGACATATAAAATTTGTTGGAAATGTGCGGCGAGAGGACTCGTCCGTGAAAGCGTCCTTACGGTAAAAGATATTTGTGTTGGTTGTTTAAAAGGAGAGAATCAAGGAACCGTTTCTGTGGGATGGAGAGAGAAATACAGAATTAAAGATAATAAAAGTTAATAGGAGAGTGAGAATAAATATTTGTAGGAGCAAAATTCCTTGAAAAAAGAAGAGAAGAGAGTGAATCAAGGAGAGAGCAGCATCAAACTCGCTCTTTTTATAGTAGTATAGATATAACATGCAGTCTAAAATAAAGAAGATGAAGGAAGTAATATCATTAACTTGTTTCTTTATTCAAGTTATTATCTTTGATCAGATGTTTTGTTAAAAGTGGCTGCAAGGCGAGAGAAAAATCAAAAGAGATATTTTTTTTGCTAATAATTTTCAATCCGTTGTGTATTTTTTAAGAAAATAAAAATCATTAGATTCCATATTAAAAAAACATTCTAATAAGACTAATGTCAATATATTTTAAAATATATATAATATACAATCTAAAATAAAGAAGATGAGAGAAGTAGTATCATTACTTTGTTTCTTTAATCAAGTTGTTATATCCGATCCAATGTTTTCTTAAGAGTGGCTGCAAGAAGAGAGAAAAATCAAGAGAAATATTTTATTTTGCTAATAACTTTCAAACCGTTATGTATTTTTAAAAATAAAAACCTCTAAATTAATTATTAAAAATTCATTCTAAGAAGACTAATCTCGACATATTTTTAATATATATATATATATATATATATATACAATGAGAGAAGTAGTATCATTAACTTATTTCTTTAATCAAGTTGTTATCTCTGATCCGATGTTTGGTTAAGAGTGGCTACAAGGAGAGAGAAAAATCAAGAGAGATATGTTTATTTTGTTAATAATTTTAAAATTAATATGTATTTTTCACCAAAATAAAACTCGTTAAATCCTTATGAAAAATGCATTCTAATAAGATAATGGCGACATATTTTTGAAAAATATAAGTTGCAATCTAAAATAAGGGAGATGAAAAAAAAGTAGTATCATTAACTTGTTCTTTAATCAAGTTGTTACCTCTGATTTAATATTTTGTTAATATTGTTATCGAGTTATTATCGATTTACTATTTCTCTCTCCTTATTTTTTTGTGTTGTTATCGAGTTTGTTATCTTTGCTATGTTGTTAATGAAGTAGTGTCATTAATTTGGATGAGAAAAAAATTATTTTTCTTATAAATTTCAATCTGTGATGAATTTTTTTAAGAAATAAAAAAGGTTAATTTCTTACAAAATATATGTTCCAACAAAACCAATGATAATAAATTTTAAAAAATACTATATATTTTCATAAATAATATAAAAATAGTATTGTTGTTCTAAAATGAGTATTAAATTTCTCTCTCCTCATTTCGGTTTGTCTTTGCTATGTTGTGTTGTTATCTCGGTCCCCATATTTTGTTTTTATAAGATAGAAAAAATATAAATAATCTAAGGGAAGTTGTCTCATTAATTTGTTATCTATAGTCTAGTGTTTGTTGTCCTAGTCCATTGTGTTATTATCGTTGGTTTATTATTTTATTTTTTAAAAGAAAAAATATGAGGAAGAGGAGTGGAGTAGTTTCATTAATTTGGATGATAGAGAAGTCTATTTTTCTTATAAATTTCTATATGTGATGATTTTTTATGAAATAATAAAATATTAGATTCCTTACAAAAAATATGTTCTAACAAGATCAATTACGATAAATTAAAAAATAAACTAGAGATAACAACACATTAGAGTAGAGATAACACATAATTAGACTAGTAATAAAAAAGAATTAGACTAGAGATTAAAAAATAATTGGACTAGGGGTAACATCAAATTGGACTAAAGATAACATCAAACTGGATTTCAGATAATAAAAAATTGGACTATAGTTAACAACAAATTGGACTAGCTATAACAAAGAATTGGACTAGTGATAATAAAAAATTGGACTAGAGATAACAAGGAATTGAACTAGAGATAACAACAAATTAGACTAGAGACAACAAAGAATTAGAATAGAGATAATAATAAATTGGACTAGAGATAATAAAATATTAGACTAGCGAAAATGAAGAATTTGACTAGAGATAACAACAAATTATACCAGAGATAACAAATACTTGAACAAAAGATAACAACAAATTAGACTAGATAACAACAAATTAGGATAGAGATAACAAAACATTGAACTAGAAATAACAAAAAACAAGACTAGAGATAACAATAAATTTGACTAGAGATAAAAAGATTTTGACAAGAAATAAAAACAAATTAAACTAGAGGTAACAAAAAATTATACTAGAGATAACAAAGAACTTGACTAGAGATAAAACGATTTGGACAAGAGATAAAAACAAAATTGACTAGAGATAACAAAGAACTGAACTAAAAAAAGAACAAAGAATTGGACTAGGGATAACAACTAATTAGACTATAAATAAAAAAATGTAGACTAGATATAAAATCAAGTTGGACTAGAGATAAAAAAATTGGACTAAAGATAACAACTTAGACTAGAGATAACTAAAAATTATACTATAGATAATAAAAAATTATACTACTTCCCTCCTCTTCCTCATATTTTATCTCTCTTACAAAATATTTTTTCTTACCAAAGATAACAACAAATTGGCCCTGAGATAACAACGAATTAGACTTAAGAAAATAGAACAGAGATAACAACTAAATTTAGAAAAGTCAATGGCACTACTTTCCTCCTATTCCTTGTATTTTCTGTCTAAAAAATGTATGCCACATATAACTACAAAATAGATCGCGGATAATAACAAGTTGGACCAGAGATAACAACTAATTTAAAAATAAAGTTATATAACTTTCCTCCCACTCTTTGTATTTTCTCTCTTTTACAAAAACATCAAACGGATCAGAGATAACAAAAAACTGAGTCGGAGATAACATAGAATTTGACAACGATAACAACATGCTAGACCAGAGATAACAACTTGATTAGAAAAAAATCATTACGATTAGCATAATCACAATATTTGCCCTTTTTTGAAAAGAACGCGTTTGAAATGTGTTTTTCCCCTGTTGTGTTTGACACCCATATAAAACTCTAAACATTTTAATACATTTTATTCACGTTTTATACCCACATTTCATTTTAAACATGTTTTATATGTTTTTCCCCAATTTTTACAGTTCTGTACTTTTGTCTCTAGGGGTTTTGTTTGCGTGCTTCCCCCTTTTCACATGATTTTTTTTTCTTCTGTGCAACCCTTAATCCCCCTTGCTAGTTACATCCTTTTAGACCCTTTTCTAGATTTTCCAACTTCCCACTTGATTTGTATCCTTTTATCCTCTCTCCAACATCCTCATTCAGTTCTTCCGATTCCCCTCTTTTGATATCACCCACTGTGACCACTGTATGTCTGTACCCTTCTTCCTATATTTCTTTTTTTTTCTTTCTTATTTGCAACCACAATTGCAATTAGTCCATTAGTTACGATTTCTTTTCATCTTCTTTGATTTTCAATTAATATTAAGTATTTAAGTTTGACTTGCACATTACAAATATTAGGGGGTCATCAATCATTATATATATATCACTCTTTTTTCTGACAATTTCCAAATAGTTGATCGTACATTTACTGTACAATGACTATTTTTTATCCATTTTTCCGCATAGTTCCCGTTTTTCAAAATTTTCAACTTGACGATTGACAGTACTTCCCTCTTCCCTGTTATTTTCTCACTTATCTCAATACATAAAATAATGAGAGACATAATCAAAACATCAGACCAATAATAACAAAACATCGGATTAGAGATAACAACTTCATTAAAGAACAAGTTAATGATACTACTTCCCTCATCTCTCTTATATTATATTGCATATTAAATTTTAATAAAAAATAATGATACTACTTCCCTCCTATTTCTTGTATTTTCTATTTTTTATAATAACAACAAATTGTATGAGATATAATAAAATCTAAACTAGAGCTAACAACCAATTGAACCAAAGATAACAACAATTTAAAAAATGATAATTACACTACTTCCCTCCTATTCATCATATTTTTCTCTCTAAAAAAATAACAAACTAGACCTTACATAACACAAATTGTAGAGGTAACAACAAATTGGATCATAGATAACACCAAATTAGATCAGAGCTTAACTACTTAAAAAAATTAATGACACCACTTCACTCATATTATTTTTATTTTCTTTTTCTTGATAAAATAATAAATTATACCTAAAATAACAACAAATTAGATCAGAAATAACAACAAATTGAATCAAAGATAAAACTAATTAATAAATTTAAATGTACTATTTTTGTCATATTCCTCATATTTTTCTCTCTCATACAAATACAACAAATTAGTGGACAAGTTAACAACATATCAAACAAGAGATAACAACTCGATTATAAAATAAAACAAATTAATTGCACTATTTCTACCATCTCGTCTATTTAAAATTGTATGTTATAATTAATAAAAAAATATGTCATTATTGATCTTGTTGAAAAGTATTTTTTAACAAATATAATATTTTTTTATTTCGTCCAAAATTCATTACGGTATAAAAATTATTAATAATGAATATTCAACTTTTTTTTTGCTTTTTCTTCCTGCCAATTGCTCTCTACTCTTTTTTCTCTCGTCCAGCCACCCTCTCTCTCCCCACTTCTATCTCTTGGACATGTATACTTTTTCACTAGCCAAGAAATGGCAGCGCTTTGAAAAGATGGCTGCTGCAAACTGTAGTTGGCATGACGTTACATTTGGATATGTGCCCTAAGAGACAAAAAGAGTCCAAACACTGGTCTGATATTGGTAATGTATAACAAAGCTCTACATCTTACTCTATTTATACTAGTGCCGCCATTCTTCAGTTCCCTGAAAATGAGACAAACAAAGGAATCAACGCTGATCTATTCCGTTCCATCCACCCCCACCACCACTTCCACACATATGTGGTCGCTCTCCCATAGGGGTGTAAACGGTGCGGGTACGGTGCGGGTCTGGTCATACCCATATTCATACCCGTCTAATTTTATAGGTCTGGTTCCGGTTCTAAACCCGCATAATACAAAACTTAGACCCGCACCATACCCGTACCTGCAATAATAGCGGGTATGCGGTGCAGGTATGCGGGTAAACGGTTCTATAAAACATCATATTGTTTATGTAAGAGAAATGACTATGTTTTATATATTTTAATACAACAAGATATTGTTATTATAGAGTATATTAACATGCAATAGTTATATTAGAGAATGCTATATTTTACACATTAATATTAATTGAGTTAATTTTTTTCATATTTGTAGCCATGACAATCTCACTCAGGGACCTACACATATTAGTACAATATACTGGGGTACTTATGTAAAAAGTAATGTAAATTAGTAGACATTTTGATTTTAAGTTTACATATGATGTTCATTATTGTAACTAGAATAGTTAATTCTTAATTATATGACTAGTCTCAACCTTATTGTGGTTAGAGTAGGATATAATCTCAAGAATTATATTAGTAAGACCAGTAAAGTATGATATATATAACATATTATTTAAGTAGTTACTTATGTATAGCGAGTACAGGGGTCTAGCGGGTCTGGGTCCAAGCATACCCGTTATTGGACCCGCTTATATGCGGGTCTAAGGATATACGAGTCTAAGGGTATGCGGGTATAAAAAATTAAACCCGTAACAGGTTTTTTAAAGATCCAGATTTGCGGGTCCGCGGATCTACCCGTACCCATTTACAGCCCTATCTCCCCACACCAATGCCACCACTCTGCCATGCCACATTACTGGTAGTAAATTACTAATAACATCATACGGTGTTGTACAGATCCAAAAACCAAAACCTATTGGTCGGGGCAGTCGTGGACCAGCTAGCTCTTTGCCTCATGTGCTTGAGTTCGGATATGTAAATCTACTGTGACCATCCTGTGTGCTCACTTCTGCGCCCTAAAGACTTCATTCGTTAGCTTGTGGGGTCCATGGTGGACTGTACACACTATGTTGGGCATAATGGATTCGGATCTTATGATATGAGCCCAAACACTACTTCCCAATTCCGGGTCTCAAAAATCTGTCCCCAAATTCCCTACTGTCTCTGTCCCGATTCATCTGAACCGCACACTCACAAGCAGCATGGTGCCATAGAGCAGGGCGTAGACAGTTCAGATGGAAGGATACAGACCACGGGACAGACAGCAGTGACAGAAGATGTGGACCGCCCCATTCCATTTCAAAGCTCTCACCCACGTTGATAACTGCTGAATTCGCCCCCTTGTCACTAAAGCTTCATTTATTTTGATGAGGGAACAGACACGTTTCTTTCTTTGGTTTCTCCAACATTAGGACTCGATCTCTTTGTACAGCTTTATTTTTTAATTTTTTGTTGCCATCTCCTTTCTAGAAACCTTGGCGCAATGACATTGTACAAGGATTCTGCTGCACTGGAGGATGGATCTATACAGTACCACACCCGGTGGGACGTCAAATGATCCCTACATCCTCTGACAACTGCAAAACACCGGTGGGGTCTATGAAGGGCGGTCCTGAATCTGTACACCTGCAAAACACCGTTGGCTGTTGTGGCAAAATGCACCACCCTGGTGGTCGATCAGCAAACAACTCAACCACCTCTGCTCCGCACAGATTCCATCAAGAGCCAGCACCTCGCGTCCACCAAACCTCTCGAAGCCATAGTCATAACATATTTGGCTGTTGCTGACAGATGCTGGTTACACGTTACGTTCCCTTTGTAATTTGTCATCTGCCTAATTTAGTATTAACAACTGAGGATGCCCTGTGTTGTTCTACATTTATATAATTCTGTACGGATAATTTTTCCTTTCTCTTCCTTTTTTCCTGATGAATTTCATGAAACTGTGTCGAATCCTCACTTTTCTTTAGAAAGGGGAAAATGTAAAAGGAGACGAAGGCCACAGGGAGCAAAAGTGGCCATTTAACTCTGATGTCAAATGCCAGCAAAAGAAAAGGAAAAAAAAGAGAACAGGAAAAGAAAATAACATCTTTTCTGTATTCATCATGGGGTTAGTTGAGCTTGGTAGCAAGTTGTGCTTGTGCCAGCGCTCGCGAATCCGCGATCAGTGGACGTGGTCAATCCCTTCGAAGTTTGATCCTTTTTAGTAGTAGTAACAGTAGTTCTCCCCTGCTCCCTGCTCCACATGAGAGGCTGGGGAGTTTCTCGTTCTGTTGAACTTTGTTTGTAGCTCTAACTTCGGAGCATAGCGTTCTTAATAGAATTCTACTGCTCATAAGCCAAGAGGTATGAATCTTATATCACATCTAAACTCCAAACAAGACGTTGAATGACGAGAGGAGAGCAGCTGCCGGGTTCTTGTCAATCCGCAATAGAGCATGATGGGCAGCATTACTATATAGGTATAACTATAGAGACTAGTGTTTGCCTCTGACCTCGACATGGAGAAATAAGGTTCATAGCTTAGGCCATTGTTTGATTGATGTAGGCTGTCATGGGGATGTAGATAGCCTTTTTATTATGACATGGCCACCCGCATAAGAACTCAGTTACCACAGCAGCAAAGCTATAATAGGGGCAAGCAATGTGAGCCTAATTGTAGAGTCCCGAGGGCCACTAAACCTTACTTCCAGCTACAGAGGAGCACTACTGAGTTATGCTACATGCACCTTCCCATCCACTCGGTCATCCGCCCGGTTGCTAGGAGCGCGGTCAATGCAGATGTGGCAGAAAAAGTAAATACACTATAAAAGAGAAAAAATTGGAGAAAAAAACATTTTACACAACTCTCAAATCGTAAGGAATTTTTGATCGAAATAAACATTAATAGATTCATCATAAAAATACTTTCTATCAAGATCAATCTTTACATACTTTGGAAAAAATAATATTAGAAGTACAATAAAAGAGAAAGAAGTATATAAAAATATAGTACATTTTCGGGTACCGTACTCAGATTGACAATTTGGGTACAATACTTATTGCCTCTTTATTTTTTCAAATTTTGTATTATGTTACAAATCTATAAGTATTCTATATTTTATCATTTATATTAATTTTTACATATATTTAGAATGTAGTATTTGACAAAAATCATTTACAAGGATACTCGCACATTCTACAAGAAGTACAATACTAACAGTCAAATTTTGTAAAACAAAGTACACTACTAGAAGTACAATATTAACAACCACATTCTATTTTTTTAAAGTATTCACACTCGTAATATGTATAGACATACAATACTAATTGCTTCCTTATTTTTCACATTTAATATTCTGTCACAAATCCATAAGTATTGTACATTTTATCATTTATATTATTTTTTGCATACGTTTAGACTGTAACGTTTGACTAAAATTATATATAAAGATACACACATTCTACAAGAAGTACAATATTAACAACCACATTTTGTATTACAAAGTATAGTACTAGACGTACAATACTAGAGGTACCGTACGAGACATAACAACAATACATGATTTGATGATCTTGTTAATATTATATGAGACATGTAATGTATAAAAGAATGTCGATAACCACATACAATACATATATAAACTAATTCACATTTCACTAAAAATATACACATTTTACTAAAATATAGTACTTTCAACTATTGTTTAAGAACATCTAATCCTTTCCCCTTCATTTAAAAGTACAACACTAAACTCATTACTAGTGTAAGCTCAATCGAATCAATAGATGAGGGAAACACATAGGTGATGCATTGTTCTCACGAGTACTATACCTAGAACATATATATAATATCCTAAAATACGAATATTATATTTTTCTTGTATTATCATTATTTTAAAATATATCAACACTAGTCTTGTTGGAAAGTATTTTTATAAGGATTCTATTGCAATTTATTTCAATTAAAAATACGCTTCAAATTGAAAGTTATAAAAATATTTCTCTATCTTCTACTTCCCTCATCTTTTATTGCTTTAATTCCTGCTCAGGATGGGAGGAAGTGTCCGCTCCCATTCATCAAAACCGGATGGATTGGTGGGTGGATAGATAAGTGATTATGTCTATAATTTTCTAAAGGTTAACGTTAGGTGTATATAGAGTATATTTAAGTGGGATTTGGACATGCCACGCCTGAGCGCTTTGTTATAACACTGCCGACCGCATCGCTGTTCAACCTGCTAATGCTGGTCCAACGCCTGGTTGCTCGGCGGGAAGCAATTATGAAAACAGGAACTTTGCCATTTCCACGCCTGATGCTCATGCCTTACTTGGCAGAGAGAACAAAGATTATTATGCCTATATTACATCATACATTGCTATGTCACAGTAGCCTACTAGCTCCTGCTAGGTAATTAGGCAGCACCGAGCCCCCATCAGGCCCACTGCACACTTCTCTTCGCACAGCAGAGTCGGGTTTATCTGTTCATCTTTTTTGTTTGTTCTTCTTCATGGTTCATTTGGTAGGACAAGGCAAAAGCATACAGCTAACAAGAAAGTGTTTGCAGACTTCCCTTCTATTAATTATAGAAATACTCCGTGTTCTAATACGGTTTTACCCTTGAATAGGACCATAGAGCTCGACGTGACTCTTGTATTGCAAACCAGATGAGTATGGAGCATGGCTCTAGCTCTTCTCACCCAAGGGTTAAGACAAGGCAACTGTCACTACAAGGTACGGGTCTCGCATCTTCCTTGGCTCCACCGTCATGGACAACCCTCCTCTTTCCACTCTTGGAAGATTGATAACTTACCAAGATAGTTAAGGTTATTTAGAATCGAAACAAGGATAGATCATGTTACAACGAGAGCACAGTAACGAGAAGAAGAGAAAACAATCTACAATACCAATGAGCATGGTAATTAAGTGTGTATCACTTTAATTGTCTTATTAGACTATTTCCATCTACGAGACAACTCTATACTCAAGCCTCTAAACCATTTTAGCTTGCTAATGGCTTCAATCAACTCTTTGAATTCAATCTTTGTAGCAGATAGTGCAATTCTAGACTATAAGAGATACTTATCTGATCACATCAAAACATGCGACAATAAACCAATTAGTTTGTAAGATATCATCTCTTATCATTATTATTCGTATAAGCAAAATCAACATAGCTCAACAATATTTCCTTTCTCACGTCAAAGCCCAAAAAGTAGAAGACGTATTTTCAAGATGCTTTAGAATGCATTTTACTTCTTTTGAATACTCTTTTCCTAGACATGCCATACGTTGGATGACCATGTTGATCACATTTGAAAGCAGATGTGTAAATCACATTATACAAGATGCCACCAACTGCACTAGAGTAAGGGATAAATGACATGTGTGTCTTCTACAATTCATACTAACATGCCCAACATCAGACATGTAATAATGATGTACAACGATCTTTATATTAATAAACACCCTTACATACCAACATTCATGCATCCCCATTTGGGATATATTCAAAATTAACCTACGACTAAACAAACAAATGATAACTTCACAACTAATCATGGGCCTTGATATTTTTCTAGATGGGAAATCATGATTATATTTCTAATTTCTAATTTTTGTTTGCTTAATTTTTAATTATATTCTTAATAATAGTTAAGATAACTTGTTTAAGTGTAACATTGGTGATAAGTCTTGTGATGGAGCAGACTTTTATAATCCTTAAATGTCCAATGAAATAAATGAATTCATGCATGTTGAGTAGTTTTGAGAATCCCAAGTGTTTTGGTAAAGTTTGAGTGTTGATTGAGGTTGATATAATAATTAAGGTCCCTAAGTTCATGCCTTTTTGGAGTATTTAGTTGGATGATCAAATAGCTGAGTTTTGTCACCAAATTTGAGTAGAATGTAGCTCGAGAGATATTAATGCTATGATTAAAATGTGGTAGCAACTGTAATATCCTAGAGGAAGTTATTTAGGTTTGAAGTTTATGAAATGATATGCATTTTTGGTGTTTATTAGACCTAAGTTTAATAGCTTGAGCCTAGGTTAGGCTGTGTCACGCCCATGGATCTTTGAATGGGCCGCGTGGACACTTTGTAGCCTTAGATCAGAGATCCAGCGGTTGTGGCCTTTGAAAAGGAGAAGCCACCGATTCACTTAAGTGCACTCTAGCCTTTAGCCCTGACGTGTATTTTACTACGCGCTTAAACGCAAGTATACGCGTCGAGTAATATAGGCCTTGTGAGGCCCGAGTCGAACTCAGGGATACGTGAATTATTGGAGACTTCTACTAACTAATCGCAATCAGCTAGACCGATTAACAAAGTAGAATTTGTTGTTGAAATTAAAAGAAAATAAAAATGAAACAAAGAAAATAATCGATTAAAGGTTAATTTAATCAATTAAAAGGATATCTTTAGGATGGCGGTTTCACCGCGGGTCAACATTGTATTAGATTTCATATAATTCCTCACACTTCTCTCTCTATCCGGGTAGTGGCCTGAAATGAGAATTACCCACTGTCGTGGTGTAATTCACTACTTAGGTTTAGGTTGATTCCACCGTCGTAGTAATCATTCCCCTAAACTAAGCGCATTAGGATCGGTCCCTCAGTTCCCACCATTAATTTTACAACTCCTTTGTCAAGGGTTTTATTAATTAATGTAGAATTCGTTTCTTTTCAACCGTTAATCCTTCTGTCGAAGTGATTAAGGGCATTAATTTACTATTATGGTGATCAAGCATAACAATAGCAATAGAGAAAACGAATTTATACCACGGATATGAGAGAAAAATATGAATTATCAATATAAAAGCATCATACAATGTATCCCCGGGCTACTCCCGGTCCTAAAGATTGAGGGTTTTAGCCTCTCATGTTCATCTTACACAAATACATGGTAGAAATTGGGGAATTCATAAGAAAAACGTGAAATAGATGGGAAAACCCCTGAACGGAGAAGAACCGGTGGATCCTTGGCGTAGAACACAGCTTCCCCCGCCTGTCGATGGTGGAAATTGTCTTCGGCAGCGTCCGAATCACCCGGTATGAGCTTCTCGGCCTCCGTTCTCCTTTCTCTCCTCCTCGGCACTCGTGCAATCCAAAAATCAGATCCTCCTTTTTCTGGGCGGCCGTCATTAGGTATAAGTCCCTAATTAGGTCGTCAAATAATGACAGCCGTCCGATTGATATCAAAACAGATCCAACGCATATCTGCCGGCGTCGATACCATCGACGCGGGTCGATGGTATCGACCCAGCGGATTAGCGGCAGCTTTCCTTTCTTTTATTCTGAGCGCCTGTGGTGATCTCGATACCATCGACTTGGGTGTCGATGGTATCGACTCCTTTAGCGTCGGTTGTTGTCGTTTAGCGACGCTGTAGCTCTCCTTGTGTCGATGGCATCGACATCCGTCGATGGTATCGACTTAATCCTCGCTAGCAGCCTAGAGACATCTCGATGCCATCGACTTGGGCGTCGATGGTATCGACTCTGTATTGCTCTTCTCGGCTGACAACCTGTGGCTTGGTCGATGGTATCGACACCCGTCGATGGTATCGACGGATGTAGATACTTGTTTTTCCTGAAATTGTACAACAAGACCAAATAAATCCACACGATTTATGATAAGATGATCAATAATGCTTAAAATAATGAAATAAAGGGGATTTGATATAAAATGATGGCAAAGACCAAATAAAGTGAATTATGCAATATTATCCATGAAAATGAGTAATTAAGGCACAAAACACAAATGAAAAAGGTCTATAAATGTGACTCAAAATCATCGCATCAAACTCCCCTAAGCTTAAACATTGCTCGCCCTCGAGCAACTAATCCTTAGAATAAAATTGCGAATGTCAACTAACAATCAAAACACCAACCCACCTCACAAATGACTCCCACTGGACGTTCTCAAACCGGCCTACCCTAATCACAGAACAGTAATTACCCTATAGGCGACAATAACCATCAATAAAAGAAATTATCCTTCAAACTGATGAACACTATCACATAAGGCAGTTATCATAATAAAGTTCGCCGATTCAGCCATGGTGCATCTTGTGATCACCTACTCTACGTTGCTCGCCCTAACTACCATCTACATGGAAGCAGTTCTCCTGATAAACATGAGTGAGGAGAAAATCATGGTGGCCTACCAATCCGAGCAACGGGTGGATGGAATGGGTGGTTCATGGGAGAATTTGGAAGTATTACACAGTTTCAAAATGCATATAACAAAATGCCCTAAATGATGCAAATGCACATTAAGAATGCCCTACCGCCTAAAAGCGGGTGGAATGATGCATGCCCTAACCTTCTACCTCAAAATGAGATAGAAATCTACTCAAGCCACATCATGTACTCAATTCCCCTGTTATACAAGTGATATCATTCCTTTCTCCCTCTTATTCCATTTCCTTCTAAATTCTCTTCTTTCTTTTTTTTTTTTTTTTTTTTTTTTTTTTAACATTTGTTCATATTTCCAGAATTTTTTTTCTTCTGTTTTTTTTTCTTTCCAATTGGAGATCCTTGCTTTATTTCGAGGGTATGGAACAAATTAGATCACCTATTTAGGAAAACTGAGATACATGGTGTGCCTATGCATGAAAATCATGAAATTGTGAGTGCAACTACATGACATGCACCTAAAGGTAATGTGCATGTATCACTATATATTTTTTTATTATTCTATGCAAAAACATGAAAATAACAATGCAAAACCTATCTACATGCCATGCACGCAAAAGAAATTGAAACTGCACTTTACTTCCAATTCTTGGTGGATTATAGGAAATGGGGTGGAATGATCACAAGATTAAATGACTGAACCTTAAAAGAAAATTATGTGTCCCTCCTTATTGACATGTGTAGTAGTAAAAAGGGTGCTTTCTCTTACATCTGATTAAGGTCTCATTACCATTTGATTAGGTTAGGCTCAAACAACCGTTACTATCCACTTTCCATGAGTCAAAGGGTGTGGGTATGACATATTGGTTCAAAGTTGACATAATCAATCATTTTCATAGAAAAAGTTCCCCAAGGACAACCAAGTAAAGCTATCCAAATGACACAGAAAAATTTTTAAATTCCCTTAATTTCCCATGAAAACAGCAAGATGACAAATTTTAAGACATCCACGATTACACTAGATAGATGTGGATCCTAAATAAAAACTTAAAATTGCAAAAACAAATAACAAAGCAGAAACTAAAACAACTAAAGAAAAGATAAAAGATAGAGCTGTTCCAGCCACCCCCCTAAGCTTGAATCCGACTATGGCCTCATAGTCAAAAACCAACTGAAGGGTGGAACAGTGATACCCTGATCAATCTTGTGAAGGCGGTGGTGGGTAATGTGGTGCCGTAGGATCCCAAGACGGGTACTCCCCCTGGAAGCTTGGATCATAATGGGTCCTCGGCGGAGGCTGTGGATAACCTCCAAAGTAGTCTCGACTCCAGTAGTGGTCGAAGAAGGGCTCCTGCTGCGTCTCTATCCGCTGCAACCGGTTGTGCATTTGTTCTTGGTTGGCGAGGATGAGCCGCTCGTTCTCGAACATAGCCCTTTGATTATCAAGCAACCGGCCCGTTGTCTCATGGATGCCGGTATACAAAGTCATATGCTGGTGCTGCGTCTGCTGGATGTCCTGCAGCATGGTATACATCCCTTGCATGGAGTAGGGATCCGCAGCTGGATGTTCTTGCTGTGGTGATGGCGGCGGGGGCTGAGATGATGAAGATGCACCCGGATGCATCCTAGGACGCTTCCGTGGTGCCACGCGTGCTCGAAGAGGTGTGAAAGCCTCCTCGTCTTCCTCCGCCTCGCCTTCTTGGTCGTCACCTCCGCCTTCTTCTTCCGAGGACTCGATGGCTATGATGGGCCATCGGAAATGCTGCTTGCCCTCGATGTGGAAGACGTCGTCCGGCAGGGATGCCTCCTGGTAAGCTTGGTTGACGTGGCAATGAGCGTACGCCAACCCGTCCCGGAGAAGAATGAGGTTTGAACGGTGCAAGTGTTGCACGTTCACCTTACTCCGCGTAGAAATCGGAGTCATGGACTGAAAGTTCAGCCCCAAGTAAAGCGCCAACTTGGTGACAAGACCACCAAAGTGTATTGGAGCCTTCCTTGTGCTCCGCTTCACCGCCATGACGCGCTGTAACCAGAATGCTCCCCAGTTGCACTCTTGACGCTTCAGGAGGGCGTACAGAAAGAACAAGTCGCTCTCCTGAAACTTGCTCAAAGCAAGATCGCTCCGCCCGAAGAAGGTCAAGCTAAGCATCCTATGCAATACCCGGACGAACGGGTGTTCAAAATCAGCTACCGCGGCGTTGTGGTAGCTCACAGTCTTCCCTGCCGGTACCGTACAAAGCTCGGAGAAGATCTTGTCGTAGTCGGTGCGGGCGTCGGGACGTCGGTGATCGTGGCGGCTGTGGTTCCAGTTGAAGATGTCGTTGAACTGCTTCAACGTGAAGTTGTAATTGGTGTTGAATAGACGGAAAGTCACCCTCCCCTGGATCCACGTCTGGTCCGATGGTACCACGTCGTTTGGTACGACGCAGATATCAAGGGACGCCATGAATTCGGCCACCAGTTCCTTGTATGTGGGCCATTCGCCAAAGAACGGCTGCCCATCCGCATGACAGTCCATCTCATAGAAGCGACCGGTGTGCCGCGCTTGCCCGGCCAACACATAGGCCAAGTTGGCCTCGAATCCCAAGTCCCTGATCATGCCCCGGTCCACATACCGGGTGGCCTCGAACTTCCTCTTCATGATCTCCTCGTACACTTTCCTCGTGTCGATGTTGGCGTGAATAAGGCGTGGACGAGAGATAGAAGCTGTTGGAGGAGGAACAAACTCCTCGATCACCATTGGATGCGCGCTCGATGAAGATGCTCCGCCCGTATGCACCATGTTTGCGAGAAGAAGAGATTAAGAGAAAAGAGCTCGGTGAAGATGGAGAGAAAATCTCCGCTCGATGAAGATCTTTGCTCGGTGACGCTTCTCCGCAGGTGTAGAGGGCTCGGGGGAGTGCTCGACGCAATGGGGGGTACTTGCTCTGAGGGTGTGATGTCATATGACGTTGCAAGTCCCCTTTTATAAACTTGATCGGCGCCCCTGTTAACCCGTCGATACCATCGACGCGGGTCGATGGTATCGACACGTCTCGCGGGTAGCCGTCTCTGTCGCTGGCATCGACGGCTGACGTTTGCTGGATCGCGAAACCCGGATCGCTGACGAGTCGATGCCATCGACGGATGTCGATGGTATCGACGCAGCCCCCGGATCGCTGACGTGGCTGTCGCGGTCGTCGCCGATGTCTTCATTCGGATTGGTGACATGTCCGTCGATACCATCGACGAGTGTCGATGGTATCGACCTGCATTTGTTGCAACACCTCCGTTTCTGGCTCTCCCCTGTGATGATGTCGATACCATCGACGAGGCCGTCGATGGTATCGAGTTGACTGAGCAAAACTTGTCTGAATATCTCCAGAGATCTCGATGGTATCGACAGGGGTGTCGATACCATCGACTTTATCCTGGAGATCAACCTTTGACCATGTCGATACCATCGACAAGGCCGTCGATGGCATCGACACAGTGCGATTTTTTGCTGGTTGCAACCTGTGCCCAAGTCGATGCCATCGACTGATGTGTCGATGGTATCGACTCTGCCTAATCCTGCACAATTAACAAACGGATCAAGGTATCATTTTTAAACTAAAATCTAAACGAATTAAAAACAATCTATCACTAAAATGAAACTAGCCTAATGTACCGTTGGTTGGGTTGCCTCCCAACAAGCGCCCTTCTTTAGCGTCTTAGGCTAGACGGTGTGACGATTGTCATCTCTTCACCTTGGAAATTGCACTTAGAGGATCATTCGGTAATTTGAATTCAACACGATCTCCTCCAATGCCCAAAGACAGAGTACCTCTCCCTAAGGCAGTCACGACATCTGCCGTTGCTTGAAACGGTCTTCCTAGAAGAATTTCACAGCTTTGGAGTGGTGGCATGTCTATGACGACAAAGTCCACCGGGAATACGAATTTGTCAACCTTAACTAGCACATCTTCACATACTCCATAGGGTCTCACTGTCGACCCATCTGCCAATTCAATTGTCGCAGCCAAATTCTTGATCTCCTTTAACCCTAGCTTCTGAAAAGTAGCCAAAGGCATGAGATTGATACTAGCGCCGGAATCACATTGCGCTCTAGAAACATGTTGACCACCTATTGAACACGGAATGTAAAAAACTCCTGGGTCCTTTCTCTTCCTTGGTGAACTCCCATGAATCATCGAGCTCACCGTCTCATTCAACCAATAAATTTCATCATCATTTATCCGCCTCTTCTTGTTGATGATCTCTTTAATGAACCTCCCGTAGGCGGGCACTTTCTCAATCATCTCCACCAGCGGAATGTTGATATGCAGCTTGCGGAATATTTCCAAGAATTTCCTATAGTGTCGGTGCTCCTTCTTCGGCTTTGGATTGTCCCGATTTGACACATCTGCCGCATTGACACGCTTGTGAGGAGGCACATATGAGTCTTTCGGGGGTACCTCCCCTAAGCTTGCTTCACTCACTATCTCGGGCGTGTGCTTTTGCAAGTCATCCTCATTAGTAGCAGCTTGTTGTGGTTCCTCTTCCACCTTCTTTGTCTCCGCATGTGCACAAACTTGCACTTCTTCTTTTTGCCCAGGTGGAGATACAGTATTCACAACTCTATCAGATTTTCTGAAGAAAGGATTTCCACCCGGCAGTCCATAGTACGTGCGTGGAAATGGTATTGCCGGTGTTGTGCCATCTGCAACTTCTTGCACCTGAGATTCTTCTTCATTACTCACCACAGAAATGTATTTGACCTGATGGTGCGCTTGAACCACATTCGCGTTCTCGGCTGGTTTCTGTTGATTGGCGTGCTTGATAGCCGCCACCTCACTTGAAATCTGT
This sequence comes from Alisma plantago-aquatica, assembly GCA_963693085.1. Classification (NCBI taxonomy): domain Eukaryota; kingdom Viridiplantae; phylum Streptophyta; class Magnoliopsida; order Alismatales; family Alismataceae; genus Alisma; species Alisma plantago-aquatica. The sequence continues at coordinate 905,377,612 of OY856411.1, forward strand.
GCCACGGTGGTCTCCAATGCCCGCATTTGCGCTCCATGGCTTTGCAGCGTCTGCCCAAATTTGGTTAGAATATCACCTTGAGATTGCAGTTGTTTTCCAAACATGGCCATCATCTCTTGGTTTTGCTGGACCATTTGACTTAGCAATTCAGTGTTCTTGTCCTCAGCTTTCGGTTGTGGCTTTGCATCCGGATCTTGTAGAAAGTTATTCGGATCCTTCCAAGAAAACTTTTTGTCTCTCCTCCATGCATAGTCATTATTTCTGTAGCCCTGTTGTTGCATGAATTTAACCTGGGCTTCCTCATCCTCAGATGCATCTTCCTTAGACAGTAACTTCTTGGCTAGGAGATCTAACTTATCATTCAGCTCCTTGACTGCTTTAGATTCCCCTATCGCTCGAACATGCTCAACTTTATCCCGGTCACCCCATGATTGTTTTCTGGACATGTTCTTTAAAATCTCCCAGCACCTATCATCAGTGTTGTTTAAGAAAAATCCGGACCCGGCTGAATCCAAATTGCTCCTATCGTGCTCGGAGAGAGCAAAGTAGAAGATCTTCACTTGGGTTTCCTTGTCCAATCCATGATGTGGACATCTCCTCAACATGACTTGAAATCGCTCCCAAGTCTCGGAATAGGTTTCACCCGCCTGTTGGGTGAAATTGTGGATCTTTCGGATCATATCATTGGTCTTCTCAGGAGGGAAGAACCTCTCGAAGAAAACCTCCACCATGTGATCCCATGACTCAACAAACTCGTCGTCGAGGTTGTGGAGCCACTCTCTTGCTACTCCCGCCAAGGAACTGGGGAATAACTTGAGATAAAGCACATCTTGCGGAAAGCGATCTATCTTCACCATATCGCAGTTCTCCACAAACTGACTAATGTGTGCCACTGGATCTTCATTTTTCAGTCCGTGAAATGCATTGGATTTGACCAAGTTAATCAGTGCTGGGTCGATCTTGTATGTAGGGATGTTTAGCCCTTGTTTCTTTATAGGCCCCTTTGATGCCGAGGAAGAAGACGCCTTGATCTTCTCCCATATTGCCTGTGCTTCAGCCATTACTTCTTCTTGTTCCGGCTCAGATTCAGAATGTATATCACTGTGGTGTTTCTCCTCGTAGTTGTCCTCGTCCTCTGGTCCCGCAGATGGAACCTCAGGTGTGCGATTCACGTAGTCCCGACTACGCGTGTGCACCATGCAAAGCACCTGAAATATGGAAATAGGGGTTCAGTACAATGCTTTAGTCGAGTCAACACTAATATAGAGAAATAAAGGAATTTTTGAAATTGTTTTAAAATAAATAAAAAAAATGTGGCCTAGAGTGGCCGCTCTTAGCACTCAAAGTGCCAATAATTCGCCGTTTCCCCGGCAACGGCGCCAAAAACTTGACGTGTATTTTACTACGCGCTTAAACGCAAGTATACGCGTCGAGTAATATAGGCCTTGTGAGGCCCGAGTCGAACTCAGGGATACGTGAATTATTGGAGACTTCTACTAACTAATCGCAATCAGCTAGACCGATTAACAAAGTAGAATTTGTTGTTGAAATTAAAAGAAAATAAAAATGAAACAAAGAAAATAATCGATTAAAGGTTAATTTAATCAATTAAAAGGATATCTTTAGGATGGCGGTTTCACCGCGGGTCAACATTGTATTAGATTTCATATAATTCCTCACACTTCTCTCTCTATCCGGGTAGTGGCCTGAAATGAGAATTACCCACTGTCGTGGTGTAATTCACTACTTAGGTTTAGGTTGATTCCACCGTCGTAGTAATCATTCCCCTAAACTAAGCGCATTAGGATCGGTCCCTCAGTTCCCACCATTAATTTTACAACTCCTTTGTCAAGGGTTTTATTAATTAATGTAGAATTCGTTTCTTTTCAACCGTTAATCCTTCTGTCGAAGTGATTAAGGGCATTAATTTACTATTATGGTGATCAAGCATAACAATAGCAATAGAGAAAACGAATTTATACCACGGATATGAGAGAAAAATATGAATTATCAATATAAAAGCATCATACAATGTATCCCCGGGCTACTCCCGGTCCTAAAGATTGAGGGTTTTAGCCTCTCATGTTCATCTTACACAAATACATGGTAGAAATTGGGGAATTCATAAGAAAAACGTGAAATAGATGGGAAAACCCCTGAACGGAGAAGAACCGGTGGATCCTTGGCGTAGAACACAGCTTCCCCCGCCTGTCGATGGTGGAAATTGTCTTCGGCAGCGTCCGAATCACCCGGTATGAGCTTCTCGGCCTCCGTTCTCCTTTCTCTCCTCCTCGGCACTCGTGCAATCCAAAAATCAGATCCTCCTTTTTCTGGGCGGCCGTCATTAGGTATAAGTCCCTAATTAGGTCGTCAAATAATGACAGCCGTCCGATTGATATCAAAACAGATCCAACGCATATCTGCCGGCGTCGATACCATCGACGCGGGTCGATGGTATCGACCCAGCGGATTAGCGGCAGCTTTCCTTTCTTTTATTCTGAGCGCCTGTGGTGATCTCGATACCATCGACTTGGGTGTCGATGGTATCGACTCCTTTAGCGTCGGTTGTTGTCGTTTAGCGACGCTGTAGCTCTCCTTGTGTCGATGGCATCGACATCCGTCGATGGTATCGACTTAATCCTCGCTAGCAGCCTAGAGACATCTCGATGCCATCGACTTGGGCGTCGATGGTATCGACTCTGTATTGCTCTTCTCGGCTGACAACCTGTGGCTTGGTCGATGGTATCGACACCCGTCGATGGTATCGACGGATGTAGATACTTGTTTTTCCTGAAATTGTACAACAAGACCAAATAAATCCACACGATTTATGATAAGATGATCAATAATGCTTAAAATAATGAAATAAAGGGGATTTGATATAAAATGATGGCAAAGACCAAATAAAGTGAATTATGCAATATTATCCATGAAAATGAGTAATTAAGGCACAAAACACAAATGAAAAAGGTCTATAAATGCGACTCAAAATCATCGCATCAAGCCCTCAAATTATGATATGAGGGATGTCAGCTTGTCTCCTGCCTTGCAGTTAGAGCAAGGTAGTGGGGCAGCTGACCCCACGACCATCCCAGACACAACTCATCTAGATCGTGGGGCGAGAGGGGAAGATAACCAACCAGTAATCTCGCCTTGTTGATACGAATATCTTGACCCCTGACTTAAGAGTAGACGGTGAGAAACCATGAAGAAGGAGTTGCCACCCCCTTACCCCGTCTCCACTGGTTATTATAGCTAAAGGATGGGATCATGGTAAGAAGAACAAGGAGTCAGAGAGGATATCAGAGGTATATAAGAAAGGGAAAAGGAAGGGTGATGTCTGAGGAGAAGAACTCACGTTAAATCGTGAACTTCAGTGGCGGTTTAGCTGAGTGCCGAAGTCCATCATTCTGAGGAAGAAGATGGATCTTGGAGGAGGTTTCAGGATCTTCACAACATCTATGGGGAGGTGTGGTCGAGTTCTTGGTGGCCGTGTGATTCTTTCCAAAGCCTTAGATCGAAGATCCATGGCAGAAAGGCTAGGCACCTCTCTTCATCTTCCGTTCATCAATGGCTGTTGCCGACGAGCCAACCCGAATGGAGCTCTAGAGGTGAGAAAGTGGATACCTGAAGCCCAGGAAGCTTGAAATTCTGATACTAAGCTAATAGTTGCTTTAGGAGTTGAAGAAGAGCACTCCAACTCTATTTATTGCTCACTGTAGGTTTTCCCTCACAACGACGCCCTGTGAAATAGGGGCACGCGAGCGCTTGGTCTCGCGTATGCAGAGAAAGCGAGAAAGAACCGGACAGGCGGCTCCTCAAATCAGGTTCAGAACCCAGAATCGCTCCGACCAAGAGTGGGAAAAGGAGGAGCTGCATCAACCCTAGGGGACACATGGCGACTCCGGATTGGCCAAAAGGTAAGAAAATCCTAAAATTACCTAGATCTTTGATAAATCATAGTAAATATCTTGCTTATTAGAAAACTACAAATAATATACTAAAATTCTCAAAAAATTGAGTAGAACAACATGGAACCTCTATATTAGTCTTTTGATGCTTAAATATTAGTGATACCATGTAATATGTATAATGCTTATTTCATGGATAATAAATATCAAACTTTGGCCTAAAATTATGAGAATGTGCTAGTAACCCTAAATGGTATGCATAATCCACTTGAGGTCAAATATTATGATGTTGATGCACGAAATCATGTAATTTGCTCCATATGGATGATAACGGCTAATAACCCTATTTAATGTGCAATAATTACAAACATGCCCAAGAAACCTTGGAAATTACAAAATAAGCTCATATCAGTAGTTGGAAGCTAATATGTAAGTTTTATATCACTTAGATGCATAGAATTCCTATTCTTTGAAGATGACCTTTAATACATGGGTTGTAACCCTAATTTGAATAATACATGTAATTAATCTAGGGTTAATACATGCAAATAATGATATGGAAACTAATGTTCAAATGATGCACCACAATATGGAATATGACATCAGTAAGATAATTACACGATGACAAGACAAGTTATAATGAGATATCATAATGACCAAGCTAAACCCTAGAATGGACATAACTAGGGTTAAGATGAGATATAAGTAATGATGGGAACCTGATGATGGTACATGATTTTATCTTAATCGGGTTTGACCAAGGACATAGTTGACATTAAGATGTGATATGTGATGATTAGGTTTGTCTTGATCAAGGTACGCCATTACCTCTTACTTGGCTTATTATACAATATGCTTGGTTTATATGTGTAGTAAACACTTGGCATATGACATTATATGGAATAATTATTCTTGAATGATATGTTTCTTGATGTTTTTCATACTTATATGTCTATGAACATATGAAACATGAGATATCTAATTCATTATATGATGGCACTAAATCTCTTTGGTAGAATAGTACATTGATGAAAGTACTAAATATCTTTGGCAGAATAGTACATGTGAGCACTAAATTTCTTTCGCAGAATAGTGCATTTATGAAAGTACTAAGTCTCTTTGGAAGAATAGTACATGTGAGCACTAAATCTATTTGGTAGAATAGTGCATGTGGTTGATCAATTGTACATATAATGGAAAGTCATGGTAAAACATGTGTTCTCTTTTGTTAATGAACATATTTGTGTAAGTATATGCCTTTTCTCATATTTCTTTATAACTGCCAAGTATTAGTTTTATCTTATTTCCAAGCTTAGTAATGAGAGGTATATAAAAAGTGTTGGGTTTTGTGGGACAAAACAGGCAGTGGAAACAAAATTTTTATCTAACCACAAACCCATAACTAGCAGATCGCGTCAACAACTATGCAATAGGAAGGATGGTTTAGCAAGATATACCTGGTCCTGAGGCTTGCTCAGTGACAATACCTCATAGCTAGTGTGGTCTTCAACCACCTAGTCTTTGATGACATATGTGCATCTCCTAGTCTTAACCCAGACTGCGGTTGACAGTCGTCCTCCTGAGCGGATGAAATCTCCCACCTCTATAGATAGTCCACATAGACCACGGTGAAACAAGGATCTTTTCTCATGAACTGGGAAACCAAACACTTGCTCGTTGGTCCAAGTGAACTGATCAGTTAACTAGAGTGAACCGGTCGTCTCACTGACCACGAGACGGTCGATTCATTTAGTGAACCGATCAGTTAGTGATCCTATTTTTGCAGAACTTAGTCAATGTAGTTCTCAATCAATCTGAGATTCCAATCAATTGGTTCAACACTTGAACTTGATGATTCTGAGTCAAGACTATCGATTGAATGCTTAATTGAGTACCTTTGTGAGACCCCTAACCTTGCTTAAAGTTTTGAAAAAGCTTAATTGTCATTATTGAATTCTTATAACCGCAATATAACCTTTTGATATGCTTTGAAATCATAATACAAGCTTAAGATTCAAATTTGGTCCAATTTGGACACTGTTTGAGCAAGTAATGCAATTTTATGTACATTTTGGACTTCTTGCAATTTACCCAATTGAGAGGTTTTCTTTGCAATTTATCACTTGAATTATATTCCATGGATATTCTGTAACGACCCCACCTTCTGGTAACCCCCAATTAAGGGAGACCAGGAGGTCAGAGCCGTTATCCTAATTTTCAGATCAAAGGTTCAACAAATAATCAATAATAATTATCAAATTCTACCAGACTATACTGAAAAATTGTGATAAAATAAAAATTTTCATACTTTTTGAAAACTTATATTTCTAAACTTCTATCCACGTATGAATTCTATTCTAACTAATCCTCCTTGGACATTAATTCATGTATTCACAATATGCCAATTTATTGTTTGTCCTTTTGGGTTTGTACTTAAAACACCGACAAACAAAACGTCGGTCATCATAAAGCTGGTATGTGGGGGAAACAATAATCATGCAATTAATAACAACATATTGCAATCAATTACAGTTTAACAAACAACTTTATGTTTTAAATATAACTGCTCGATCCATACACACCCTATCTTCTGCGTTGTCACTGTAGTGGACCTGGATGCTACCCTCCTTATGGTAGATCCCCATTAAACCCCTCATGACCCTACCTAACAGGTGAATCAATTTCTAGGGTTGAGTCACATGGCACTACCCATAGGTGGTCCACTCCTTAACTCATGGTGTGCTAAAGAGTCTCATGGCACTACACGTGGGTAGCCCAATTTCTAACTCATGATAGCCTAGACCTTGCTCTAGGTTACCCTTTTTAGCATTAGCAAAGCCATAGAGGAGGACCCAAATCTAAGTCACTTATATATATATATATATATATATATATATATATATATATATATAGTAATAATCATAGTCACTTTATACTTGCATGAAATAAAAGTCATCCAAGCAGTTATTTTTAGGCAATCGATAAAACGTTCGGGAATCACTGTGAAACTAAAGCGATTATCCATAAGCGTAACCACATACCTGTAACTGCAGATTTGGAGACAGAATCAACTATGTAGAGAAAACCCAATCAAGCAAGAAAAATGCACAGAAATCCTGAAATAAACATACAAACTTCCTTTTATCAAAATTTATCCAATTTCATCTTATTCCTTAGGATTTCTATTCCAATTTTAGGGTTTCCTTTGAAATTAGGGTTTTGCCTCCACTTTTAGTATTATGAACCCTAATTCAACAAAACTACATATAACCTTTAAATTTCTCATTTTAATACTCCTAACAGACTTAGGATCATTATTTAGTAACTTATTTCCTTAATCCGATAAAACATGGTTTTTCTCCTTTTTCACCCTAAATTAGGGTTTTGATATGTATTATCCTTCATTTGTAGATTAAAACCCTAAATTAGTCAACTTTGCTTGCAAAATAGATGAAAACTCTATTTTAATATTCAACAGGTTAATACTTCTCAAATTAACCTATTAAATCACAAAGATTCATCCATTACACTTAATTAGGGTTCCTAATTACCTTTTAATCCCTTTTTCTACCAAATTGATAAAAGCTTGCAAAATGAGATAGAACTAGGTTACCAAACCATTTTTATATTGTTCCTTGTATTTTTCTAAGAAACTTTCATGTATAAACTTTTCTCATTGGAGATTCCTAGCTATTTCTATGAATTTCACAAGGGAAAGGTATTTTTTGGATTATTCGAGCAGAGAGAGATAATTACTAAAATTTGATGGCCATTTGATCGATGCGTCGCTGGTCCACTGATCAGATATGACGCTCCGCATTGATCGGCTCCACTACATGAGTCAATTAAGTGTGTCGGCCCTGGATTGTTGGATCTCCTCGCGAGTCCACGATAGTCCCTGATCGCATGGTAGCTACTCGTCTTCTTCTTCTTTCCTTGATTGGGATAAGAATTAATCTTTGCATTAATTAAAAATAAATAAGGAAAGTCAATTGCAGGCATGTCTGGGAAGTGAAATGACCAGTTCACTTGGTGAACCGATCGGCTCACCTGCCCAAATGACCGGTTCAGTTATGAACTGCCTGGTTCGCCTACCGCAGTACAATCAGTTCATGGAAAATCTAGACCATTCTACTCCCACACAAATTGAGAACCTTGACCTACCCTCTACTAAAAATAGAGGGGTACATGGGGCTTCTCAGATAACACAGCTCAGATCATCAATTGCTCTGTAAAGTTGTTATCCTCCCTAGTTTTGGTAACTAAGAGAGCCCAAGAAAGTTCTACCTATCCAAGGAGGAACAATGAGGGAAAGACAACTGTAAAAAAGTGACTGGTGGTGGGAGAGTTTGTCGGTGACTAGTATGCTGACAGAAGGGGATGACTCCTTCTAGTCTGTCCTTAGGTTCGAAACAATCCTATCATTCTTGGCACGATACCAACTGTCTAATAGAAACACGCACAAAGTGTGGTCCTATGCCAACAAAGTGGATTCAACTAACATTTGAAACCACACAACCAAACTGTTGATGTCCTGCAATAGAAACAACAACCAACTTCTTACAAAGAGGCTTCTCGTCAACACCTTAGGGGTGTTCCTACATCCAACAAAGAAGGGAGTCAGGATGAAGGATCAGATCCCAGCAGCTCCTTGTTGTAGACTAAACCAGGAGCAAGCTCCGAGGATCATAAGGTCAAACACCTTGAGGGTGCTCTACCTCACAGCAACAAGAGCCAACCACTTCAAGAGCTCGATGCCCCTATTTGCATAGGAGCATTTCATTGAGCAATCGAAGGCGTCCAAGCAACAACATCAAATGAAAGGCGTACAGGGAATGAGCCCTAATCGAACTCCCCCTATCGTGGATACCGGAGCAGCAGGGACCTGCCACCCCCCTTAACCCAACCCTCATAGCACCAAGTGGCCATGGGCCATCCGTCGGATTGGCAGGGGAGGAAGGAGATCGAGCTGCCCTAAACCTTATGGTGGAGCCGTCGAAAAAGAGCATCTGGTGGGGGAGTAGCAGCCGCACAATAGTCGAGGAAGGCCTCCCCGCCAAGTGATTGAAGCCTCCCGCCGCCAAAAGGTGCCGTACCAAGTTCCAGTCGAGGGCGAAGAGGCTTTCTCATCCACTGGATAGTAGGTGCGAGTGAGGAAGGTGATTTAGAGACCCCCTAGCATCACCTACAACTGAGCAACAACATAAAGGTCAAGATCCGGACTGGGACCAGTTCCTATCCATCCATCACGCTTGAATGGAGTGAATTCGTCCAGGCTGATACTCTGATCCACTAGTCTGGGTTGAACCCTACGACGCATCACATCTGCTATGGCCCAGGGCAGACGAGGAAACCGATCGACTGGGCGCCGGCTCCAATAAAACCTCCAGAAAAGACACTGCAGATCTCATAACCCAGCCTTTCGTGGTTGGGGCCAGGGGGAGGGAGGCTTCTCAAATTTTAAGGGAACCTCATTTATGATTTAATCTCTCATGATACCAAAATTGGGATTATTATCTAAAGAAAATGGGTCCTTTCCTTCAGTTACAAGTTAACACTTAAATATTTATATTTTCCACATATTTTCTCTTTCCTGAATCATTATATTGTTATCCTGAGTTCCTTAAACTTCAAGGAACCTTTATATTTTGAAATTCCATCTTGGGAAAATATTTCTTAGCCTTTTATTTTTCTTTTATCTATTTTCTTATTTATTCTTTTATCCAATTCAATTTCTTTTTTTTTTCTTTTCTTCTTCTTTTTCTTTCAATTGGGCTTAATAGCCAATAAAGCCCATTAAGAAAACAAACAAGGCTATTATGCACAAAAATCATTCAAATCAAATCATTAAACCAACCTTTGATCCCTTTTATCTTTTAAAAGGAGATTTCAAATCTCATTACATGGTTTAGAAAAATGGGGTTATAACATCCTCCCCTCATAGGAATTTTGCCCTCAAAATTCAACATTCAAACAAATCAGGATATGCTTTTTCCATGTCCGTCTTCAACTCCCATGTGGATTCATAGTCTCCATGATGCTTCCAAAGAACCTTTACCATCACTATATTTTTAATTCTGAGCTCTTTCACCTTGGTATCTAGAATCCACAAAGGTAACTCAGGATAAGTTAGCTTCCCTTGAAGCTCAATGGGTTCAATGCTCAATACATGGCTCAGATCTGGCACATGTCATTTCAGATTGGACATGTGAAACACATCATGCATCATACTATATTGAGGGGGTAACGCCAAATGATATGCAGCTTCACCAATCCGTTCTAATATTTCAAATAGACCCACATATCGGGGACTCAACTTTCCTCTATTCTTAGCTATAGCTCAGAGCAGTCAGATTTTTAGAAAAACATGTTCTCCCACAGTGAAATGCACATCAGCCCGCCTCACATTAGCATATGACTTATGTCGATCCTGGGCTCTCTTTAGCCTTTGCCTGATCAAAGCAACTTTATCGGCATACACTTGGAGTTCATCTGACCTCAACAAGGTCCTTTCACCAACATCATCCCAGTGAAGTGGTGACTGACACGATCTCCCATATAGAGCTTCATACAGAGGCATCCCAATACTGGCTTGATAACTATTGTTGTAGGCAAACTCAACTAATGGTAGGTACTGCTCCCATGATCCACCCCAATCGAGCACACAAGCTCTCAACAAATCCTCTAAGGTTTGGATTGTCCTTTCTGACTGACCATCTGTCTGGGGGTGATATGCGGTACTGAATTTCAACATTGTACTTAGTTCCTCTTGAACCTACTTCCACAGCTTGGAAGTAAACTTTGGGTCCCTATCGGAGATGATGGAACCGGGTACACCATGCAAACACACTATCTCTCTGATATATAACTCAGCTAAGTCTGATACCTTGGCAGTGGTCTTCAGGGCAAGGAAGTGTGCTGACTTGGCAAGGCGATCTACCACAACCCATATAGCATCATGAACCTTCTTAGTCCGAGGTAGACCCACCAAAAAATCCATGATGATCTGCTCCCATTTCCATTCTGGAATCTCTATAGACTGTAAAAGTCCACCGGGTCATTGGTATTCAACCTTCACCATTTGGCACGTAAGACAGTTGGCCACATATGCCGCAATATCTCTCTTCATTCCTGGCCACCAGAAAAACCTCTGCATGTCCTTAAACATCTTGGTAGTTCCCACCGTGTACTTAGAACCATGAGCCTCTCGTAGGATACATTCCTTCAACGATGAGTCATTAGGAACCCATATTTGATTCTCGAATCTGATCCTTCTGTCTATTCCCAATGAAAGATGGGTATGTGGCTTCTTCATCAAGTCCTTCATCTTGTCAAGTTCCCCATTGGATAACTGTGCTGCTACAATCTCACCTAACAATTCTGACTGTATATGGATGTTGGCCAATTGAACTTAACCACCAAATGGTTGAGGAGACCACTCTGCCATCTCTTCTAAGCTCTTCTACTGACTGGACAAAACATCTGCACACCTGAGTTGTTTTCGACTCAAAGCATCGGCTATGACATTCACCTTCCCTGGATGATAAGCGATGGTGAAGTCGCAATCCGTCATATACTCCATCCATCATTGTTGTCGTAGGTTTAAGTCTTTATGTGTCAGGAGGTACTTTATGCTCTTATGGTCAGTGAGGATCTTAAAAGTAGCACCATACATGTAATGCTGCCAAATCTTCAATGCATGAATGATAGTACCCAGTTCTAAGTCATGCGTCGAGTAAATCACCTCGTTGGGCTTGAGTTGTCGGGAGGCATATGAAACCACATGACGATTCTGTTCCAACACACAGCCAAGACCCATCTTTGATGCATCGGTGAAAATCATGAAACCCTCATTGCCTGATGGTAGGGTCAAAACTGGTGCAGTGGTCAGCTTCTCCTTCAGCTCCTGGAAACGAGCCTCACACACATCATACCACACAAACTTCACATCCTTCTGAGTTAACATGGTCAAAGGCAAGGCGGTCTTTGATAAATCCTTGATGAAGCGCTAATAGTACCCAACCAACCCTAAGAAACTACAAATTTGAGGGATTCTTCGATGCAGGCCAATCTCGAACTGCTGATACTTTAGCTGGATCTACGACGATCATTCCTCCTGAGATGATGTGTCCGAGAAACATGACTCGGTCTATCCAAAACTCACATTTGGAGAATTTCCCGTAGAACTTCTGCTTTCTCAAGATATCAAGGACTTTACTTTGGTTGTCTCGGTGTTGATCTAAGTCATCTAAATAAACCAGTATGTCAACTATGAACACTATGACAAATGAGTCAAGGAAGGGTTGAAACACACTATTCATAAGGTTCATGAAAACACTGGGTGCATTGGATAACCCAAAAGGCATAACCACAAACTCATAGTGGCCATAACGTGTTCTAAAAGCTATTTTCGGGATGTCCTCATTCTTGACTCTCAACTGGTGGTAACATGATCTTAAGTCAATCTTGGAAAAGACTCGAGCAAACTTCAACTGATGAAACAAGTCATCTATCCGTGTTTATATAAGGGTACTTGTTCTTAATGGTAGTCTGGTTGATCATCCGGTAATCTATGCACATTCAGAGTGAACCATCCTTTATCTTTACAAAAAGAACCGGTGCTCCCCATGGTGATGTTCTAGGGCGGATAAAACCCTTGTCAAACAATTCCTACAATTGTTTCTTCAACTCGAGCAATTCCGCAGGGGCCATCCTATAAGGTGCTCGTGAAATAGGGCTTGTCTCGGGAGCTAGCTCTATGAAAAAATCTACCTCTCTCTCAGGAGGAATCTCAGGTAGATCATTTGGAAAAACATCTACATAGCTCCTAACTACCTCTATTTCTTCTAAAGGTTGCATACTGGGTTCTGGCTCGGTGACTACTGCCAGGAAAACTCGACATCCTTTACTCATCATCCGCTCTGCTTTCAAGGATGACACATATAGGATGGTGGTGGCATCTTTCCTACCCCTAATGATGAAAGGTGGGTGACCTAGTTTCTTAATGATCACTTTCTTCTCCCTACAGTCAATATTGGCCCTATAAGTATAAAGCCAGTCCATACCAATGATCACATCAAAGTAATTCATATCAAAAAGGATAAAGTATGTAGGAAACTCATGATCTTGATATTTCATAGGTAACACCAGAGTTTTCAAAAGAGATGTAAAGATTCGACCACTCGGGGTTGTAACATCTAAGACATATCCTAAATCCTTGATATCCAAACAAAGCATAGTTGTGAGATTTCTCGAAATGAAAGTATTAGTAGATCTAGAGTCAAACAAAGCTTTTACATTGTGTCCCATGACTTCAAGCATGCCTACATTGTTTTTCACCATAAATTAGACTAGTACATGCTTAATTGAAAACATAAGGGAACACTCTAAGGGTTATTACCCTCGATCAACGATTAGCATTTGCTTGAGCTTCCTCATTATCAATAGCAAACACTCAGGCCTGTCTTCTTTCTCCAGCATGTGGGGCGACAACTATAGGTGGGGCTTCCACAGGTGGGGCTGCTACTGGTCCTGGTCCTCTTGGATCTGGCAGAGGGTAAACAGATTGTAGGTGTCCTTCGTGATGGCACTGAAAGCATGTCTTCTTCTTTTAGCGACACTCACTAGCGTGCCCCTTTCCACAGGTGCGACATAGCAGCCGGTTGTTCTCTTGATGGGGGTTTCCTTTTCCTCTATGTTTTCCTTTGGCATGATTACGCCCTTGACCTTTCTTGTGGTTGTTCTTCTGGCCTTGGGTTCCTTCAGTGAAACCCAAATATCCCCTGGGTGGATTCTGAACTGGCATCACTGTCCTCTCCATGTCTAAAGCAGTGTTGTAAGCTTTGGCAAAGGTTTTAGGTTTACTTGCCATCACATGGGGCTTGATGACAGGGTGAAGATGCTCTAAGAAGTGATCCACCCTTCTTTCCTCATCCATCTTATACCCAAAATGCTCTAGGATTCAAAACTTGCACCCAAAGTCTGCCACGGATGAGTTTCCTTGAGTCATGTTGGTGAACTCCCTTTCCTTTTCCTTCTTAGCTGAGACAGGGATGAATCTGGTGGTGAAGATCGTCTTGAAGTCAGCCCATGCCATTGGTTCCTCCGTCAGATTTTGGCCTATGATGTGAGTCTCCCACCATATCTTGGCTGCTCCTTCCAAGAGGTGAGCAGCAAAGAGGACCTTCTTGCTTGCCTGTACTTCAAGCATGCAGAATCCATTCTCGACTGCAAGCAGCCAAGCTTCCACCTTGTCGACCACTTTAGACTTATCTTCTCCCCAAAACGTTTCAATGTTTAGCTTGACGAAGTCCAAGATGGGGCTCCCAGTCGAGGACGAATAGGAAACGACTCGCCATTCTCACCTCTAGGTATATCTCAGAGGGCCAAAGCTCTAATGGCCTCCGTCATCCACTTCTGTTGCTCCATCCACAAGGCATCAGGGGTGTGGATCATCATGGTTGGTTCTGGACCACCAGCTTGCTCCTCTTCCATCTTGGCCTCCTCCTCGTACACATGTTGCTCCTCGTACCCCTAGTCCCCCTCTTGATCAAGGTTGCTGAAGGGTATCAGGTCAGGATTGGGGACCTTATGAGTGGTTTCTTCAAGTCTCTTCCTCTTCTTTGAGGAATCTCCACCATGGTTCCTCTTCCTCTTCTCGGAAGACACTTTCTGTAACGCCTGGGCCCACTGCCCAAGGCTCTAGTAGAGTTTTAGGAATGACGACTGGCCCCATAAACCACCACTAGCCTTAACTGCGCACTTTGTCCACACTGACGCGCAAGTCTGGATCAACTTCCCGACTGGTCACCCTTCCTAGTACTACTCCAAGCTGAGCACGCTTAACTATGGATTTCTTTAGTGATGGGCTCCCAGAAAAGGAGGTGCACCTTGGTGATATGGGTAGTCCAATCATTCCTTTTAAGATCATGTTATCCTAGGCCTCAAACCTGGGATGTTACAATCTCCCCCACTTAGACTCTTGACGTCCTCGTCAAGGCTCAACTATATGGCCTCATAATCTGACCCCATTTCAGTGTAGACCCACAATGGCCCATGGACACTTAGCTCCCGTCCACGGCTACCAGCGCAAGGGCGGCTCCATCTCGTCTCTACAGATAGCCCTTTCCAACTTGCCTAGACCGCACGACTCAAGACTGGCATGCCACATGCCCATGTGGGCCCCACCTACTGGAGGGGTTATGGCTCTGATACCATTTGTAACGCCTGGGCCCACTTCCCAATGCTCTAGTAGAGTTTCAGGAATGACGACTGGCCCCACAAACCACCACTAGCCTTAACTGCGCACTTTGTCCACACTGACGCGCAAGCCAGGATCAACTTTCCGACTGGTCACCCATCCTAGTACTACTCCAAGCCGAGCACACTTAACTATGGAGTTCTTTAGTGATAGGCTCCCGGAAAAGGAGGTGCACCTTGGTGATATGGGTAGTCCAATCATTCCTTTTAAGATCATGCTATCCTAGGCCTCAAACCTGGGATGTTACACTTTCCCTTTGTGTGAAGGTCCACCACCATTGGTGGCATCTGGGACAGCCATAGTCTTCACGCGAGCCATCTGCATAAGCATACAAATAGATCTTTTCGTCTATACCTTTAAGCTAATTATACTTATGTCGATGATGTCGTATTACATATCTTTTATTATTTTGATGGAGGATTCCTTAATCCTTAACTTACTTACCCATACCACATGAGGGTGAGGAAGAGAGAGAAAAACCCTAACTATTAAAATACTTAATAGAATGTGATGAGAAGGGATGAATAAGATGAGAGAGTCCTAAAGGTATATTACTTTGAGTCAAATCCTAAGACATCGGCCAGGCAGTCACATTGATCTGGGAGTCCTCGTATTCTGACTAGTGGTGTGAAGGAAAATATTGCCAGCCCCCGGACATGATCCTTTTCCAGACACCTCTATCTTTCGGATAATCCTATAATAACTCCCTTGGGTTCTATAGAGTTTGTAAAAATACTATAATTTATTAATGGTTAAGTGAGGAACCTAGGCTTTGATACCAAATGTAATGACCCCACCTTTTGGTAACCCCCAATTAAGGGAGACTAGGAGGTCAGAGCCGTTATCCCAATTTCCGGATCAAAGGTTTGATAAATAATCAATAATAATTATCAAATTCTACCAGACTATACTGAAAAGTTGTGATAAAATAAATTTTTTGCATACCTTTTGAAAACTTGGATTTCTAAACTTCTATCCATGTATGAATTCTATTCTAAGTAATCCTCCTTGCACATTAATTCATGTATTCACAATACGCCAATTTACTATTTGTCCTTTTGGGTTTGTACCTAAAATGTTGAGAAACAAAATGTCGGTCAGCATAAAGCTGGTATGTGGGGGAAACAATAATCGTGCAATTAATAACAACATATTGCAATCAATTATAGTTTAACAAAAAACTTTATGTTTTAAATATAACTGCTCGATCCATACACACCATATCCTCTGCGCTATCCCTGCAGTGGACCTGGATGCTACCCTCCTTATGGTAGATCCCCATTAAACCCCTCATGACCCTACCTAACAGGTGAATCAATTTCTAGGGTTGAGTCACATGGCACTACCCGTAGGTGGCCCACTCCTTAACTCATGGTGTGCTAAAGAGTCTCATGGCACTACACGTGGGTAGCCCAATTTCTAACTCATGATAGCCTAGACCTTGCTTTAGGTTACCCTTTTTAGCATTAACAAAGCCACAAAGGAGGACCCAGATCTAAGTCGGTTATATATATATATATTTATAGTGATAATCATAGTCACTTTATAGTTGCATGAAATAAAAGTCATCCAAGCAGTTATTTGCAGACAACTGATAAAATGTTTGAGAATCACCGTGAAACTAAAGAGATTATCCATAAGCGTAACCACATACCTATAACTGCAGATTTGGAGATAGAATCAACTATGTAGAGAAAACCCAATCAAGCAAGCAAAATACACAGAAATCCTGAAATAAACATACAAACTTCCTTTTATCAAAATTTATCCAATTTCATCTTATTCCTTAGGATTTCTATTCCAATTTTAAGGTTTCCTTTGAAATTAGGGGTTTGCCTCCACTTTTAGTATTATGAACCCTAATTCAACAAAAATACATATAACCTTTAAATTTCTCATTTTAATACTCCTAACAGACTTAGGATCATTAATTAGTAGCTTATTTCCTTAATCCGAAAAACATGGTTTTTCTCCTTTTTCACCCTAAATTAGGGTTTCTATATGTATTATCCTTCATTTATAGATTAAAGCCCCAACTTAGTCAACTTTTCATGCAAAACAGATGAAAACTCTATTTTAATATTCAACAGGTTAATACTTCTCAAATTAACCTATTAAATCACAAAGATTCATCCATTACACTCAATTAGGGTTCCTAATTACCTTTTAATCCCTTTTTCTACCAAATTGATAAAATTTTGCAAAACGTGATAGAACTAGGTTAACAAACCATTTTTATATTGTTCCTCGTATTTTTCTAAGCAACTTTCATGTATAAACTTTTCTCATTGGAGATTCCTAGCCATTTCTATGAATTTCACAAGGGAAAATTCTTTTTCTAGATTATTCGAGCAGAGAGAGATAATTACCGAAATTTGATGGCCAATTGATCGATACGCTGCTGGTTCGCTGATCAGATCTGACATTCCACATCGATCGACTCCACTATGCAAGTCAATTAAGCATGTCGGCCCTGGATCGTTGGATCTCCTTGCGAGTCCACGATAGTCCCTGATTGCACGGTAGTTGCTCGTCTTCTTCTTCTTTCCTTGCTACTCAAACCGCAGTGGCGCAGAGGTGGAGTCCTCACCGAAGAGAGAGAGGGTGCGGGAACTTAGGAAGTGGCTGTCGGGGTTCGTGAGGGTGAGAGGAAGTGAGAGGGGACCTATTTATAGGGTGTGGGGTCTTCCATAGGGTTCCTTCCACCCTACCGCCGCCCTAGTCCTCGACCCAATTGGGCGTTTCATGTAGACGCTTCCAGAGACCAACAAATCGGGGTCTAGGGGGTTAAGGATCCTCTCCCAGACTCAAAGCAGTTGTTTCCAAGCTCGCACATTCATTGGATTGCGAGAAAATCGAAGGGGAAAGTCCCCTTGTAAATAGCCCGAGACCGAGTTCCACTGGAACTCAACAATGTGTGGTACCCATTGAATCAAAATCCAACGGCCCACATCTCGTGCATTCAACCAAAAAGGAAGGGATTTTCCTATTTTCAAAATAAATCCATATTTTGAGGATAAATTTAAACAACCATAACTCCCAAATCATAACTCCTTTTTTTCTCAAATTTTAAGGGAACCTCATTTATAATTTAATCTCTCATCATACCAAAATTGGGATTATTATCTAAATAAAACGGGTACTTTCCTTCAGTTACAAGTTAACACTTAAATATTTATATTTTCCACATATTTTCTCCTTCCTTAATCATTATATTGTTATCCCGAGTTCCATGAACTTCAAGGAACCTTTATATTTCGAAATTCCATCTTGGGAAAATATTTCTTATCCTTTTATTCTTCTTTTATCTATTTTCTTATTTATTCTTTTATCCAATTGAATTCCTTTTTTTCTTTTCTTCTTCTTTTTCTTTCAATTGGGCTTAATAGCCAATAAATCCCATTAAGAAATTAAACAAGGCTATTATGCAAGAAAAATCATTCAAATCAAATCATTAAAACAACCATTGATCCCTTTAATCTTTTAA
Organism: Alisma plantago-aquatica; assembly: GCA_963693085.1. Taxonomy (NCBI): domain Eukaryota; kingdom Viridiplantae; phylum Streptophyta; class Magnoliopsida; order Alismatales; family Alismataceae; genus Alisma; species Alisma plantago-aquatica. The sequence continues at coordinate 905,396,270 of OY856411.1, forward strand.
AAGGAGATTTACAAATCTCATGATATGGTTTAGAAAAATGGGGTTATAACATATTCTCTCATCATTCTGGAGCTTGTTGATCCATGCGATGCCTATTTAAACCTTGGTTTGAAGGTGTTTTCCTCAAGGGTATTTTAAGGTTTACCCCTTCATGGATGAGCTACCTTTACTAGCTATCAACTAATGAATTATTTGATTGGCTTGTAAATTAGACAAAGGAAAGCTAAGCATGTCTATATGTATGGTGGGGGAGCCACTTGTGTGTATGTTTGTATATTCTTAATATTTTAAGGCCATGGACACTTGGAAAGATACTAGAACTTTAACTTTTTGTTTTTCTTTATCTTAAAGTTTCATATACTTATTCCTAGGCACACAAATGAGCCATTTGCTTTCCAACACTTCCCTCCTTGTACAAACCTCATTCTCCCTATGTGATTATGTGAATTTCCTATCCAAGGAAGAAGAAAAAGGGGATCTTCTTGGAAAAAGAATCTAGGGTTGTAATTGACTTCCTTTTAGGATTTAAAAACCTTCCTTCTAGTGATCTTGACCTAAAAGAGTAAGAATCCCCTTCTTTCCTCCATTTATTTCTTTGTTATCCTTCCTCCTATGTTTCTCCAGGTCATATGGTTGTTGTTCCATGGTAGAAATTGCTCTAAAGCTCTAAAATCTTACCTTTCTTGCTCCTTATGCTTAGGGTTTGCTCATTTGATGAAGAAAAGGTGCTAGATGGATGAGTTCACATCTTATGCTTGGATTTCCTACCCTACCTGCTCATGTTTTCTTCTATTTGTGAGTTTATCTTCTAAGTATAAGCAAGTTTTATAACTTCCTCCACATTTATTGCTTACCATAAGCTTGCTAGCTCGTGTTCTTGCTTTTAAATGATGATCCATGCACTAAAAAGCTATTCTTGACTTGGATTTCAATTTTTATAATATTCCATGTTCTGATTTCAGTTCTAGATGAACATGTGAGCATGTGTACATTATTCCTAAGGTATAATATGACTTGGATCATGTTGGTTTGACAACCTATGGTTCTAAGCACCTATCAACCAATGGTCAATTATAGGGTTATAAGCTGGTTTCTTTTATAAACCCATGACCCAATGATGGTACCATTGCAACAACCCTATGGTGTTGTCTTCATGAAAATTGATGGTCAGGATCAAAGGTTTCAAATGATGGTGACAACCTATCATAACCCCCTTAGGATAGGTATTGGATCAATTTGAAGTTTATTGATCAACCATGAAGTACCCTACTGATGTTATCAATCAATGATGACATTAGCTTAATATTTGATGGTGATTAATGAATATAGTGCTTTTCTAACAACCTATGGTGACTTAATGGTCACTACTGATGGTGGATCAGGTATCCACAACCTATGGTGAGTTAATTATATAGTTGTAGAATCAATTAAGCCTCAGACCAATGGTTTCTTGGGTCACTTGATGCAATGGTCAGACCAATACTGTAATTGATGGTTTTAACATATGAACTTGACCCAATGATCAACATCTAATGTTTATTCTTCCAATAAAGTGGAATGATGGATAATGTAATATTTTGGTCCTAATAATGTGATTTAGACGGTTTCCTTTATATGATTAACTTAAGGATCTCACTTGTTGACAATGGATGTCTTGTTTTAAATGAACAATCGATTGTGGGTTTTACCCTACTCTCGACAGAACCCTTATTGTTGTTAATCAAAGGATGTCTAGGGTTAAATGGTGATTTTTATAGATCACAACTAAAAAACTTCATAGATGATTCATTCAAGGTGTTTACTTATCTAAATGACCAAAGGCTTTACCTTTTCAACATTTCATGGTTAGAAGTTGAAGCCTCAATATTCCCATTGTTTTAGATGAAGCATGTAGTGTAATGTTATGATTCAAATGATGAGAATTTGATGGTTCAATGCCTTAAAATTTAAGTATTACCCTTGCCCTCATATGATTATGATTTATACTCACCATAATGAATTAATGGGTAACCCTAATGAGGTATAGCTTGTTATACCTAGCTTTAATATAACTAAATGATGGTAATTGGGTATGAATAGTCCTTGAATGACTAATACAATCATGGAGTACTTTGTTATTGTTGTTGAAACCCTAGTATTCTATAACCTGATGGTTACACCTTGAATTATGTGTGGGTTCATACTTGATAATACTATGGAATGTGATGGTGATGCTTCACCTTATGCATCCATGATCTAATGGGTAGCCATGAGTTAGGGTTTGGGTAGGAGTGCTGATTAGTAACATTAATATAAATTATATTGCTGAACCTAACTCTAACACAAATAGATAAAGATGAATATTCATGTTTAACCTTCTTATATGATGGCATGTTGGTGAAATAACCTCCTTAATATGAGAATAACCTTAATGTGTTAATTGGGGGTTAACATAACCACATGGTTGATACTTTCTTATGCTAAACATGTGCATTATGAATATGATGAGGGTTAATCATATCTAGATTCCTTGCATGTTAATGTAATAAAGGAATGTTCTTAATGTTAATATAACCCTGCTATGATTGTTTATGAATATCTCCTAACTCATTAATGCAATATTGTGCTGATCCGGTGTATTATATGTAAGTGATGTTGTTGAGCCTTGTTATAAGGCATGCAAAGATAATGATGATCTTGCAGGGAATAATATGATGATCTTAATGACCTTTGGGCATGGTTGAGTCCTAAATGAGGTGTAATCCTTTTTTTTTATAAAGGTTGATACACTATGATATTGTGAAAAACATTTATATCTCATGATAGTAAGATGACTAGTGTATTCTCATGAATGGCAAGTGAACAGTACCATGTGATGATGAGATGTGAAATTATGTTCCAAACATTTTATATCTTTTAAAAGTTGTGATATTTATATGCTTGGTAGAAGTGAATTAGGGTTTGCATCTCCACTTGTTTGATGCAGCCTTAATTCACCCAATTGGTATAAATAATCATGTGCAACTCTAATCATGTAGTGCCCTGTGTCGTATAGCCATCTTTAGTGTCAGAACATGATGGATGGTGAAACGAGTATTCCTAATGGAAACTTAGAGCACATACTATTGAGTATGTGGGGGTGGCAAGTTGAGGATATATCCTTGTCATCCACAATGCAGGTTGTGGAGGATGGCTATGATCATGCCTCAAACATCTGATGTGATTGAGGACAACTATGGTTGTACCTCGGATTAGAGGGTTTTTATACCCTAGTTTCTAGTGTCATGACCTATACCAAGGGCGGACTAGTGGTTAGCATCTTGACTATATGTCGATGTGGTGGCAACTTTGACTGGTATGTCACTGCCTATTTACTCGTACTGACTGAGGGGAAGAAATCTTAGGATACCGACTCTCCTAGATCTTGTACGGAACCGAATAGCTCTTCACAGGGGTCGGTTGGACTTTGGATGGTACGATTCAAATTCCCCAGGACATAATAAAAGATGTAAGACAGTCATGTAGCATATCTATTTAGGGTTATACACAACACTTCATATTGGGTGATAACCCTTGTTTGCTTTCTTTTCACTGAGATCATGTATAGTACAATAAGAGATAATAGATATGCTTATGCTGTAGTTATGCTCATGTTGTAAACCTGCTTATGTTGTCAAATATACTGACACTGATGGTAAATATGTTGCTTCTAGCTATGTTTAATATTGCTAGCCATGCCTATGTAATTAGAAATGCTTAAACTGCTAATCATGCCTATGTATTTCATTGTGTTATGATGTTAGTTCTACTTATGATATAGATCTGTTCTCTTTATTTGAGATGTCAACATTGATAGCCATGTTATGTTACTAGACATATTCATGATGTCAGGGATGCTTATGCTACTACATTTCTTGTGCTGTTAGCAAGGAATATGATGATAGTCAGATTAATGATAATGATTGTTGTTAGATGCAATTTGATGATATTTGAGTAGATATCTATCCAAAGAAATGGATTTATTTGTTATTTATATATGCATTGATGATTATACTTGTTGTTAAGATTAATTGATTAATCTATTTAGCATACTTGAATTGTTCAATCTATTTAATTGATTATTAAATACTCCAACTACTTAATTTTAAATGTTGTAATTAATAAGCGTTGTTGGAGGTTATATCTCTTGCTGGGACATGGGTCTCACCCTTGTGGTTTGCCACATCTTTTTAGGTAATCTGAAGTGACAAAAACAAACCCGTGGTAGCAAAGAGGAGCTATAGTAATGAATCTTTGAGAAAGTTGATTAGATGTCTAGTGTGTCCTAGAGTCATCCATGTACTCTTAGGTCCGGACATAAAAAGTTTGTATATGATGTATCAAACGAATCGGACTTTTGTTAGCATATTAATGCTTGTCTGTGTGGCATATATGAATATTGTTCCCCTATGTAATATGTTGTGGCTAAGGTGATAGAATAATTTGTATCAAATTCTTGGCATAGTATTAATACAAGAAAGATGTTTGGACTCTTATGAAAATGTTTCTGAGTGGGTGTTGATGTTGAAATTGGTTTTAATTTACCCATATTTTTCAGTATGTGATTAATTAGTGATTGATTGTGTTTTATGTTTTGTGTAATCTCATTTAGTGTAGCGGGTTCTCACATAAACACTTTAGTAATCAATCTAAACATCATTCATGGATAAACTCCTCTTCCAGGTTAATCCTATGTGTGTGACCCTATATGTCCCATTTCACATTGGCAGTGAATGACCATAACTAACTTATGACTTCACAAGCAAAGAGAAGTGCCTAGTCACACATCAGTGCTACCCAAACAAAAAGGAAAGTTGGAGTACAACTTTCAACCAACAATCTGTTATTGGTGTTATAGTGAATGTATAGTCCCTTTGTCACTAATATTCAGATTGAACTCGAGGCATGGACTTGTCATCCTCCAAAAACGTTCAATCCATGTTTCTTTAACTAGAGCAGAGTATCTGAGATATATGCAAGCTCAATATCATATATTGACTCACATGTACATGGCCATGTTTTTTCCAGTCTTGCTTATCAAGTAGACAGGATATCATACTCCCTTAAAAGGGACACATTTCATATCTATCACCCATAGTCAAAACCCCATGTGTCAAAGCCACCCAATCATCACCTTTATAACAATCCATATTTTAGGACTGCGTTTGATGATGTCAAAGTGTACCCAACGACTTGTGATGAGTGTAGTAATTTCAGGTCTAAGATCCATAATCACCACCAATACAAGAAGAGATGATCCTGACTAACCAAGTGTGGTTTCCATGCATCACTATTATGGTGGGTCTGTCTGATATACTATTTTCTAACATGTATTTGTGTTCTTGGTTTGATATCATATATCATGACTGATGAGATTCTGTCATCAACCAACACACACTCTAGCCTTTTGTGTTATCAATGTCTATGGTTATTTCCACAATAAAAATTGACTAGGGACGATAGTGAGAATGTACATACTCTTATCATCTGTATGATCTCATTGTTCAAGTCACGTACTTGAAGACATACGCCATTGAGGATTGTCACTCTCGAGACATCTAACATGTTATACTATTATCTCAAAATAGTTAAAACATATAGACGAAAATTGTCTTTATTATTATTCAAATCATTTACAAAGTATGTCGTTACAAACATCATATGTGTGGGACCCTAGACATATGGAACTCGTTGTCTAGAGTAGCTACACTAGTCTATACTAGGTTGTCACTCTTTTCACTAGTTTTCATTACAATGTACTCTCTACTATGTTTGGGACACTCATTTTGTGGATTTGATTTTTGTTTCCAATCGGATTGAACCTTGATAGTTTTCTCTGACACCTATTTTATCAGAGAAAAACTATATAATATTTGATTATATGTAACATCCCTGACCTGGGTTATAACCTAACCCTGGAAGTTTTGCCTAAATATGTAATTAGATACTTGTGAATACTCCCTGGCATGTAATTAAGTTCCTCAGGAACATATATTTTCAATTTTTGCTCCTTTTTAAACAAAGTTGTACATTGTGTTGTATGCAGGGACCTATGTGCAAATTACCCAGTTTAAGGGTTCAACTTGCAAATTCACAAGTTAAGATGTTCCTTTGATGTTGAAACATCATGAGGATGTTTATGATTAAGTTTGAAGGATTTCCCAAGCTTGAGCACCAAGGTGCAGCTGTGGAAGCAATCCTTATGCTTGAAAACCCTAATTTGGAGTAAAATGCAATTTACCCAAATTGAGGGGTACAACTTGTAATTTTCACTTTCTAGAACATCTTTTATAACTCTTGTCATCATTTAAAGTAGAAATGATGAAAGAGACACATCAATGAATAATCAGATAAGAAAAGTGATCTTTGTGGTGAAAGTCACCTAATATGGGTATGGAGACCTCTCATGTATATACCTTAGTTGAAAGTTGGCTTTCTTTACCTTTAGATCTTGAGATTTCATGAGCTTTGCATAAGTTTAGATGAGTTTGGACGTGCCTAGAGCAAGGAGGGACTTAGATGTAAATTCCATACTTTAGAGGTCCTTATGGTATAAAAAGGCCTGAAGTATATAAGCCCTTTCCTTGTAACAAGTGAACGAACCTTTCATTTCCTTCACTTCTTCTCTTCTTTCTCAACCGACCAAGGCTAGCTCTAGAGCAGAGAGGGACGACCAAGGGTTCTAGGTAAGTTTAGATCATCCCTTTTTCTTAAATTCATGGAGGAAACTCGTTTTCAAGGTTAGATTCATGGCTAGCTCACCTAGCTCTATCTTTCTAGCCTTTCCCTTCCAACGTTTCCTTGGAGGAATCACCTCTGGCCGACTTATGGAAGTTCAAGGACGCCATTAAAGCTTGGATCTTGGAGGTTTGGAGCTCTAGGAACAACCTTTAGGCGGGTTTTATAACTCTAACTCTTTGCTTTATATGCATACTTTGTTCTTGCAAAATTAGCATGATAGTTCTTCTTCTACCTCCCTTCTTCCTTGCACTTTTGCAAGCAAAACGGTGGGAGAACCGACCTTGACAGAGGTTGAAGATGATGGGTGTGAATTCCTATGCTACTTTATCAAACGACCTTGGACCCTTTTGGTCCAAACGGTTGCAAACCGTTTGAGGTCAAACGGTTTCAAACCGTTTGCTCTCAAACGGTCTTGCAAGACCATTTGGATTGAAACGGTCTCAAGACCATTTGATAGGGTTGACCAAGGGACGAACGTTTGAGGGTCTGTTGATAATATGTTGAATTTTATTCCTGCAAAGAATCGAAGATTAATTCTTAACCAATTGAGAGTTGAAGGCACTTCAACATCCTAACCCTAATCGGGTTGAAATTACTGTTTTAAAGCATAGATCTTGTTGAGTTTTGGGTTGAAGGACCCAAACGGTCTCAAGACCGTTTGGGGGTTCCTCCAAATGGTCTCAAGACCGTTTGGGCACAACCCAAGACCGTTTGAAGGTCTAGGGTTGAGATAATGTAATGATTTGAAGGTCCAATTGCAACAAGTTGATGAACTGATAAAAATGCGGATTTTTGACCTAATTAGAGTTCAACCCTAATCTAACTGACTTGGTTTTTGGTCAAACTTTGGGAAAACGGTCTCAAGACCATTTGGATGATGTCCAAACGACCTCAAGACCGTTTGGGCCAAGTTTGGGCCCAATTGGAGGTCAATTGGTAGGTTCAACCTTGAATTGATTCACAATGTTGAATATTGATGACCATCCGATTTGAAACCCTAATTGAGAAGGATTCAACCCTAATTGGCTTTCAATTGAGGGTCAATTTGATGTCCAAGTGATTGAGGTTAATCCTATTTGACTCAATTTATAAGTGGTTATCATGGATTTGGTTACTTGAGGGGTTCAACATACATATCCATGACCAATTGTATCTTTTGAACCACTTTGGAGGTCCAAACAGTTTGAGCCCATTTGGACCAAACGGTCTCAAGACCGTTTGGGCTCAAACGATCTCAAGGTCGTTTGGACCAATCGATCTCAAGTCATTTTGACCAAACGGTTTCAAACCGCATGAGCTTCAAACGGTTTGGAAAGTCAACCTTTCTAAACGGTCAACACATCCAAACGGTCTCAAGACCGTTTGGTGGTTGAAGGTGGAAACCGTTTGAAGGTGTTCAAGGTGGTTTGTACTGAATCAATTGATGATGTAATTGATTCAATGATGATCTAATCTAAACCCTAATGGTAACCTAGGTCATTAAGGGACTAAGTGATTAATGAGTTGACCCATGATGGTGATCATGAGATAAATTACCAAAATACCCTTGAGGGGTTTAATTGAGTAATATCTATTTCTAATAAAACCCTAATCACATGTTAATGATGTTTTGGCTTATGTTAGCCCATGAGGACTTAACCCAACCTGATCTAGAGAGGTGTTATCACCATCTACTAGTATGAGGAGAGAGAAAACATCTTAAGAGAGAGAAAGTACCCTAAAAGAGAGAGAGTACCCTTTTAGAGTGGAAACTCAAGTAAAGAACCTTCAATACACATGAATGTGCATGATTAGGGTATGATCCACCTATGTGAGATCATGAAAACCCTAATTATGATATATGATGAATCTTAATCTTACTTAAGAGCTCTAATAATGATGTTTCTCATACATGATGATGTAATGAGTACAGTTCACCATGGAGTGAATAGTAAACCCTAATTCTAGGGTGGTGACATGAAAGATGAATAGTAAACCCTAATTGATGAATTGTTTACTATTACCAGTTGAATTAACCTTGCAGGTTGTTATGAGATAATGATCATATCCAGGCATGGATTGTAATACTATATTCATTGAAAGCATGTCTTAAGCTTTATGAATAAGTGAAATATCTTGATACACTGCTAGTGACATCTATTGAGATTTATGGGCTGTAAGAGCCATAAATACCATCAAGGTCATGTTTAACAGATGACTTGTGGTGAAATGATTGAGAACTGATGATTGAAAAGAGTTAGGCTTGCTACATTTTAGTATTCTCATTTATAGCTGTTATGCTAATGTTATTGTTTGAAGAACCATGTATGATGTTAAAAGAATACTGAATGTACCTAACTAATCAAGTGTAATGTAGAGCCCTGATCATAGATCCATCATTGTCAGAGTCTAAATGATGGTGAAACAAGTTTTCCCAAGGGAACTCCTGGATCACATACTTTTGAGTATGTGGGGTATATGGATGTGTAGAACCTTACATCCTAGTGTAGGAATTGATGTAGATTTTTATAGTCCGTCAAACCTTCACTACAAAACCCCAAAGGTGATATGTATCACTATTCTCCCAAAGTAAACACAAACACCGCATCGGTGAAAGATAATCAAGAAATCTTCCGATGTTTAAGAGAGTACAGAACGCCACTGTAACTCTAAAAATATAGCGAAGGTCCAGTTTACCCTGGTGAGCTATAAATAGTAGACGTCCTGCTAGATGTCCTGCAAACGATCCTCTAACTGAATGAGGAAGATGAGGTCATAAGAATCCGGCTCTTTTAATGACCTATGTATGATACTGATGTGACTTCTTAGCGATCAGTTGGAGTATGAGTGGTATACCTCATCTCCACAGGGCATAATAATGTTTGAAAAACATAATCAACAGCGTAGTATATCTGTTAGAGTTAACTACGAGTTACTTGATTGATGTTACACTGGATAAAGTATATGTTCTTCATGTTTCATAAATGTTGAACTCTTGCTTATTATCAAAACTGCTAATGAATGCTTTGAAAGCTTTTACTGCTCAAGTTATTCTTTGCTTGCTTATAAAGCTTCTAGTGGAGAGTTACAACTCTCGCTGGGGCAATTATGTATAATTGTCTCACCCCGTAGACTTCAACTTTTTAGGTGGTCGTCGAAGACAGAGGAACCGGTCTAAAGGTGACCAATCCCAGCAGCAGCAGCACCAGGAGCAATAGTAAATCTCAGGTGGAGATTCAGCCTGCTATGTGGTGTAGTTAGAGTCAGTCCTATGTGTCCTCTGTACTCTCAGGTCTTGGGGTGTTTCGGTCATGAGTTCTTGAGATTTTTTATCATGTTGTATATAATTACTCAAGAAGTAATTTGACAGATATGTATACAGTTTAAATCCTTTTTCTATGGAAAAGGTTTGTGGTGTCGAGCTCTTATCTCGAAAAGTTTTAATTTCCCGTGATTTTTGTCTTCCGCTGATTATCGATTGCTTCCGCTCAAGTTTAAATCGTGATTATTTCGTGGTTTGGAGATCGGAGCCCACAATTAAGTGGTATCAGAGCTCTAGGTCAGTTGAGTCTACAGAGGCATAGGACTTAGGATGTCGAGTCTATCTTTAGTACTCCTTCCTTATCTAATAGAATCTTCTGCTCCTCAGGAGAAGATGATACATAAGGATGGCTGAGCCACAAGATGAGTACGTGGCAGAGAGTAGTGCTAGTGCACCTCGAGGCGGTGCAAGGGTTCTAGAGATAGAACAGCCTGCACCTGAGTCACCAAGATAGCCACCCCAGTTTGACCCAGCCGACATGGGTAACCCAGCTGTACAGACGATGTTTGGGCAGTTTATGACTGCCATGACACACATAATCGACAGGATGCCTATGCCTGCACCTAGGGCACCAACCCAGCCTGAAGGACAAGGTATCGGTAAGACGTTCGAGCGACTATGTCGTGTCGGGGCTACCGAGTACTTTGGGACTGCCGACCCCGCAAATGCTGATCTGTGGTTGACGGAGTTGGAGAAGGCTTTCAGGATCCTCAATATCCCTGAAGCTGAGAAGGTTAGACACGCTGTCTATCTTCTCAAAGGAAGCGCTGGTCATTAGTGGACAATGGAAGAGCAGAAGAGACCTGGAATAGAGATCTCGTGGGAAGACTTTCGGCGGGAGTTTGTTCATAGATATTTCCCAAAGACCTTCCTAGATGAGAAGATCTCTCAATTTGAGAGACTGAGGCAGGGAGTAATGAACATTAGCGAGTATGAAGCTAAGTTCATGGAGTTGTTGTGGTTTTGTCTGCACATGGCTTCCACAGAAGAAGAAAGAATCAGGAGATTCGAGAGGGGTTTGAATGCTGACATGACTACCCCTGTCTCTGTCTTAGAAAATCGAGAGAGATTCTCTACCTTCGTTGAGTCAGTCCGAAGGATAGAGAGATCTGTGGTTGAGAAGAGGCAAACTCAGAAAAGATATCCACAGTTCCATGGTACTTCATCTAGGGACTTTAAGAAGCCTAGATCCTCTGCACCTAACTCTCCACCACCTAGATCTAGTTCTCAGACTCAGTGGTCTCCAAGTAGAGGTAGAGGACGAAGACAACCACCTCAGGATACTCAGAGTTCTGCATCAATGTCAGTTACTGGACCACCCAGACCACAACAACTGGAGAGAAGTTGCTACAACTGTGGTAAAGTGGGACACTTGATGAGGGACTGCCGATCTAAGCCTGTCAGTGTGACACAGCCTCTGAGACGGAATCAACAAGGATCTCAGAGAATGCAATCTCAAGGAGCAACTCGAGGACGTGGACAAGCGTCTCAAGCTGGATCATCAGCACCACCTCAACACCGGGCGACAACGAGGTTCTATGCTATGAACCCACCAGAGGCAGTGGTCGATCCACAAGTGGTGACAGGTCAGATGGAACTTTTATATTCTGATATGTCTAAACCTTGTGTAGTATCTGTTCTGATTGACCCGGGTGCTATGCACTCTTTCATCACTCGAAGAGTGATTCGCAACTGCAATATGACAGTTAGTCATAGGGCAGGTAGTTTGCTATTGGAGACTCCGTTGAGAGGGTCTTCCGTCCTGCAGGAGGTATGCTCTCCCTGCATCCTCTTCTTCTCTGAACATCGCATTCAAGTGGACCTTATACCGCTTGATATGCAAGGATTTGATATAATCCTCGGGATGGATACCTTAGAAAGGTATAAAGTTGTCTTGGATTGTGAATCCAAGTTGGTTGTATTTGCTGATGAAAGCGACACATGGATCTTTCAAGGTCAAAGAAAGATTCTGCCCACTTGTCTTGTATCAACTATGGTTGCTGATAAGCTGATAAGGCAAGGATGTTATGCATTCTTGGCCCATGTGGTAAATGTTACCAAGGAAAGTTCTAATCCTGCTGAAGTTCCCATAGTCAGGGAATTCAAGGATGTGTTTCCTGAAGAATTTCCTGGTATACCACCACCTCGGGAGATTGATTTTGAAATCAATCTGATCCCAGATACGAAACCCATAGCCCAGACTCCGTATAGGATGGCGCCTGCCGAGATGGCAGAACTCAAGAAACAGCTTCAAGAGTTACTTGAGAAGGGCTTTATCCGACCAAGCACTTCACCATGGGGTGCTCCGGTTTTGTTTGTTAAAAAGAAAGATGGATCAATGCGGTTGTGCATTGACTATAGACAACTTAATAAAGTAACAATAAAGAACAAGTACCCTTTGCCGAGGATTGATGATCTTTTTGACCAGTTGCGTGGTGCAACAGTCTTCTCAAAGATAGATTTGAGATCTGGATATCATCAACTCCGCATTAAGGACAGTGACATATCCAAGTCTGCCTTTAGGATAAGATATGGTCACTATGAGTTCACGGTTATGTCATTTGGACTAACCAATGCACCAGCTGCATTCATGGAACTCATGAATAGAGTCTTTCGACCTTTCCTTGATCAATGTGTTGCCGTCTTTATAGATGACATCCTGATTTATAGTAAAGATGCTCAGCAGCATGAGCAGCATCTTCGCCAAGCTCTGACCTTACTACGAGAACACAAGCTATACGCTAAATTTAGCAAGTGTGAGTTCTGGCTGCCGGAGGTATCTTTTCTTGGGCATGTGATATCTGCCTCGGGAATTCGTGTTGACCCTGCAAAGGTAGAATATGTTCTACAATGGGAACAACCGAAGACACCGACGGAGATTCGAAGCTTCTTGGGGTTAGCTGGTTACTATCGAAGGTTTATTAAAAACTTTAGATCTATAGCCTTACCTTTGACCAAGTTAACCCGGAAAGATGCTCCTTTTTCTTGGAGTGATAAGTGTCAACAGTCTTTCCAGTTGTTGAAGGAGAGGTTGACAAGTGCACCTGTGCTTGTGCTACCTGAGCAAGGAAAAGGATATGTAGTCTTCTGTGATGCCTCCAAGAATGGACTTGGGTGTGTGTTGATGCAGGATAAACAAGTGATTTCTTTTGCTTCCCGACAGCTTAAGAAACACGAGGATAATTATCCGACACACGATCTGGAGTTAGCTGTTGTGGTCCATGCTTTGAAGATCTGGAGACATTATCTCTACGGAGAAACCTTCCAGATTTTCACAGACCACAAGAACCTTAAGTATATCTTCTCTCAGCATGAGCTTAACATGAGGCAACGTCGCTGGATGGAGTTAATCAAGGACTATGACTGTACAATTGATTACCATCCGGGCAAGGCCAATGTTGTTGCAAATGCCTTGAGTAGGAAATCAGCAACATCAACCATGGATAGAGCACAACTAAACTCTTTAGTATGCTCTAAGAGAGATATGCTTATCTCTTTAAGGCAAGACAATGTACAGTTGAAGGTGTCATTGTTAGCCGGGTTGATGGCTGAGATGCATATTAAACCTACCCTAAGAGAGCAGATTAAGGAGGCACAACATGTTGATGCTGCAGTTCAGCAGATTAGATCTGAGTATGGAGATGAGAAGCGAGAAGGTTTTCATGATTCAGATGACCAAGTGGCATGCTATCATGGGAGGATGATAGTACCTGATGTAGATAACCTGAGGAAGATAATTCTAGAGGAAGCTCATTCTTCAATGTATGCCATGCGTCCAGGGAGCACCAAGATGTATCAAAACTTGAAGGGTATGTATTGGTGGCCTGGAATGAAGAAGGATGTAGCTGAGTTTGTTCTAAGGTGTTCTGTGTGTCAGCAAGTCAAGGCTGAGCACCAGAAACCTGCAGGAACAATGCAACCCTTACCCATACCACAATGGAAGTGGGACCATGTGACCATGGACTTTGTTGTTGGCCTACCCAGGACAAACAAAGGACATGATTCCATTTGGGTAGTTGTTGATAGGTTGACAAAGATAACACATTTCCTACCTGTCAAAACAACCTATTCTGCTGAAAGGTTATCACAGTTGTATGTACAAGAGATAGTGCGTTTGCACGGAGTTTCTGTCACAATAGTTTCTGACAGAGGTCCCCAATTTACAAGTCGCTTTTGGGAGCAGTTACACAGAGCCTTAGGCACCAAACTAAGGTTTAGTACAACCTTTCACCCACAGACTGATGGACAGTCGGAAAGGACTATACAGACCTTGGAAGACCTGTTGAGAGCATGTGTTCTCCAGTTTACCGGGAGTTGGGATCTACATCTGAACTTGATAGAGTTTGCCTATAACAATAGCTATCAACATAGTATTGAAATGGCACCCTATGAAGCTTTGTATGGTAGACGTTGTATATCACCCTTGTGTTGGTATGAGACTGGTGAGCACCAGTTGTTAGGACCTGATCTTGTGCAGCAAACTACAGAGAAGATTAAAGTTATACAACAACAACTTAAGATTACACATGATAGGCAGAAGTCGTATGCTGATAAACGTCGTAGACCCCTAGAATTCCAGGTTGGAGACAGAGTGTATCTCAAGGTTTCACCTTGGAAAGGAGTCCTTCGTTTTGGAAGAAAAGGAAAGTTAGCTCCTAGATTTATGGGACCTTATCCAATTGTTGAGAGAGTTGCAAAGGTGGCCTATAGACTAGAGTTACCTCAAGAGTTGCAGAAGTTACACCCTGTGTTTCACATTTCCATGCTGAGGAAATGTCACCCAGACACCGAGTCAGTTCTACAACCTATGGAAGTAGAATTGAATGAAGATATAACATATGAGGAGGGACCAGTGTCAATCCTTGATAACAGAACTAAAAAGTTAAAGAAGAAGGATATAAGTCTTGTGAAAGTCCTCTGGAACCATCTTGGTGTTGAATAAGCCACTTGGGAACTAGAGGATGATATGAGAAGGAAATATCCTACTCTTTTCTCTTAATACGCTTTATCGATTTCGGGGACGAAATCCTTGTGAAGGGGTGGATAATTTGTAACATCCCTGACCTGGGTTATAACCTAACCCTGGAAGTTTTGCCTAAATATGTAATTAGATACTTGTGAATACTCCCTGGCATGTAATTAAGTTGCTCAGGAACATATATTTTCAATTTTTGCTCCTTTTTAAACAAAGTTGTAGCATTGTGTTGTATGCAGGGACCTATGTGCAAATTACCCAGTTTAAGGGTTCAACTTGCAAATTCACAATTTAAGATGTTCCTTTGATGTTGAAACATCATGAGGATGTTTATGATGAAGTTTGAAGGATTTCCCAAGCTTGAGCACCAAGGTGCAGCTGTGGAAGCAATCCTTATGCTTGAAAACCCTAATTTGGAGTAAAATGCAATTTACCCAAATTGAGGGGTAAAACTTGTAATTTTCACTTTCTAGAACATCTTTTATAACTCTTGTCATCATTTAGAGTAGAAATGATGAAAGGGACACATCAATGAATAATCAGATAAGAAAAGTGATCTTTGTGGTGAAAGTCACCTAATATGGGTATGGAGACCTCTCATGTATATACCTTAGTTGAAAGTTGGCTTTCTTTACCTTTAGATCTTGAGATTTCATGAGCTTTGCATAAGTTTAGATGATTTTGGACGTGCCTAGAGCAAGGAGGGACTTAGATGTAAATTCCATACTTTAGAGGTCCTTATGGTATAAAAAGGCCTGAAGTATATAAGCCCTTTCCTTGTAACAAGTGAACGAACCTTTCATTTCCTTCACTTATTCTCTTCTTTCTCAACCGACCAAGGCTAGCTCTGGAGCAGAGAGGGACGACCAAGGGTTATAGGTAAGTTTAGATCACCCCTTTTGCTTAAATTCATGGAGGAAACTCATTTTCAAGGTCAGATTCATGGCTAGCTCACCTAGCTCTATCTTTCTAGCCTTTCCCTTCCAACGTTTCCTTGGAGGAATCACCTCTGGCCGACTTGTGGAAGTTCAAGGACGCCATTAAAGCTTGGAGCTTGGAGGTTTGGAGCTCTAGGAACAACCTTTAGGCAGGTTTTATAACTCTAACTCTTTGCTTTATATGCATACTTTGTTCTTGCAAAATTAGCATGATAGTTCTTCTTCTACCTCCCTTCTTCCTTGCACTTTTGCAAGCAAAACGGTGGGAGAACCGACCTTGACAGAGGTTGAAGATGATGGGCGTGAATTCCTATGCTACTTTATCAAACGACCTTGGACCCTTTTGGTCCAAACGGTTGCAAACCGTTTGAGGTCAAACGGTTTCAAACCGTTTGCTCTCAAACGGTCTTGCAAGACCGTTTGGATTGAAACGGTCTCAAGACCGTTTGATAGGGTTGACCAAGGGACGACCATTTGAGGGTCTGTTGATAATATGTTGAATTTTATTCCTGCAAAGAATCGAAGATTAATTCTTAACCAATTGAGAGTTGAAGGCACTTCAACATCCTAAACCTAATCGGGTTGAAATTACTGTTTTAAAGCATAGATCTTGTTGAGTTTTGGGTTGAAGGATCCAAACGGTCTCAAGACCGTTTGGGGGTTCCTCCAAACGGTCTCAAGACCATTTGGGCACAACCCAAGACCGTTTGAAGGTCTAGGGTTGAGATCATCTAATGATTTGAAGGTCCAATTGCAACAAGTTGATGAACTGATAAAAATGCTGATTTTTGACCTAATTAGAGTTCAACCCTAATCTAACCGACTTGGTTTTTGGTCAAACTTTGGGCAAACGGTCTCAAGACCGTTTGGATGATGTCCAAACGACCTCAAGACCGTTTGGGCCAAGTTTGGGCCCAATTGGAGGTCAATTGATAGGTTCAACCTTGAATTGATTCACAATGTTGAATATTGATGACCATCCGATTTGAAACCCTAATTGAGAAGGATTAAACCCTAATTGGCTTTCAATTGAGGGTCAATTTGATGTCCAAGTGATTGAGGTTAATCCTATTTGACTCAATTTATAAGTGGTTATCATGGATTTGGTTACTTGAGGGGTTCAACATACATATCCATGACCAATTGTATCTTTTGAACCACTTTGGAGGTCCAAACGGTTTGAGCCCATTTGGACCAAACGGTCTCCAGACCGTTTGGGCTCAAACGATCTCAAGGTCTTTTGGACCAATCGATCTCAAGTCGTTTTGACCAAACGGTTTCAAACCGCATGAGCTTCAAACGGTTTGGAAAGTCAACCTTTCTAAACGGTCAACACATCCAAACGGTCTCAAGACCGTTTGAAACCAAACGGTCTCAAGACCGTTTGGTGGTTGAAGGTTGAAACTGTTTGAAGGTGTTCAAGGTGGTTTGTACTTAATCAATTGATGATGTAATTGATTCAATGATGATCTAATCTAAACCCTAATGGTAACCTAGGTCATTAAGGGACTAAGTGATTAATGAGTTGACCCATGATGGTGATCATGAGATAAATTACCAAAATACCCTTGAGGGGTTTAATTGAGTAATATCTGTTTCTAATAAAACCCTAATCACATGTTAATGATGTTTTGGCTTATGTTAGCCCATGAGGACTTAACCCAACCTGATCTAGAGAGGTGTTATCACCATCTACTAGTATGAGGAGAGAGAAAACATCTTAAGAGAGAGAAAGTACCCTAAAAGAGAGAGAGTACCCTTTTAGAGTGGAAACTCAAGTAAAGAACCTTCAATACACATGAATGTGCATGATTAGGGTATGATCCACCTATGTGAGATCATGAAAACCCTAATTATGATATATGATGAATCTTAATCTTACTTAAGAGCTCTAATAATGATGTTTCTCATACATGATGATGTAATGAGTACAGTTCACCATGGAGTGAATAGTAAACCCTAATTCTAGGGTGGTGACATGAAAGATGAATAGTAAACCCTAATTGATGATTTGTTTACTATTACCAGTTGAATTAACCTTGCAGGTTGTTATGAGATAATGATCATATCCAGGCATGGATTGTAATACTATATTCATTGAAAGCATGTCTTAAGCTTTATGAATAAGTGAAATATCTTGATACACTACTAGTGACATCTATTGAGATTTATGGGCTGTAAGAGCCATAAATACCATCAAGGTCATGTTTAACAGATGACTTGTGGTGAAATGATTGAGAACTGATGATTGAAAAGAGTTAGGCTTGCTACATTTTAGTATTCTCATTTATAGCTGTTATGCTAATGTTATTGTTTGAAGAACCATGTATGATGTTAAAAGAATACTGAATGTACCTAACTAATCAAGTGTAATGTAGAGCCCTGATCATAGATCCATCATTGTCAGAGTCTAAATGATGGTGAAACAGGTTTTCCCAAGGGAACTCCTGGATCACATACTTTTGAGTATGTGGGGTATATGGATGTGTAGAACCTTACATCCTAGTGTAGGAATTGATGTAGATTTTTATAGTCCGTCAAACCTTCACTACAAAACCCCAAAGGTGATATGTATCACTATTCTCCCAAAGTAAACACAAACACCGCATCGGTGAAAGATAATCAAGAAATCTTCCGATGTCGAAGAGAGTACAGAACGCCACTGTAACTCTAAAAATATAGCGAAGGTCCAGTTTACCCTGGTGAGCTATAAATAGCACACGTCCTGCCAGATGTCCTGCAAACGATCCTCTAACTGACTGAGGAAGATGAGGTCATAAGACTCCGGCTCTTTTAATGACCTATGTATGATACTGATGTGACTTCTTAGCGATCAGTTGGAGTATGAGTGGTATACCTCATCTCCACATGGCATAATAATGTTTGAAAAACATAATCAACAGCGTAGTATATCTGTTAGAGTTAACTACGAGTTACTTGATTGATGTTACACTGGATAAAGTATATGTTCTTCATGTTTCATAAATGTTGAACTCTTGCTTATTATCAAAACTGCTAATGAATGCTTTGAAAGCTTTTACTGCTTAAGTTATTCTTTGCTTGCTTATAAAGATTCTAGTGGAGAGTTATAACTCTCGCTGGGGCAATTATGTATAATTGTCTCACCCCGTAGACTTCAAATTTTTAGGTGGTCATCGAAGACGGAGGAACCAGTCTAAAGGTGACCAATCCCAACAGCAGCAGCACCAGGAGCAGTAGTAAATCTCAGGTGGAGATTCAGCCTGCTATGTGGTGTAGTTAGAGTCAGTCCTATGTGTCCTCTATACTCTCAGGTCTTGGGGTGTTTCGGTCATGAGTTCTTGAGATTTTGTATCATGTTGTATATAATTACTCAAGAAGTAATTTGACAGAGATGTATATAGTTTAAATCCTTTTTCTATGGAAAAGGTTTGTGGTGTCGAGCTCTTATCTCGAAAAGTTTTAATTTCCCGTGATTTTTGTCTTCCGCTGATTATCGATTGCTTCCGCTCAAGTTTAAATCGTGATTATTTCATGGTTTGGATATCGGAGCCCACATTATATGTATGTATTAAAAAAATGTGTCCCCACACATGTACGAGTAGGAGGTGGTCATGCAACCTAAGTGAAAGTGAGTGACATCAGTCTAGAAGAGAGAGTAGTTCTAGATTAGATGTCTAGAGCCTTGTTGGAATATGTGATAGAGGGAATAGATGGAATAAGATTAGATGACGATCTAAGATGTATATAAATGACATAAGATAGATTATTTTGAAATATGTTTGTATTTGAGGACTTAAGTTCCATATTGAGGATGTAAGATTAGTTTTGATGATGCAAGTAACTAGGATTTTTATGAAATAAGATATGTTAAGTTAAGACAAGGTTGTGAGTCAGTATGAGCCTCAACCTCTTTTACAAAGGAGGACCTCTAGTGTTGGGACCAGTTATAGGGTTAAATCTAGAGAGAGTCAGACCCACATATAGAAGGTTAGAGAACCTAAACTCTAAGATATGAGAATGATGAGAAATATGTGATATGATATGTCTTAAACTAGAATACTCCTTAGTGATTGAGTTGAGTCACTTTATGCATGATTCCTAGAGATATGTTGAACCCTAGATGTCCTTGGGAGGAACAAACCCTAGATTTAGAGAGAGTCTGGTTACATATACATCTGTGAATAAGGAAATATGAGAACCAACCATCTGGGTGAGGGTGAGAGAGTCCCATGACCTTGGAGTTGGTAACTATGTTTAGTTTCTGTGAAACCTCATGCTTGGGTTGGTGAGTCTTGTAGGACTATAGTGGTGTACATATAAGAGAGATATGAGATATAGTATTTCATGGATAGAGACCTATGTTGAGAATGTCATAGCATGTTTTGGTTTGTGCTTATGTGGCTAGAGCTTGTAAAGCTATCACTAGTGCCAATGAGGTAATGCGAGAACCCTAAACAAAGAGAGGGAAGATAAAGATTTTGTTATGAGATACTCATAGAGGTGAGTGAGATTAGAGAGACTGAGCATGTAACTACCCTCATGATATGGGTCAGGAGAACCTCAGTCGGACTAGATAAAGTTTTGATATGTTTAACAAGCCACTTGTATAAGTTTGTTAAGAATTACCATGATATAACATAAGTAAGAATGTGATCTTACCTTGAAATATGATATAAGTAGGTATGGTGTGATGGAACAAAGAGTGTAGTTTGATAGATCTCTTTGCATCAATGTTTAACCATATACATGAATAATGACAATGATGTGAAATTCTTGGTTAATCTTGTGATGAAATCACTAATAAATGTTGCAATTTATTATGAACAATGAAATAAGATCATATGAATGAAACATGTTAAGTGAGGTGTTAATATTAGTGCTTAATAAAGATGAAAAAAATATAGTTTGATAGTTAGAAAAACATAACGATTATGACACATTGACATGATCTAGATGGATGAAGTGGGTTAACTACAATTAACTCACTACTAAAAGACATATGTTAGTGTCGAACATGGTCTAACAATGAGCTCAATAAAATGTTGATAACATCTTGATATAATGGGCTAACTTTAGTTAAATCCTGTAGAACATGGTAATATGATGAGGGAACCCTAATGCATGGGTAAAGATGACATAACTAGAGTTTCTAAACCCTTGTTTCAATCTTTTAGGAAGGGGTGATTCACCCTAGATTTTTTAAAACCTTCTAATAGGGGTTTGGATATGATTATGGGGTTTTGCTTTTGGATATGTTGCACATAGAGCGGTGTCCTACTTATGGATAAAGATCTTTTGGTTTTTCCTTGAAGTAAGAGAATGCTTAATTTTGAGGACAAAATTTCTTTTAATATGTATATGATGTAAATGACTGATTTTGACTTAATTTTGAGGACAACATTTCTTAAAGGTGTGTAGGATGTGATAGACTGATCTTTTTGAACTTTAATGCCTAATGGCATATTTGAATCCATGTGTGTGGGTTATATCAAGAGTTCCAAGTGTTTTGGTAAAGTTTGGAGACCAAATGATTGTCATTACAGTTGATGTTCTTATATATATGTATCTTTTATAGGAATCTATTGACCAATCTTTTTGTGTATTGTTGGGACCAAGTTTGAGTAGAAGGTGCATCATGGATTGTAAAACTATGCTAAAAATTTAATGATGTTTATAATCCCACAAAATATTCTGGAGGTTTAAAGTTACTTAGTTAATCAATGTTTTCGGATAATGTTTTATATCTAGATAGTTAGGCTTTGAGAGCAAGCCAATGTTGCCGCGGATACAAGGTTGTATGTGAATGTCACACACAACACATACATCATGTGCATGAACCACATATTGATTAAGTGGAGAAATATCAAACCCATGAATGGCCAGATCAAACGACCTTGTTTTTTCTTCCTTCTAGCAGTAGAATTTTGAACACTGTGGTGACCATCCAAGATGTGGTGGCATGGGGGATGTGGCCTGAGAGGGGGAAACTAACTGGGCTTTCATCCTCTACTCAATGAGATGGTTTTGGAGACCCATCAATTGTTCCCTTCTGTAGAGGATTTAGGCTTTACCAGTCTGTCGGTCTCCACTGATTCTCTAACATTTTCAAAGACTATAGGTGGAAGAGGAGATCGGAGGTAGGAGTTAAGGAAGAATAATAACCATAGAGGGAGAACGGGTCCCTGTCTCTCGCTGCTTCTCATTCACATCGAGCAGGCTAGCATAGAAAGAGGAGACACAATGATAGGCGGGTGATGTGAAGGTGTCTTGCATGTGTAGATGAATGCTAGGAGGAGGAGCTGTGGAGAGGGTCGGGTACTAGTAGGGCCTAGAGGAGCCCTGCACTGGCGGCTGCTTGGGCGGAAGAACACTCACGCACACAGGCGCAACACTGTGCTGGGTTCGCGTGTAACATGAGAGAGGAGAGAGGGAGGTCCAGAGAGTGTAAACCAGCCATATGAACTGGGCCCAGACCCCTGAACTAGCTGGCTCAACACAAGCAGACCAAGTAGATCCAGCCAGAGCTGCTCCCCCTCAGAGACACGTGGCGCACCGTGATTCATCCAAAAAAGGTAAATAATCAGAGAATCCCAAAACTTAGATAAATCATAGTAATTAGCTCGTTTATCCAAAAAAATACAAGTAAGGTACTGAAATTTGTAGAAAAATGAGTAGAATAACATGAAACTATAATATTAGGCTTTTTATGTGCTAATCTCAATGATATCATGTAAGTTGTAAAATGCTTATGTGATGAATAATAAATAGCAAACGATGATATAAAATTATGATAATATGTAAATAAAGATATAATCATATTTAGAATGCATTTAAGGTCATTGATTATGATGTTGATGCACAAAATCATGTAATTTCCTTTATCTGCTAATTAGGGCTAATAACCATAATTAATATGTTATAATTACTAAGATGCTCAAGAAATCCTAGAAATTATAGAGTAAGCTCATATCCGTATATAGAACCTTATATCAAACAATGAGATCATGTTGATGCACATAATTCATGATAATATGGTGATGACTCATAATGCATGGTTTGAAACCCTAATTTAGGTTAATGCATGTAACCTAGGGTTAATATGTGCACAAAAATGGATATGGAACCTAATGTTCGGATAATGAACCATAATATAGAAAATGACATCAGTCAGATAAATCTAAGACAAGAATGCAAGTAATGATGGAAATATCCTAATAAGATAAGGTAAACCCTAAAATAGACATAACTAGGGTTATGATGATGGGAACCTGATGGTGATATGTGATCTTGTCTTAACCAGAGGTTTGACTAACATATAGTTGACATGAGGATATATCTGATATCAAGAATGTGGTATAGATTGTGATATGTCTTGATCAAGGTATGCCATTACCTCTTACTTGGCTTATTATACAATATGCTTGTGTTATATGTGTAGTAAAATACTTGGCATATGATATTAAATGAAATGATTGTTCTTGCATGATATGTTGCTTGATTTTCCATAGTTATGCCTATGAACACATGAAACATAATATATCTATTCCATTATATGAAAGCATTAAACTCTTTGGTAGTACATTTCTTGGAAGTGACCTAACTCTTTGGTAGCTGGTCCCATTGTACATATGATCTAACTCTTTGGTAGTCGATCATAAAGTCCTTAATCTTGATCTCCTTGAGAGTCAAGAGAATGCATCAAAACCTTCGCCCGTCAATGCATGGATATATAATGGAAAATGTGCCTAAACTATGTGTTCTCTTTTGTTAATGAACATCTTTGTGCAAATATATTCTTTTTCTTATATTTCTTTATAACTTCCAAGTATTAGTTTTATCTTATTTGCCAAGCTTAGTAATGAGAGATATATGAAAGACACGTAGGCATACTCAATACAATATTCTTGAATATTTTTCTGACGTGTACCACGTGTAATCTTTTGTTTAAGTTGTGGACATATGTTCTTGAAGATCTAGGATAGTTGAGAGTTGTGTGGCGAGCTGATGTACATGTGGACCTGTTGTCTTAAGATCCTATAGTTTAGTGGTAGTACATTTACGTGTTTAAGTTTGCTATTCAATGCATGATATCAAATGTTGTAACAATTCATGTTGTAATTATATGTTTAATGGTGAACATGTGTGTATGGTTTTATTATTGTTCATGTGCATGTGCTATTGATTGTTTCCTTTTGACTTCCTCTGATTTTCTTCTTCTTAGCCTCATGTTAGATGTTTAAATTGGGATTCTCACTGAAGTGAGGGTTTCAATTTGGATGTCACACATTAGATTAAGTTTAAGAAAATTCGAGGACATCACAGGTACTCTGCAAATCTTCACATCTCCTCACTGTACAATCTCTCATATGAGATGGAAGCGTCGCTATATGTGCTTGGACTACTGATGTGATCTGGGTTCTTTAGCTTGTGCAATAGCTCCATTGTTGTCACAATAGAGCTCAATTTCATCACAGATGCTAGGAACCACCTCAAGTTCAGAGATGAACTTCTTGATCCACACAGTCTTCTTTACTACATTGGATGCAACAATATACTCGACCTTTGTTGTAGAATATGAAATTGTCTCTTGCTTGGTACTCATCCTGCTCACAACTCTGTTGTTAAGGCAAAACACAGATCTTGAATGCGATCTGTAATCATTTTTATCGGTTTGGAAGCTTACATCGGTGTAACCCTTTACCACCAAGTCTTCCTCACCTCCGTAGATGAGGAACTGATCCTTAGTTCTTCTCAAGTACTTTAGGATGTTCTTCACGGTAGTCTAGTGAGAATATATGGGATCTGATTGGTATTTGCTCATCATGCTGAGTGCATATGAGACATTGAGACGGGTGCACAACATTGCATACATGATGGATCCAATTGCTGATGCATATGGAATCTCATTTATGTGTTCCCTCTTTTCATAAGATTTCGGACATTGAGCTTTAGAGATGAGAACTCCATGAACCATGGGTATGTTTCCTCTCTTTGAGTTCTCCATGCTAAACCTCTTCAATACTTTGTTAATGGGTATATTCTTTGACTTAGTCTAAGAAGCCTTCTGGATCTATCTCTATAGATCTTGATTCCTAATATATAGGATGCTTCTTCCAAGTCTTTCATTGATAATGTATGTCCAAGCCATGTCTTTACCTTTTGTAAAGAAGGGATGTCATTCCCCATCAATAGTATGTCATCTACATACAATATGAGGAATGTAGTCATGCTCCCACTAACCTTCTTATACACATAAGGTTCATCTTCATTTTGACTAAAGCCAAACTCTTTGACTGCTTCGTCAAATTGAAGATTCTAGCTATGAGATGCTTTTCAATCCATATATTGAACTTTGTAGCTTACAGACTTTATTTTCATGCTTTGGATTTATAAAACCTTCAGGTTATGTCTTATACACATCCTCGACACAATTCCCATTAAGGAATGTGGTTTTAACATTCATCTACAAAATCTCATAGTCATAGTAGGCTGTAATAGAAAGCATGATCCTGATGGACTTAATCATGGAAACTGGAGAAAAGGTTTCATCATAGTCAACACCTTAATCTTGTCTAAAACCCTTTGCAACCAATCCACCTTTATAACTTTGTACAGTGCCATCAATGCCGATATTCTTCTTGAAGACCCACTTGCACCCTATGGTTTTTACCCCTTTTGGTGGATCCACCAAGGTCCATACCTTGTTGGTATAAATGGATTCCATCTCAGATCTCATGGCCTCAAGCCATTTTGCAGGTTCTGGTCCCTCTGTATCTTCTAGATATGTAGTTGTCTCATCATCTATGACCAACTCACCACCTTATTGAGTCACAAGATATCCAAATCTTTCAAGCTCAAGGCATGTCCTACTACATCTATGAGGTCCCTGTGGTACTTGAGGAATTTGAGATTCCACAATAGCTTGTGATTCTCTATGTTCCTCTTGTTCATATATCTGTTCAATATTTTCTTGTTGATCTCAAACTTCTTCGAGTTCCACTTGCCTCCCACTAATTCCTGTGGAAACGAATTGTTTTTCAAGGAATGCAACATCTCTGGCAACAAAAACTTTATTTTCAATTGGGTTATACAAGTAATATCCCTTGGTTTCCTTGGGATATCCAACAAGGTAACATTCATCAGATCTAGGTCCAAGCTATTCAGGAAACATTTTCTTGAAGTAAGCTTCACACTCTCAATTACTCATAAAAGACAATTTGGGATGCTTCCCTGTCCATATCTCATATGGTCTTTTGAATCGATTTTGATGGTACTCAGATAAGTGTAAACACGGTGATTTCAAGAGCATAACCCAAGAAGGTTGTCGAAAGACAAACAAAACTCATCATTGATCTTACCTTATCTAGTAATGCGTGGTTCCTTCTTTCTGACACATCATTATGTTGTGGTGTCCCTGGTGGAGTCCATTGTGATACAATACCATAAGCTCTCAGATGGTCCTCAAACTCTTGGCTTAAGTATTCTCCACCTCGATCAGATTGAAATGCCTTAATACTTTTTCCAAGTTGGTTCTGTACTTCATTCATGAAATCGTTGAAACTTTTAAGGGTTTTTTATTTATGTTTTATCAAGTAAACATAGTCATACCTACTGAAGTCATCAGTAAAGATAATGAAGTACTGATACCCACCTCTAGCATTTGTTCTAAAAGGCCCACACATATCAGTATGTATGAGTCCTAATAGATCACTCGCTCTCTCATTTTTACCTAAGAAGGGAGTCATTGTAATCTTGCCCAACAAACAAGTATCACATGTCTCTATTAATTCAAAATCAAAAGAGACCAGATATCCATCTTTATGGAGTCTAGATATGCACTTCTCATTTATGTGCCCTAGACGACAATGCCAAAGGTATGTTTTGTTTGAGTCATTGAGTTTTTGTCTTTTGGTGTTTACCTTGTATACACTTGTTTGTAGATCTATCAAATATAGACCATAAGACATTGGGGCACTTCCATAAAATATCCTATCTTTAGAAATTGAATATTTTCCATTCTTAATAAGAAATTCAAATCCATCCTTGTCTAAACAAGATACAGAAATGATATTCCTATTAATGGCAGGTACATAATAGCAGTTCTGTAACTCTATTATCATCCCACTTGGTAGAGATAACTCATAGGTTCCTACTGCACTAGCAAAAACTCTTGCTCCATTAGCAACACGTAGTTCAACCTCGCCTTTCGCCAAAGGCCTACTTCTTTTCAGATCTTTCACATTTGAATAAATGTGTGATCCACATCTGGTATCAAGTATGCATGATGAAGTAGTAGTAAAGTTAATCTCAATTACATATACATCGGAAGTAGAGATATCTATCTCTTACTTCCTCTTCCTTGATTCCCTTAATCCTCTCCGTATTTTGAGTTAAGAAGGTTTGGACTTCAGCTTGGCTGGAGAATGCTTGTCTGCCTTGCATGTGTCCTTGGACTCCATTCCACTGATCACTATCATGGAACTATCCTTCTTCATTTGTGGTTCAACGTTTGTCAAAATGTCAAGCAACTATGACAGTGGTTTAGCCAAGTTACACAAGTGGTAATACTTGATAAACATGCTATATGATTTAGGCAAAGATTGCAAAATCATATCCGTGGCCAACTCTTGACCCAAAAGAAATCCCAGTTTCTCTAGACGTTCTATATGCCCAATCATATTGAGCACATGGGGTCTAACTGGATCTCCCTCTGTCAATTTGCATTCAAACAGCACCTTAGGCATACATAGAGTGGATTCTACAACCACTGTTATCTTAGGAATATGTAGAACACTTCTCGTAGTCCTAAACCAGTTATGGAAATATATCTCAATTAAATTGTCCGATTTCAATGATGATTTCTTTGCCATTTGATTCTACAAGAGAAAACATTTGCAATTTGTCAAAACTCCTTTTTGATTTGATTTGAATAAAGTTGACGATATTTAATTAGGCCTTTAATTAATTATCACCCACTATTTTGTTCAAACTGATAGCCCTCACTATCAATTCAGAATATTGCTGTGTTCAATATTCTAGTGGGCCAAGATCCATATTTCACCAAGTCATGACTCAGCTTTTATTGATCACCCATAACTTGACAATTTAGGTAGGCCATCATGGAAATTGCATCATATGCAACTCTTGGATAGATGATATGTGCAAATCTTTACCATATTCATCTTCATGCCTATGGGCTTGGGCTCTCCAAGTCATTAGTTAAGTCTTGACCCAATAGACAACATGATAGGTATGCACCATGCTTTGTGAAAATCTACATAACTACCATCACACTTCCATGATATGGATGGCACACTATGCTTTGTGAAAGTCTACACTTGGTCGATCAAGGTTTTCATGTGTGTTGCTAATTGAAGGCATGTAAGGCTTAATATTGTATTTGAGGGGATTGAGATTTATATACATATACATATCCAATCACCACATATATAGTATGTATCGTATACATGCTATATCCAATAAGAAAACATGCAAACCGATAAAGCGACGATCATGGCCATCCTATTGTAATTGTTTGAGTCATAAGGAATTATGCTCATCTAGGTCTACATCACATGCAACAACCTATATTTGATGAAGATCTCAGCTTTAACTGTTCCAGGTTGATCAGCTCATCCTATGATTGATCTGCTCACCTCTTGTCTGGTCAGTTGGTTTTCACCAACCGATCGTCTGGCACCTCCATACGGTCGGTTTGTAGGGTCATCATGCTTCTCATGAGGCTACCAACTGCTCATCTCGCACCATCAGCCAGTCATCTCGGTCCTTCAACCGCTCATCTGGGCACCCACCATTCTTCGACATTACAGGGAATAAAACTATCCTACGTTTACAATATCTTTAGGGAATCCTCGAGTTACATTCGGGGGGAGAAAAGGTAGAAGAGAAGGAACTAGTTATCTCGAGTTACATCCGGAATAGGAGAAAGGACTCATTACACAGACTGAGATGAAAACAACCACAACCAACCAAGTACACACATAGGGGTTTATAGGCTATAACCACACTATACATCCACCATCAAAACTGTTTTAGGGTGAAGCGTATCGATTCAATATATATATACCATATCATATATGTATATAGGGATCATGATGTTTAATCAGATATGCACATTATATAGTTAAAGTATTCACATCACATGCAATAAATAAATGGCAAAAAACCTAAATCGATCATATCGATTAATCCTAAAACATAGTATGTTGACATGGCTCTGATACCACTGTTGGGTTTTGTGGGATAGAATAAGTAGTGGAAACAAAAATTTTATCTAACCTCAAACTCATAACCAGTAGATCGCATCAACAACTATGCAATAGGAATGATGGTTTAGCAAGATATACCTGGTCCTGAGGCTTGCTTAGAGACAATACCTAGCATCTAGTGTGGTCTTCAACCACCTAGTCTTTGATGACATCTGTGCAGCTCTTGGTCTTGACCCAGACTGCGGTTGACACTTGTCCTCATGAGCGGAAGAATTCTCTCACCTCTATAGATAGTCAACATGGACCACTAGGAACTCTAATCATACTCAAGGATTGATAAAAAGGAGTCATCCACTTCTGTCGGTGTACTAGTCACTGACACACTCTCCCACCAGAAGTCACTTTTCTACAATCGTCTTTCCCTCACAGTTCCTCCCTGGAGGGGTAGAACTTGCTTGGGCTCTCTTGGTTACCAAAACCAGAGAGGACAAAAACTTTGCAGAGCATCTGATGTTCTGAGTTGTGTGTTCTGAGAAGCCCCCTTTACCCCTCTATTTATAGTAAAGGGCAGGGTCAGGGTTCCCAGTCTATGCGGGAGTAGAAGGGTCCAAATTTTCCGTGAACTGATTGTACTGCGGTAGGAGAACCGGTCGGTTCATAACTGAACTGGTCATTTGGGTAGGTGGGCCAATCGGTTCACCATGTGAATCAATCGTTTCACTTCCCAGACATGCCTACAATTGACTTTCCTTATTCATTTCTAATTAATGCAAATACTAATTCTTGTCCCAATCAAATTGGACAAGTGAAACGAGAATCGTTTCTCATGAACGGGGAAACCCAACACATGCTCATTTGGTCCAAGTGAACCAATCAATTCACTAGAGTGAATCAGTCATCTCACTAACCATGAGCTGACCAGTTCACCCAGTGAACCGGTCAGTTGGTGATCCATGTTGTGTCAAGTGTATTGATTGAATGTTTAATTGAGTAACTAAACACTTTAATTATCAATCTAAACACCATTCATGGATAAAATCCTCGTCCAACTTAATCATATGTGTGTGACCCTATAGGTCCCATTTCACGTTGGCAATGAATTTCCATAACTAACTTATGACTTCATAAGAAAAGAGTGGTGCCTAGTCGCACATCAATGCTACCCAAGTGAAAAGGAAAGTTGGAGAACAACTTTCAACCTACAATTTGTTTTTGGTGTGACAATGAATGTATAGTCCCTTTGTCACTGATATTTGGATTGAACTCAAGGCATGGCCTTTTCATCCTCTAAAAACATTCAATCCATGTTTCTTGAACTAGAGCAGACTATTTGATATATATGCAAGCTCAATATCATATATTGACTCACATGTACATGACCATGTTTTTCTCCATCTCACTTATCAAGTGGCTAGGATATCATATTCCCTTAAGAGGGACAAATTCCATATCTATCACTCACATTCAAAACCCCATGTGTCAAAGCCACCCAATCATCACCTTTATAATAATCCATATTTCAGGACTGCATTTGATGATGTCAAAGTGTACCCAATGACATGTGATGAGTGCAGTGATTCCAGGTCTAAGAACCACATTCACCACCAATATAATTAGAGATGATCCTGACTAACCAAGTGTGGTTTCCATGCATCACTCTTATGGTGGGTCTATCTGATACACTATTCTCTAACATGTGTATGTGTGCTTGATTTGATATCATATATCATGACTGATGAGATTCTATCATCAACCAACACACAACTCTAGACTTTTGTGTTATTGATATCTATGGTTATTTCCACAATAACAACTGACTAGGGACGATAGTGAGAATGTACATACTCTTATCATCTGTATGATCTCATAATTTAATTTACGTACTTGAAGACATATGTCATTGAGTATTGTCACTCTCTAGACATCTAACATGTTATACTATTAACTCAAAATAGTTAAAATATAGAGACGAAAATTGCCTTTATTATTATTAAAATCATTTACAAAGTATGCCATTAAAATCATCATATGACTGGCTCTATGGGCATACATACCAATAAAAAGACATGTAGGTGTACTCAGTACAATATTCTTGAATATTGTGTAGATATGTACCACATGTAATCTTTGTTTTAGGTTGTAGACATAGGATCTTGAAGAACCAGTATAGTTGAGAGTTATGTGGCGAGCTGATGTACAGGTGTACCTGTTATCTTAAGATCTTGATGTTTAGTGTAGTACATGTATATGTATAAGTTTGTTGTTCAATATGTAATATCAAATGTTGTAACAATTCATTATGTAATTATATGTTAAATGGTGAACGTGTGTTGTATGGTTTTATTGTTGTTCATGTGCATGTGGTACTATTATTTCCTTCTGACTTCCTCTGATTTTCTTCTTCTTAGCCTAGTGTGGGGTGTTTAAATTGGGATTCTTGCTAAGGTGAGGTTTCAATTTGGACGTCACAGATCAGAATAAGTTCTAACAAAACTTGGGAACATCACAGGTGGTATCAGAGCATGAATAATAGCAAAGCCTGACATTTGCTCGTAATGCAACTTGAAACTATAGAACCTTAAAGTTAATAATCTTTAGTGTTAGATTAGTCATCTTTTAGAGACTAGATCTAACCTAGCCTCTAGGTTAGCACCTAGATGTCTGATAATTAGGTCTAGACTGGTGCTTGTTGTATAGTAAGTCCTTAGGTGTTGTTTTTTCCTTGTAGTGCGATGGTATGGGACGTGGCACTATTTGGAAATGGCGTACATCACGGGAAGAGAAACCTTTAACATTGGATGCATCTATGTTTTAGGTTGATACACTAGTCTACACCTAGTTCTCATCCTTTTCATTAGGTGACATGACATTGGACTCTCTACTATGTATGGGATACTCATTTTGTGGATTTAGTTTTTTATTCCAATCAGATCGAACCTCGATAATTTTCTCTGACGCATGTTTTATCGGAGAAAAACTATATAATATTTTATTATATATGGAAGTATTACAAAAATGTGTCCCCACACTTGTATGAATAGGGGTGATCATGAAACCTAAGTCAAAGTAAATGACATCAGTCTAGAAGAGAGAATAGTTCTAGATTAGATGTCTAGAGCCTTATTTGAAGTATGTGATAAATGGAATAGATGGAATAAGATTAAATGATGATCTAAGATGTATAGAGATGATGTAATATAGTTTGGGATGATATGTTTGTCTTGAGGAAATAAGTTCAGATTTGAGGTTTTGAGATTAGTTTGATTATGCAAGCATGTGTGCTTTTCTAAGTTAAGATAAGATAAGCTAGGATAAGTTGTGAGTCAGCATGAGCCTCAAGCTCTTTTAAAAAGGAGGACCTCTAGTGTTAGTACCAGTTTTAGGGTTAACTCTAAAGATATTGAGACCCATTGGGAGAAAGTCAGAGAGCCTAAACTCCAAGATATGAGAATGATGAGAAATATGTGATGATATGTCCTAAACTAGAATACTCCTAAGTGATTGAGTTGAGTTGTGTTATGCATGATTCCTTTAGACATGTTGAACCCTAGATGTGCTTGAGGGGACCAAACCCTAGATTCAAAGAGAGGCTAGTTATATATGTGCATGTGAATACAAATATGAGGCGAGGGAGAGGGAGAGGGCGACCTGCTAGCAGTCGAGGGGGAAAAGAGCTTGCCACCGGGTCTGTGACCCCTCCATATTGTTAATCGGAGGCGAGTGATGAAGGAGATAACGCTGGAACCTCTGGTGCTACTAGAGATCCACCGGTGGCGTCGTCAGCGGCCACCGCCAATCCCCCGAAATCGCCGCCCCGCAGATCCATAGAAGCATCGACCTCAGTTGCTGACTGGCTTCGATCGTGCAGACTAGGCCAAGATGAGATCGATGTCAAGCTACTGGACTTCATCGAGCCAGCGATCAAGGACGGCAAGTGGTGTGCGTCCATCACTAGCCAGGAAAGTCCCGTCCCTGATTGGGATGAGTACCTATCTGTCCGATTTGTTGGTAGAAGACCCTACGGTGGCCAATTGTCTAGGTGGATCCGCAGATTATGGAGACCTAGTGGTCATGTGGAGATCATTTCGGAGGAGAGGGAGGGGTACATCGTCAAGATGCCTTCCCGCGGAGACAGAGACAGGTTTCTCCGGGAAGCTCCTTGGTTCCTAGATGGCTAACTGCTTGTAGCCAATGTATGGGACCCGAGTTCATCCCTTCTACCCCTTTCTTTCTCACAGGTGCCCGTTTGGTTTAAAATCGAGAACACCAGAGTTCCCTGGAATCGCAGGAACATCTCAAGCGTCGCCAGCACCATTGGACGACCTGTGGACTTTGATGATAAATCCATTTCTACAGGTTGCCTTGAAGCTGCGCGGGTCTGCATTGAGCTGAGCTATGAATCTACCTTCCCTAAGGAGATGTTGGTGGAGGTTGACTCTGTGTGTAAAACCTTGAAGGTCGAGGTTATATCTAAGCCTACGATATGCCCAAACTGCAAGAGGTTTGGCCACAGAGCCACTTCCTGTCCTATGAAGACAAGGAGACCCCCACCGGAGAAAGACTTGCAGGTGCGATTGGGGAAGTCACCAGGTGTTCGAGACAATGTCGACGAGTCCTCTAAGGAGCAATCCAAAGTGGATTGTGATAGGAAGGTTTCTAGCCAATTGGGGGATAATGTTCTTGTCTCTGATGCAGTGGAAATGGGTCTTCGTGACTCCATTGCTCAGTTGGTGAAGGATGTGGTTCTTTCTGCTGGTACTGAATGTCAACCCCAGGTCCATCTAAGAGTCATGCCTGAGATGTGTGGATCCTCTCCGCCCATCGACATGGGGAGTCTTAATCTAGAACGGGAGGTGGAACTAAGCAGAAGAAGTAAAGACATGTCCAATTCTGCTTCGTGGCAGGTTAATAAAATTTGGAACAGTAGTGTGTTCTCTACTGACGTTCAACAGGGAAAAGCACAGCTGCTCGGTGAGGACGATGAATCCATTATGGATTCAAACTCAGAGTTGGAATTTGATCCCTGGGAGGCAGAATCGCAGGACTTTAGTAGGTTCAGGCCGAGTAGGGAAAAAAGCCAGGCAAGAAAAGAATGGAAGGGGGTTAACCCCCATTCTTTATTCCCTATTTCTTCATTGGTGATGTGTTAGAAGTGAAGAGTTTGTCTGCTGTCTGATTGATAAGAGTCTTGGCTAGATCACCATTCCACTTTCTCTGTGAGTGTGGATAATGCCAGTGTGAAGGGCTTTTTAGTCCAAAGCTTCTGGCTTTTGATTCAGTTGGCGTTGTTTAGATCTTCTTCTTCGTCTATTCTCTAGAAACAGTAGGGGAAGTTTTTGTTGACAGATAGTCAGTGTTCTAGCCTGGAGACTACCAATGAGCATGAGTACAGTCTATTAGTTGTTTCCCTTCTTACTAATAGTTGAGGTTCCTATCTTTGCGGGTGAGCGTTGACAGTGGAATCCCTCATCTGTCTAGGATGATGGATCTCAGTTAGAACTCTGTCTTGTGTTCTATTTGATATTTCTACAATTGGTTCCTCTCTCTCTATTTTGGGTCTTCTACGTAAGACCATAGTTTTAGTTAGGTCATCTTTGTAATCCCCATTAAGGGGTTAAGGGGTGTTGTTCACATGTACCTAAAGTTTTGGCATCATAATAAAGCAACAAGATTTTCGCGACCAAAAAAAAAAGAGTACTTGCCATATGGGTGAGGGAGAGAGAGTCCCAAGATCTTGGAGGAGGTAAATGTATTCGTTTCTATAAAGCCTCAAGCTTGGGTTGATGGTACCTTGTAGTTATCTAGTGGTAGCATATATATAGAGAGTTTTGTGTAAGCATGTCTCATGGGTAGAGATACATGAAGAGAATATCATATCATGTTTTGGTTTGTGCTTATGTGGCTAGAGCTTGTAAAGTAATTAACTAGTGCCAATGAGGTAGACCTAAGAACCCTAGACCAAGGACATAAGATAAAGATCTATGCATATGATACTCATAGAGTTGAGTGGGCTCAGAGAGACTAAGCATGGCACTACCCTCATGATATGGGTCAGGAGAACCTCCGTTAGACTAGATGAAGTTTTGATATATGTTTAACAAGCCACTCACATAAGTTTGTTTAGCACACCCATGATATAATATATGTAAGGATATGATCTAATCTCGAGATGTGATATATAGACATGATACAATGGAAACCTAGAGATGGTTTAATAGATATCAATTCATAAATGGTTAACCATATACATGAATAATGATGATAATGTGATATCATTGGCTAATCTTGTGATGAAATCACTAGTAAATTTTGCAATTTAGGATAAGTAATGAAATAAGATCATATGAATGAAACATGTTACATAAGGTGTTAATCTTAGTGCTTAACAAAGATGAAAAATATAGTTTCACAGTTAGCAAAACATATTGATTATGACACCTTGATATGATCTAGATTGACAATGTGGGTTAACTATAGTTAACTCCGTCCTAAAACACATATGTTAATGTTGAACATGTTCTAACAATGAGCTCAATAAAATGTTGATGACACACTGATATAATGGGTTAACTTTAGTTAACTTCTTTATAACATGGAAATATGATGAGGGAACCCTAATGCATGGGAAAAGATAAGGATGCAACCCTAACATATGAGATTTGTCATGACATAACTAGAATTTCTAAACTGTTATTTCAATCATCATGAAGGGGTGTTTCACCTAGATGTTTTAAAACCTCCTAATAGTGGTTTGAATATGATCATGGAGCTTTGTTTTTGCAAATATGCTACACCTAGAGTGGTTCCCTAGAAATGGATGAAGTTCCTTGAAGTAAGAGAATGGCTTAATTTTGACAATGAAATTTCTTTAAAGATGTATATGATGTGATGGACTGGATTTCTGGCTTAATTTTGAGGAAAAAATATCTTCTAAGGTGTGTTGGATGTGATGGAGTGGACTTTTTTAATCCTTAAATGTCCAATGACATAAATGAATTCATACATGTTGAGTAATTTTGAGAATCCCTAGGGTTTTGGTAAAGTGTGATTGTTGATTGAGGTTGATATAATGATTAAGGTCCCTAAGTTCATGCCTTTTTGGGGTATTTAGTTGGATGATCAAATAGTTGAGTTTTGTCACCAAATTTGAGTAGAATGTAGCTCGAGATATATTAAAGCCATGGTTAAAATTTCGTGGAAATTGGAGTATCCTAGAGGAAGTGATTTAGGTTTGAATTTTATGAAATGATGTGCATTTTCGGTGTTTATTAGACCTAAGTTTAATAGATTGAGCCTAGGTTAGGTTGTGTCACACCCATGGATATTTGATTGGGCCATGTGGACACTCTATAGCCTTAGATCAGAGATCCAATGGCCATGGACTTTGAAAAGGAGAAGCCACATGTTCACTTAAGTGCACTCTGGCCTTTAGCCCTCAGATTATGATACGAGGGATGTCAGCTTGTCTCCTACCTTATGGTTAGAGAAAGGTAGTGGGGAAGCTGACCGTGTGACCATCCAAGTCACCACTCATCCAAATTGTGGGGAAAGAGGGTAAGATAACTAACTAGTTAATCTCACCTCGTTGAGACAAATATCTTGACCCCTAACTTAAGGGTAGACAGTGAGAAACTAGGAAGAAGGAGTTGCCACCCCCTTACCCCGTCTCCAGTGGTTATTACAACTAAAGGAGGGAAACATGGTAAGAAGAACAAGGAGTCAGAGAGGATATCAGAGGAAGATAAGAGAGTGAAAAGGAAGGGTGAGGTCTGAGGAGAAGAACTCATGTTAAATCGTGAACTTCAATGGCGGTTTACCTGAGCGCCGAAGTCCATCATTCTGAGGAAGAAGATGGATCTCAGAGGAGGTTTTAGGATCTTCACAACATCTCTGGGGTGACACGGTCGAGTTCTTTGTGGCCGTGTGATGCTTTCCAAAGCCTTAGACTGGAGATCCATGGTGGAAAGGCTAGGCACCTCTCTTCATCTTCCATCCATTAGTGGTTGTTGTCGACGAGCCAACCCGGATGGAGCTCCAAAGGTGAGAAAGTGGATTCTTGATGTTGAGGAAGCTTGGAATTCTGATATGAATCTAACAATTGATTTAGGATCTGAAGAAGAGCACTCTAGCTTTGTTGATTGCTCGCTGGAGGTCTTCCCTCACAGCGGTGCCCTATGAAGCAGGGGCACGCGATCGACTGTCTCACGTATGCTGAGAAAGAGAGAAAGAACCAGACAAGAAGCTCCTTGAACTGAGTTTAGAACCCATAACCTATCTAACTAAGCATGGGAAATGGAGGAGCTAGCCAGCCCTAGGGGACACATGTCGGCTCTGGATTGGCCAAAAGGTAAGAAAATCCCAAAATTACCTAGATCTTTGATAAATCATAGTAAATATCCTGCTTATCAGAAAATTACAAATATTATATAAAAATTCTTAGAAAAATGAGTAGAACAACGTGGAACCTTTATATGAATCTTTTGATGATTAAATATTAGTGATATCATGTAATATGTATAATGCTTATTGCATGGATAATAAATATCAAATGTTGGCCTAAATTTATGAGATTGTGCCAGTAACTCCTAAATGGTTTGTATAATCCACTTGAGGTCAAAATTATGATGTTGATGCACGAAATCATGTCATTTTATCCATATGGATAATTAGGGCTAATAACCCTAATTAATGTGCAATAATTAAAAAGATGCCCAAGAAACCCTAGAAATTATAGAATAAGCTCATATAAGTAACTGGAAGCTAATATGTAAGTTTTATATCAGTTAGATGCATATAATTAATATTATATGAAGATGACCTTTAATACATGGGTTTTAAACCTAATTTGAATAATAAATGTAGCTAATATAGGGTTAATACATGCAAACAATGATATGGAAACTAATGTTCAAATGATGCACCATAATATGGAATATGACATCAATGCGATAATTACACGATGATAAGACAAATAATAATGAGATATCTTAATGACCAAGATAAACCCTAGAATGGACATGATTAGGGTTAAGATGAGATATAAGTGATGATGGGAGCCTAATGATGGTACATGATCTTATGTAAATCAGGTTTGACCAAGGACATAGTTGACATTAGGAATGTGATATGTGATGATTAGGTTTGTCTTGATTAAGTCTCATGTGACAAAGTGGTTTTTAGCATAAGAATGAATTAATTACTCTTTTGACCCTTGCATGTTCATTCATGAACTCACACTATTTTTTCTTGGCTTCATAATCAATGTTGATACTCAAATTTAAAATATGGTGATCAATGTGAATTTTATATACTTTGTGACACCACATATTTGATTTATTTGTCACCTTGTCCAATTAAGTAAATTGGTCCATCAACTTCATCATATGGTACCCAAACTTTTATAAAAGATTCTACACTTTATGTGGATCATGTGGTTCAAATATCATTGCAATTAGACGTTCCTACCACTTCCAATAATGTCTTGAAAGTAATGTATAGAAAACCCAAACTTTGTTATACCCTTTAATACTTTGATTAAATTATTGATCATACGTGCTTATTTTGATTTGAATTTTTTCACACATGTTTTAGACTCTATCATGAAGCACTGATACAAATTTGAGGTCATTTGGACACTCCTATTAATTTATATGAGTTTTATAAGTTTTTCTTTCCTTTTTTCCCTAAATATTCTCTTTATTCCATTTTTTTTCATTTGATTAGCCCAGCCGAATAGGTGCCTGGCCTGACTTGGCCATGGAGTGCTTGAACTGGGGAATTACCCCTCCTTTTCCCAGTAACCCGGTCCAGATAGACCTTACGATCCAAGGTTTTCTTGGGGATGAACCCCGACCCTTGGATCTGAGGCACATAGATCCCAGCCAAATCGGACAACATGTGGCCCATCTCCTACCTCACGCAATCAACGAGGAAGGTATCTGTGAGACTGAGTAGGTGTTTGACCTCAAAGCAGTCCTAATTTGAAAATCAAATTAGATGGGAAGCCACACCTT
This sequence comes from Alisma plantago-aquatica, assembly GCA_963693085.1. Classification (NCBI taxonomy): domain Eukaryota; kingdom Viridiplantae; phylum Streptophyta; class Magnoliopsida; order Alismatales; family Alismataceae; genus Alisma; species Alisma plantago-aquatica. Next base: position 905,435,467 of record OY856411.1, read on the forward strand.
GCAATTCTACGCTCGATTGGCCCTTTTACCCCCTCTAATCAGCCAATTTCAAGAGAATCTGAGAGCTTTCTCTCGCGGCCACCGCCATGGATTCTATGGCCTTCGAAACCCTAAACCTAGCCCTATCACCCGATAAAACCCCACATCCACCTTCATCCCTAACCCATGAACTTGACCGGCCCCCGTTCTTGCCCTCTCATGCTCTCTCTCTCTCGCATTCTCCTTTTTCTCCGGCCTCCCTCTACCATGGTGCCACTGAGTTGTGTGTGGTTTTGGGTGAGTCGTCCAGTAGAGGAGACCCAATCTCAACCATCCATCGTGGTCCCTGGTCAAAAGGAGACCAAGATCTGACGACTGTGAGCAGCAATGCTCACCTCCCCTCTTTTATTGTCTCGTGCACATGCTCAGGTGGTGACCACCCCTCAGCCTTCGATTTTCCGTGATGGTCAAGCTTTGACCAGGAATCCGATGGCCACTGATTTTCTCGCATATTCCTTTTATGGTATTTTTCTTCTCCTCTGCTCGTTATTTAATTAAATGGCCTAATCTTAAATAAATCATATCTTTTGATCTCTAGCTCCAAATAATTCAAATAAATAGTCAATTTTGATCAAAAAAACCCAAGGGATTTATTAAAAATAATTTTGGAACCTAATTCGTTATGGATATTTCTAATATACCTATACTTGAACTCTTTCTTAGTTAGTTTATCAAATGATTTAATTGTGATGTCCAATCCTTGGAAACCCTAGATTTGGACTCTAATGATTATATTGTAACCTAGATCTAATATAATTGAATCATCTACTCTTGAAAATGAATCATTAGTGATCTTAATGTATTTACTTGATTCAATCTTGATTATAATATTTATGAATATTAAGTAATCTTGATATTGATATTAATCTTGCAAAACCCTTGATATAGTTTTGACCCATCAATCTGATCGTCAATTACAATTATACTAAGTATCAGGATGATGAACTAGAAATTTGATGATGACTTGGATAATGACCATAAATTAGGGTTAACACATATGATCCTAGTAAACCTAGGTAAGTCATTCATACTCGAAAATACTTGACACTTGAAATAATGTTGGACATATTGAAATATTGATTAATTATAAGTGAATGACCCAACCCTAAGGTTGATAGGGGAACAATGTAACCCTAATATCGAATATTGAAACATGACCTCCATATATTATGATCTTGACCCATGATCTGAATATTGTGATTTAGGATCAGACTCAAAGGGCTGACTTTTACTTGTTGATCTATACTCAAAACCCTCAGTGAAAGGTATGCTATTATATAACTCATCCTTGATTGTATGGAAGATTCTTTTATGTATCTCTTGAATGTATACTTGGATACTTACTTGGATGAGCTACTATTCCCTATGATTAGTCTTTCGTTTTTCCTATACTATATTTTAAAAACATGAAAACATAAATTGCATGTCCATTATGACTGCCTGTATATTGATAATGATGAATATGTTGATAATGTTGATATTGGGTGCAAGCGTCCCCCTCATTGAGAGTTGGGACTTGTACATTCGCCTCCTACCTCATATGGAGAGAAGGAGCCCAATGACTTCCCCCATCATGTTGGGGCGATAAAGTCACACAAAATTGTATAAGCATGCTTCTCGAATTACAGCATAATGGGAACTCATAATAAAAATCAAATCATTTGAAAAACTTGTCAAATAACTTTTAGTTTTTGCAAACTTCTTGTGATACCTTTGAAATATAAGTCCTTCCAAGTACACTAATTTTTCTATAAACTGTTTTATTTGATTTGGATAGCGTACCGTGCAATTACATGATCGTGTCTCTATTTTCTTGATTTTAGGCAATACAAATGGAACACTGACTATGATCTCTTCCACACTCATACACTCTTATGATAAGGATATATTGGAAAAATCTCCATATTGGGTTAGTTTGTTCTTTTAGTATCTAGTTTTTGAGATATTATTTCTTATTGTATATGCTAGTGTGTTAGATCCTATCAGGCCACTAAGGGACAGGCGCTTCAATCCTTTTTCTACTGTCCATGCAATGGGATTGGGATTGGGGTAAAAATGGTTTTGTGACAGTTGGTACGATGACTATGGGACTAGATTTTGCATTATGCTCCAATTTCTCGAATGCCAAATTCATATCCTCAATTTCCAAATTATATCACTACCTTGATCATGAAAGTAAATGAATGAAAATATTAAATTGACTTTGTAAAATCTTGACATTATTTCCCTATTATGGGACTAGATTTTGCATTATGCTCCAGTTTCTCGAATGCCAAATTCATATCCTCAATTTCCAAATTATATCACTACCTTGATCATGAAAGGAAATGAATGCAAATATTAAATTGACTTTGTAAAATCTTGACATTATTTCCCTATTATGATCTTGAATTTTGATCTCATGGCCTTATGGAATATGATTTAATCATTAATACTCTCCCTATTTGGATAAGCTCAATGGATAATGACTAATGTTGGTAATGTTCTAGATTAGGGTGGTAGTTGACTCATGACTCCCCTAACCTAGGGCACATCTATATTTTGACTACCTCTAAATTTTCATATTGTTGATTATTTAGTGTTTGGGAAGGTATAACCTTTCACTCGATTTGGAATTGGTTTATCTAAGCCTAATAGGTTAAACCCAAGGTTGATACTCGATCTTGAATATTGATTTAATAATGACCTTAATACACGAAAATGTTGACTATAGCTTGTGGTTGACTTCCTAGATAGACCTAGGCCTAGATCATTCATAAACCTTGGATACCATGATAATGAAATCTTGATATGTTGCTCAAATATTGTTGAATATTGTTGCTCAAAATTGAATATAGATGAGTGATCTCCCCTAAGGTCTAAATAGGAATAAAAACCCAGCCATGGAATATTTATACATATTATCTTGATGTCTAAACTTCAACTCTTGATATTGATGTACAAAATCTTAAAACATTATATGAATCTTGAAACCATACTCGATATATAAATAATGACTCTCATAATCCCAAAATTTTGACATTTTGAAATGATGACTATGTTGAATCTCTCAATTTTTGACTTAGGGTTTAGCTCTCATTAGGACTAGGGTGGGACCTCCCATTAATATTGAGCTCAAAAATCATGATATTGAAAGTATGATGTTGTCTTGAAATGTTGAAATATGAAATCTCAAATCATGGATGTATAACCCCACCTAGGCCAATGTAGAGTCTAGGACCCTAAGATATCGGGATTGAAAGTCACCTTGTATACTTGAACTCTATTTGTTTGACCTAAAATATGATCTCTCCAAATTTGTGATCAATATGATGCTCTCCATATTTGTGACTCATACGATGACTTTGAACAATATATGCATTGACCTTGATACAAAATTGCTCGATGATGAAACAATGTTGGCACCAAGTTGGTTATGATATGGGACATGGAATCCAAACTATGATTATTGGACTATTTGATCTTTGAGGATATAATTTGATTATATATTTGAGGACACTTAATATTTGTGGATATGATATGGTTTTTGATAATCCCAATTTTGAGGATGTTTTTGAATTTTGGGGACAAGATTCCTTTTTAATGAGGGAAGGATGTGACAAAGTGGATTTTAGCATAAGAATGAATTAATTACTCCTTTGAACCTTGTATGTTCATTCATGAACTCACATTATTTTTTATTGGCTTCATAATCAATATTGATACTCAAATTTCAAATATGGTGATCAATGTGAATTTTATACACTTTGTGACACCACATATTTGACTTATTTTTCACCTTGTCCAATGAAGTAAATTGGTCCATCAACTTCATCATATGGTACCCAAACTTTTATAAAAGATTCTACACTTTATGTGGAACATGTGGTTCAAATTTCATTGCAATTGGATGTTCCTACCATTTCCTATGATTTCTTAAAATTAATGTATATAAAACCCTCACTTTGTTATACCCTCTAATACTTTGATGAAATTATTTATCATAAGTTCTTATTTTAATTTGGAATTTTTCACACATATTGTAAACTTAATCATGAAGCAGTGATCCAAATTTGAGGTCATTTAGACACTCCTACGATTTTATATGAGTTTTCTACGTTTTGCTTTTCTTTTTGGCCTAAATACCCTCTATATTCCTTTTTTTTCGTTTGATTGGCCTGGCCCAATAGGCGCCTGGCCTGACTCGGCCACAGAGTGCTTAAACTGGGGAATACCCCCACTATTTCTTAGTGAGATGGTCCAGACAGACCTTACGATCTAGGGCTTGCTTGGGGATGAACCCCAACCCTTGGATTTGAGGCACACAGATCCCAGCCAAATCAGATGACCTTTGGCCCATCTCCTACCTCCTGAATCAACAAGGAAGGTAGATGTGAGACTGAGTGGGAATTTGACCTCAAAGCGATCCTAATTTTAAAATAAAATTAGATGGAAAGCCACACCTCACAATTCTATGCTCGACTGGCCCTTCCCCCCTCTAATCTTCCAGTTTCAAGGGCAACTGAGAGCTTGCTCTCACGGCCACCACCATGGATTCTATGGCCTTCAAAACCCTGAACTGAGCCCTAGAACCCTATAAAAACCCCACATCCACCTTCACCCCTCACCCACAAACTTGAGTGATGCCCTCTCTTTCCCTCTCGTGCTCTATCTATCTCATTCCCCTTTTTCTCCGACCACCCTCCGCCGCACCGCTGCCACACTGTGTGTGGTTTTGGGCGAGTCACCCTGTAGATGAGACCCAATCTCAACCATCCATCGTGGTCCCTGGTTAAAAGGAGACCAAGATCTGATGACTGTGAGTAGCAGTGCTCACCTCCCCTCTTTTGCTATCTCGCGTACGTGCTCAGGTGGTCACCACCCCTCATCCTTCGATTTGACATGATGGTCAAGCTCTAACCAAGAATCTGATGGCCACAGATTTTCTTGCATATTCCTTTTAAGGTATTTTTCTTCTCCTCTCTGCTCAATATTCAATTAAATGGCCTAGTCTTGTATAAATCATATTTTTTGATGCCTCGCTCTAAGTAATTTGAGTAAATAGCCGATTTTGATCAGGAAAACCCAAGGGATATATTAAAATACTTTTGGAACCTAATTAGTTATGGATCTTTTTTATATCCATATACTTGAACTCTTTCTTAGTTAGTTTATCAAATGATTCAATAATGATGTCTAATCCTGGGATACCCTAGATTTAGACTCTAATGATTATCTTGTAACCTAGATCTAATCTAGTTGATTCATCTACTCTTGAAAATGAATCATTAGTGATCTTAATCTATTTAATTGATTCAATCTTGATTATAATCTTTATGAATAATGAGTAATCTTGATATTGATATTAATCTTGCAAAACCCTTGATATAGTTTTGACCCGTCAATCTGATCTTGAATTACAATTATACTAAGTATCATGATGATGAACCAGAAATTTGATGATGACATGGATAATGACCATAAATTAGGGTTAACACATATGATCCTAGAAAACCTAGGTAAGTCATTCACATTCAAAAATACTTGACACTTGAAATAATGTTGGACATATTGAAATTTTGATTGATTATAAGTGAGTGACCCAACCCTAAGGTTGACAGGGGAAAAGTGTAACCCTAGTATCGAATATTGAAACATGATATCCATATATTATGATCTTGACCCTTGATCCAAATATTGTGATTTAGGATCAGACTCGAAGGGTTGACTTTTACTTGTTGATCTATACTCGAAATCCTTAGTGAAAGGTACACTATTATATAACTCCTCTTTGATTGTATTGAAGATACTTTTATGTATCTCTTGACTGTATACTTGGCTACTTACTTGGATGAGCTACTGTTCCCTATGATTAGTCTTCCATTTTTCCTATACTATATTTTAAAAACATGAAAACATAAATTGCATGCCCATTATGACTGCATGTATATTGATAATGATGATGATGTTGATAATGTTGATATTGGGTGCAAACGAACCCCTCATTAAGAGGAGGCACTTGTACATTGGCCTCCTACCTCATATGTAGAGAAGGAGCCCAGTGACTTTCCCCATCACATTGGGGTGATAAAGTCACACAAAAATATATAAGCATGCTTCTCGAATTACAGCATATTGGGAACTCATAATAAAAATTGAATCATTTGAAAAACTTGTCGAATAACTTTTGGTTTTTGCAAACTTCTTGTGATACCTTTGAAATATAAGTCTTTCCAAGTACACTAATTTTTCTATAAACTGTTTTATTTGATTTGGATAGCGTAATGTGCAATTGCATGATTGTGTCTCGATTTTCTTAATTTTAGGCAATACAAATGGAACACTGACTAAGATCTCTTCCACACTCATACACTCTAATGACAAGGATATATTGGAAAAATCTCCATATTGGGTTAGTTTGTTCTTTTAGTATGCAATTTTTGAGTTATTATTTCTTATTGTATATGCAGTGTGTTAGATCCTATCAGGCCAATCAGGGACAGGCGCTTCAATCCTTTTTCTACTGTCAAGGCAGTGGGATTGGGATTGGGGTAAAAATGGTTCTGTGACAGTATACCATTACCTTTTATTTGGATTATTATACAATATGCTTGCTTTATGTGTGTAGTAAACTCTTGGCATATGATATTGGATGAAATGATTGTTCTTGAATGATATGTTGCTTGATGTTTTTTATACTTATTTGTCTATGAACTCATGAAACATAAGATATATGATCCATTATATGATGGCACTAAATCTCTTTTGTATATTAGTGCATTGATGAAGTACTAAATCTCTTTAGAAAAATAGTACATGTGAGCACTAAATCTCTTTGGCAGAATAGTGCATTTATGAAAGCACTAAATCTCTTTGGCAGAATACTATTTGTGAGCACGAAATCTCTTTGGTAGAATAGTGCATGTGGTTGATGAACTGTACATATCATGGAAAGTCATGGTAAAACATGTGTTGTTTTTTTTAATGAACATCTTTGTGCAAGTATATGCTTTTTCTTATATTTCTTTATAACTGCTAAGTATTAGTTTTATCTTATTGCCAAGCATAGTAATGAAAGGTATATAAAAAGATACGTAGGTGTAATCAATCCAATACTCTTGAATATTGTGATGATGTGTACCACATGTAATCTTTGTTTTAGGTTGTGGACAAAGGATCTGGAAGAACCAGTATAGTTGAGAGTTGTGTGGCGAGTTGATGTACATGAGGACTTGTTGTCTTAAGATATTAGTGTTTAGTGTAGTACATGTATATGTATAATATCAAATGTTGTAACAATTCATTATGTAATTATATGTTGAATGGTGAACATGTGTTTTATTATTGTTCATGTGCATGTGCTAATGTTGTTTCCTTCTGATTTTCTTCTTCTTAGCCTAGTGTGGGGTGTTTAAATTGGGATTCTCATTGAGGTGAGGTCAATTTTGACGTCACACATCAGATTAAGTTTTAAAAAAATCTAGGGACGTCACAAGTCTGATTTTGGAAAAGAAAATGCCAAGAATAAATCGATTTAGTATTTTAGGGGAATCCATTTTTACATTAAGTTGATGGAATATAGATATTTATGTCTAGGGTTTTGATAAGCTTCACATTAGTATGTGTTATACCCTTATTCTGGGGCATAGAGCATACACATTAGGCGTCAACTTGTATATAAAGGGACAAAACCTTCATGATGCTAAATGAAACTATTATTTATGGGACACATGTGATAAGGAAAAAAATGAATTCAACAAATTTGGATGAAGTGAATGGATTTGATCTTTATTCAAGTGTATTGTATTCTCTTTCAAATAAAGATTAATTTCCCAAACTCAGTGTTTTAAGATCCAACTAGGTACAACTCAGGAAACCTTTGTGGTTTCTAAATCACATTGAATAATAATGTACTAGTCATTCTTCCTTCTTCTTCTTATTTCAAATTACAAATTTTGTTATACAACAAATGCTACTAACCTATTGTTTTCAGAGTTCTACAAATTTTCCTAAAGAGTATGTTGACTCAACCTAGACTCTACTTTCATTTGTGTTCTTATCTATTTGTCTTACTAATGAATGCATTGTTTTATAAGGATGGCTCAAGCATGTGTTATTCTCTTAATTCTAGTTAGCAGCATAGACACTTTGAGCATCAACATACATGTCTTTGTAGGGACCAAACTTTCATAAAGGTAAATTTAGCTCTCGATTCTAGGAAGTAGAAGATGAGACAAGTAATAAGTGGGTGAGTATGGATGACGTAGCTTTGTTTGTGGATCATGGAGATGAATGGTCCTCTTCGAAAGGCAAAGCCATTTGGTTTTTTGTTTTCCAACAAAAGTATTAAATGGAGAGGGTTTAGTTGATCAACACAATTCTACTAGCTCACCTTGTTGTGGTAGAAAAGAATTTCTTTAGTTTCACCAAACATGGAAGGTACTCCTCTTTATTAGTACAACATTCTCGGTGAAGACATGGATATGGTAATATCAATTTTTAGGACCCACAATTGGTGTGGATCAAAACTCTCCTAACAATCTACACATGTCACTAATATGGATTAACATTCAAAGAAGATGATGCAGATGAAGAAGGAATATGAGGATGCAAGATCAAGATGGGTCTACTAATGGGAATGCTTCAGGAAGAGTTAATACAAATACACCAACACAATAATAAACAATAAAGGATGACAATTGTAAAGGTGTGAGATGTGAGAGGAGATCTACTCCTTACGTAATTGACAAATGAATCCATCCAATCGAACCAGAATTATATATGTGATGGAAAATATGAAGGTCATATTATCTCAAATATGATATATGAATAGAGATTTTTAGTAAAAGTAGAAAACTAAACTATTAAAAATCATTATAATTATTGTAGCAACACATCCCATTATCACACAGATAACGAGGTGTTACGCAAAAACATGCGGAAATCACCATAACCACAGTTAATAAAAAACACTAGTTAATTCAAACTGATTGTGGAAAACTGATAAACTGAGAAACATATTACATTCCAGTCCATATCCTGCAAGAAAACATGTTACATATATATCCATACAAGCCTGGATACATGTCCACAGCTTAGAGCAACAGCTGTCCTGTCATAACCATGAGTTCACCACCGGTTCATACATATAAAGGCCCATAACTGGTCAACAACAGGATATACAAACAACATCAGTCGTGCATCGTAAAACGTCAAAACACCGCCAAGGACCTGAGAGTATAGGGATGACTCTAGACTCTACACCAAAACATCAAAACAGCTGCATCTCCAAAGCTTGCCTTCTACATATCTTCTCGCTGCTCGGCCGCAACTCCGCGACCACCACCACGACAAGCTCGACCACCTAAAAAGGGTGAAAACTAGTGGAGTGAGACAATTGAACATTGTCCCAGCGGGAGGCATAACACCGCGCCAAAACTACAAAACCTCAGATAAGATAAATCTTATCTCAGCAGATTATTGATAAAGAATATAACAAGAACACTTATAAGTAACAATCCATCCTCAGACTTACCAGCTGTATCAAAAGGGCATATAACCACTATATTTCCCAATGGAACATGATTGACAAGATAGATTATATGAGACTCACCACAAAAGAGTAATAAACAACTACAATATAATTAAAGTTAACTACACAAACAAGGCCTCAACCAATGTATCATATTTGTCTTATCAATACATACTAAACGACTGTATTACGTTTTATTATGCCCTGAGGAAATGAACCGTACCGTTCAAATCCAACCTTTGTATGTGAAGCCCATAGCCGGTGCCATACAAGGTCAATGGAAGAGCCAAAATCCAAGACCTTCTCCGCCTCATGGTCAGTACATGAGAACACAAAGCAGGACCGCAGTCTCGTGCTTGAAGTGGTCATAAGCCACAGGGTCAGCTCCACAGGCTACCCTCTGCCTAGTCCGCCTCGGTACAAGTCACGGCACTAAAAACTGAGCCACGTGTCTAAACACCGTGCTCGGAGCCATGAACGCATTCATGCTCAACATATCACATATCTGGAGCCATGGGCCATGTTCACCATGCTCGTCACACATCCGAGTCTGCAACCTCAGCTGTACTCGTTTCACCTCTCTATTATAGGCTAGGAGAAACCTCGCATATTCAAAAATATGTGCTTCGGGTTAACCCGCAGGAGAACCCATTTCATCATCACCCTATCCTGACTGGTGATGAATCTATGGCCAGGGCAAGCTACATTATAAATCACATTGTGATTACTTAGTATCTTTTAGATGGATTGCAAGATTCAACCAAGTTGTATAACATGCAAGATATAATAGAAAGGTAAACAACATAACTCAACATTATGCATTTTCTACAATTTACATCACACTGATCCATCACAAGGATCTCACATCACATGTTATCACTTGGCCTCTTGCCAACCATCCAGATCCATCTCAAGGATCATCACACAACCATGGGATCTCAATCCCTCATCACATAGTACCTTAGCCTCTCAAGGCTTTCATCATCATCATGGAACATCATACACCTGTCATCACAGTGTTCATTTACCCAATTCTCATAGCCTTTCATTGGGCTAAGCATTACCTACATGGTTAGCATAATTCAATAACCAGATGAATAATCAAGAGACTACAATTACTACCATAGGGTGACAATTAGGGTTAAGTGCATTGTCAGCTCATCATGACAACAATAATCATATTATGCCTCATCTCAAGGCCACACGTGTAGGCACACTATCAAGTAACCCTAATGCATGCTCAAGATCACATTGTCATTAAAGAGATAGAGTAGTGACATTAATACGCATGTACTTTAGCCACAAGAACCTAATTCTCGTTATTAAGCAATGAATCGTCATAAGAGCATCATAACAGGCCGTTCCCTCACCAAAGATGTCAACAACCCTCACTAGAAGTCACCCCGGGCAGACCCATTCCTATCTAATCCCTAGCGGACGAGCAGCTCATGTGTCGGGCGAGCAGACACACTGAGCGGGCAGGTTAGCAAACGAGCAAAGCAATGAGCTGGGTACTGAACTGTGCAAGGCAAGCGAGCGAGCAAGGTAAAGCATAGGCGAGCAGCCCTGTCGGGAGACACGCACAGAGGATGTCGGGCGTGCACTAGTATCGGGCGAGCCAACTAGAGCCGGGTGAGCAAGGTAGTCTAGGGCAACACGGCTGGGGCTGAGGGAGCAGAGCTAGGTATTGAGCGACATGCGTGCCGGGCGAGCCAAGACAAAAGCGAGCAGGGCGAGTCTGAGCGAGCAACAACACTGGGCGACATAGCTAGTGTCGGGCGAGCAAGGCTATCAAACGAGCCAAAGCTGTCGGGCGACACAGGGGCGTGCAGGGTAAAAGCAGGGCGAGCAGGGTTACTGAGCGAGCAAAATAGAGTATGTCGGGCGAGTGAGCACTGAGCTTCACTGGGCGAGCAGCCCTTCGAGCGAGCAGAAGGAAAACTTGACTCACTCAAACCGTGCAAGAGAGAACTAGGGCAAGGGCTATCGGGCAACGCCTCCCCACACATCTCAACTAAGGTTCAAGCCATCTAAACGAGCTCACCATCTTGCCCAAGGTGAGAGGAGAGTCTTGCTCAAGTCACTAAGTCATGTGCTCACCTCAATCGGGTAGGAAATAGGGGTGTTGCTCATGGAATTAGAGCTCAAGCTCACTCATCTAGACCAAGGGGAGAAAGGAGTGTTGCTCTCCTAAACCCTAGAACACAAGGATCGGCCAACATGCAAGATAGCTAAAGAACAACTCCTAACATGCAAGGGTAAGATTAAAGCAAAAATATATGCAAAGAGAGGAGAGTAGTTAGGGTTTAGAGTCATGCAACCCGCCTTAAGCTCCAAGGAAGAAGATGAACTTGACCTCCAAGGGTTGTCGACCACCAAAGCTCCTCCAAGAGGGGTGTAACGACCTCCACTCCTTCAACTCCAAGGGTGTATCGGCCTCCAAGCTGCTCACACAAGGGTGTGTCGGCCACCTTAGCTCCTTCTTCAAGGGTGTGTCGGCCACTAAGCAAGGGGAAGAGAGGGTGTGTCGTGCACAAGGAGAAGAGGAACTAAGGGGACCTCAGGCTAAGGAAGGGACAACCTATATATATGAGGAAGGAGGAGAAACCAAGGTGAACCCTTGCTAGGTGTCGTCCACCCAAGGGACACATGTCCACCAACTCAAGCCACCTCTCTTTCAAGCCATAAGACACTTGTCCAAAATGAGCACCATGTGTTCTCCAAACATGACCAAGGTTGGACCAAGCACCATGGGCGACACAAGCCCACTCTAGGCCGACACAAGCTCTACTTGGCCGACACAAGGCCCAAGCAATCCCAAACAAGGGACTCCAAGGCCCAAACAAGCTCAACAAAGGTCCAAAGAACTCAAACAACAAGCCCAAGCCTTCCTCTCAACCCTAGAGGTAGTAAAGAGAGAGATGAACACCTCTCAAGGTGACAAACTTGCTCCCAAAACCCTAGACTTGGGTTAATTGCAAGTAGCACCCTCAACCCTCAACAAAGCACAACCAAACCCTAAACACCACTCAAAGGTGATTAGCAAGCCTCAAACCATCAAGGTTAAGAAAAACAAACAGGGTAAGCCTTAAACGCAGGTCAGGGTCCTTACAATTATATTTCATACATTCTTTCTCAAATCAAGGGCAGTTTACAAAAAATAAAAAATATGTCTAGTTTATTACTAGACTAGTTGCAGACGGAAACTCGGCCATCCCAAGATATCGTCTACTCCAAACACTTGAAAATGATCATTTCAAGTCATGATCCTCTAAGACACCTACACCTGGGTGGTTTGGAAAAAATAACCAAAAAGAGATACATACAAGTTTAAGGAAGTAAATGTTGAGTATGTGGATTATATATATATATATATATATATATATATATATATATATATATATATATATATATAGTCCAAGAAAAGGATAGGAGGTACTAGTACATAAACGATCTCTAGCATCAGTTAAAACAACCCTATAACGTCGATTATACACCAACACTTAAGTGGGAGACACTACAAACACATATTTACAACATCGATTCTTTGGGGATGACAAAACTGATGTCAGAGATCTAGCTGGTTGTATGGATAAAAAAATCTAACACAGATAGAAGTCTTAGGCGTTGGTTGCACTCCAAAATCCCACATCGTAAGATCAATACCAGGTCACATTTGGAATTGGTAAATGAACCTACACGATCGACTTGATAACAACTGTCACCTATCATGATGTACAGTGTCAGTTCTGAACAAAATAACTGACGAATATTATGTACAATGACAGTTAAATCTAAAATCAATGACTATGACAAGCTTGTTGGGAAAAATGGTACAGAGAAGGTAGTGGAATTTAAAATTTTATTACCATATTCCCCATAAATAGCAGATAACGTTAATAACTATAATCCAGGAAGGATGGTTTATGGGATATACCTGGTCCTAGAGCAAGTCCAGCAATAATCCTCATCATTGTAGATTCGCAACTATGAATCCTAGTTGCATTGGGACTCGTCTAATAGTGGTGCCTCCTGGTCTGCACCACAGACTACAGCCACAAACATCGTCTTCATCAACAACTCCTCTTGTCACAGAATGCTGGTTGACGTAGTCCTCCAAGCGACAAACAATCACTTCCCGCCTCTATGGTAGTCCACACAGACTTCCTAGAACTCCCATCATCCTACTGGACCGGACAAGAAGGAGTTGTCCCTCTTTGTCATTTTACTAGTGACTGACTTGCTCTCCCATAATGACAACTCTCAGTTGTTCTCTCCTGTGGCAGTCCTTCACTTGATGGGTAGGACTTGCCTGGACTCTCGTGGTTACCACAACCAGAGAGGACAATAGTTGTTAGATGAACTGATTCATAGTTGTCTGTGTTGTTGTTGTACTTTTGGAAGCCCCCATTACCCCTCTATATATAGGAGGGGATAAGGTCAGGGTTCCCAGTCCCCAACCAATGCAGGACTAAAAGTGAGAGTGGAAAGGATGTTAGATCTTAAATTTTATCAACTTTTCTAAAAATTGCACAACATGCGACAACTTAAATGGCCGTTTGGCTGAGCCAAAAAATCGTCTTACACATGAGATGACCATTTTGTAGTTTCCAGTTGTGTACAAATTTGGTAAATCAATTCCCATCAATGTTAGACATTGATTTCCTTGTGCAACAAGTATTTCTCAAGTGAAATGAACTGGGAAACAACTAGAACCTTTCCCGACCGAGATGGACCATCTCCCCCATGCAAGATGATGACCATCTTGGTTCACCCAAATGGTCGTCTGGTGACCCGAGTCAAGCCCATTTGGCCGTGTTAGTTTTCTCTACTGCAAATTTCAACTAACAACCATGTCTGACACCCAGACGCCCGTCTCAACTCTTGAGACATCCGTTTGGCACTTCTAGACATCCATCTTAACACTTGAGATGGGTGTTTGGCAGTTCTATCAACCTATTTATATGCTAAATCAAATGCGTTAACACTTTATCACTTAATTCAACTATCCATCGAGATCTGAACTCCTTTTCTAGGTCAATACCTATGTGTGTGACCCTATAGGTCCCATATTACGTTGGTAGTGAATGTTCATAACAACTTATGACATCACAAGCAAAGAGTGGTGTCTAGTCGCACATCATTTCTATCCAAGTAAATGGAAAAGTTGGGGTACAACTTCAACATACAATATGTGTATGGTGTTGCAGTGTTTGTATAGTTCCTTTGCCATCACGCTTGTCACTGCCGAACTCTGATCTGATCAACTGTACCGCCTCATCTGTCTGCTGTGCATCCTTGATCTGCTACCTCAACGTAGGCTTGACTTGCATCTGTGCGAAAAGACCAGATAACGAAGAAACTTCCATCTGCACATTCATTTGTCGTAGAGAAACAAGCATATCCCTCCTATGGCAAACCAGGGAACTTAACTGTGCCTTCTTTGAAGAAAGAGAAGACTTTTGACTAAGCGCATCTGCTACCACATTCGCCTTACCAGGATGATACTCGATAGTGCAATCGTATGCGTTGATCAACTCCATCCATCGCCGCTGTCGCATATTCAACTCGTGTTGCGTAAAGATATACTTTAGGTTCTTATGATCCGTAAAGATCTGACACACTTCCCCATACAGATAGTGTCTCCAAATCTTTAACACATGAACTACTGCTGCTAGCTCGAAATCATGAGTCGGATAGTTTTCCTCATGCTTCTTGAGCTGTCGCGAGGCAAAAGAAACCACATGATCTTCCTACATCAACACGCAACCTAAACCTTTCTTGGAAGCAACATAGAAAACAACATAGCCTTTCCCAGGCCCTGGCAAGATCAACACTGGAGCACTAGTCAGCTTCTCCTTCAGACTCTGGAAAGCTTGCTGACATCGATCATCCCACACAAAAGGTACATCCTTCCTGATCAACTTCATCATCGGTAACGCGATCACACTGAAGTCCTTGATAAACCTCAAGTAGTATCCTGCTAGACCAAGGAAACTATGAACTTCTGTCGGCGTCTTCGGCTGTTCCCAATCTGCAACAGATTCCACCTTCTTCGGATCTACCTTGACTCCTTCAGCGGATATCACATGGCCCAAGAAGGTCACTTCATCCAGCCAGAACTCACACTTACTGAACTTGGCATACAACTGATGTTGACGAAGAAGAGTCAACGCTCGACGAAGATGTTGCTCGTGCTCAAGCCTATCCCGACTATAGATCAGGATGTCATCTATAAAGACTACAACAAACTGATCTAAGAACGGACGGAACACTCTGTTCATCAGATCCATGAAAGCTTCAGGTGCATTGGTTAACCCAAACGGCATAACCACAAACTCATAATGACCATACCTTGTCCTGAAAGTTGACTTCGGTATGTCATCCGCCTTTATCCTCAGCTGATGATATCTGGACCGTAGATCGATCTTCGAGAACACTGTAGCACCACGTAACTGATCGAACAGATCATCTATCCTCGGCAACGAGTACTTGTTCTTGATCGTGGCCTTGTTCAACTATCGGTAGTCTATACACAGCCGCATCGAACCGTCCTTCTTCTTGACGAACAACACAGGCGCACCCCAAGGCGACGTACTGGGTCGGATAAAACCTTTATCTGGCAACTCCTGTAACTGCTTCTTCAACTCTGCCATCTCTGCTGGAGCCATTCTGTACGGTGTCTGCGCAACTGGATGCGTTCCTGGTACTAGATTGATCTCGAAATCAATCTCTCGGGGTGGGGGAACACTAGGAAACTCCTCAGGGAACACGTCTGCAAACTCACGAACAAATGACACCTCCTCAAGGCTAAGACCTTTTTCCTTGGCATCCACTTCGGTATCTACCACGTGGGCTAGGAACGCCTCACATCCCTGTCGTAACAACTTATCTGCCACCATAGCTGATACCAGACATGTTGGAAGAATCTTCCTATCTCCCTGGAAGATCCACTTCTCTCCAGCAACATCAAACAATGCCTGCTTGGAACCACAGTCCAAGACAACCTTATACCTCTCTAAGGTATCCATCCCAAGGATAACATCGAACCCATGCATAGCAAGTGGTATGAGATCCACTTGAATGCGGTGTCCCGAGAAAGACAAGACACAAGATGGACACTCTTCTTGAAGCAATGAGGAACCATCAAGAGGGGTTTTTAACAACAAGCTATCCTTCTTACAGCTAACAGATAAACGACAGTTCTCAAGCATACTATAGGCGATAAAAGAGTGCGTAGCACCCGGGTCAACCAGAACATATATAAAGCAAGAAGAAGACATATCAGAATGAAATAACTCCATATGACCTGTCACTACTCGCGGGTTGACTACCGCCTCCGGCTGATTCATAGCGTGGAATCGAGCCGTTGCTTGCTGTCCACGACCTCTACTTCCCTGAGCAGACGATCCAGCCTTAGAGGCTTGACCGCGTCCCCGTCCTCTGCCACCACTGGGCTGTGGTCTCTCTGACCCCTGAAGGTTCTGTCTCGGCTGCTGCGTCACTTCAACATCGCTATAGGGACAACTTGACATGATATGCCCTGTCTGACCACAGGCATAACATGTCCTAACATCATCTCGAGGCCTGGATGGCCCTGTCACCGCCACAGAAGCCGAACTTGGTGCCTTAGAAGGCGAAGAAACATAACCTCTTCCTCTACTCATAGACCACTGAGACGGTCTACCAGAACCTCTCATCGCTGCCGGTGCTGAAAACCTGGGCTTCTTGAAGCCACCAAACCTCTGACTCTAAAACTGAGAAGGTCTTTTCTTAGCCATAGACTCTCTCTTCTCCCTAACAGAACGTTCGATCCTCCGAACAGATTCCACGAACATAGCAAACCGTTCTCGATTCTCCAACGCAGAGACCGGTGTCGTCAGCTCAGCACTCAGACCCTTCTCGAAACGTTTGATCTGTTCCTCGTCTGTCGCCCCCATGTGAGGACAAAACCTCAACAAATCCATAAACTTAGCTTCATACTCAGTGATGTTCATCGTTCCTTGTCGCAAACTCTCAAACTGACGGATCTTCTCATCCAGATACGTCTTGGGAAAGTATCTGTCTACGAACTCGCGTCGAAACACTTCCCAAAAGATCACCTCACCAGGCCGCTTCTCTTCCTCAATGGTCCACCGGTGAGCAGCACTACCTTTTAGAAGGTATACCACATGCTTTACTTTGTCTGCTTCGGGGATGTCAAGGATCCGAAAGGCCTTCTCAAGACTTGTCAGCCACAGATCTGCATCCGCTGGATCAGCCGTTCCAGCATACTCCGAAGCTCCGACTCGACGAAGCTGCTCAAAGGTCTTCCCAATACCCGATGTTTCTCCATGGGGAACCTGTGCTCGCGGAGGAGGCACTGGTAATCGCTCAACCATGAGATTCATCGCAGCCATCATCTGCCCCATAAGCTGTTGGTAGGTAGGATGTTCAAAAATGGCTGGGTCAGGTTGGGGGACCTCAGGCACCCGATCTTCATGCGCCTGTCCTACTGCTCCATCAACAGATGCAACATCGCTGTGCTCAGCAGCGAGTTCTTCATGTTTCCATACATCTTGGCTTTTCTTCCGCTGAGGGCAGAAGATTTCTATGAGAAAAGCTGGAAAACACATAAGAACAAACACAACCTAGTCCTAGATCCCTGTAGACTCAGCAAACCTAAAGCTCTGATACCAAAACTTGTAGCAACACATCCCATTATCACACAGATAATGAGGTGTTATGCGAAAACATGCAAAAATCACCATAACCACAGTTAATCAAAAACACGGGTTAATTAAAACCGATTGCGGAAAACTGATAAACTGAGAAACATATTACATTCCAGTCCATATCCTGCAAGAAAACATGTTACATATATATCCATACAAGCCTGGATACATGTCCACAGCTTAGAGCAACAACTGTCCTGTCATAACCATGAGTTCACCACCGGTTCATACATATAAAGGCCCATATCTGGTCAACAGCAGGATATACAAACGACATCGGTCGTGCATCGTAAAACAACGTCAAAACACCACCAAGGACCTGCGAGTACAGGGATGACTCTAGACTCTACACCAAAACATCAAAACAGCAGCATCTCCAAAGCTTGCCTTCTACAGATCTTCTCACTGCTCGGCCGCAACTCCGCGACCACCACCACGACAAGCTCGACCACCTAAAAAGGGTGAAAACTAGTGGAGTGAGACAATTGAACATTGTCCCAGCGGGAGGCATAACTTCGCGCCAAAACTACAAAACCTCAGATAAGATAAAGCCTATCTCAGCAGATTATTGATAAAGAATATAACAAGAACAGTTATAAGTAACAAGCGATCCTCAGACTTACCAGCTGTATCAAAAGGGCATATAACCACTATATTTCCCAATGGAACATGATTGACAAGATAGATTATATGAGACTCACCACAAAAGAGTAATAAACAACTACAATATAATTAAAGTTAACTACACAAACAAGGCCTCAACCAATGTTTCGTATTTGTCTTATCAATACATACTAAACGGTCGTATTATGTTTTATTATGCCCTGAGGAAATGAACTGTACCGTTCAAATCCAACCTTCGGCTGCGAAGCCCATAGCCGGTGCCATACAAGGTCAGTGGAAGAGCTAGAATCCAAAACCTTCTCCGCCTCATGGTCATTACATGAGAACACAAAGCAGGACCGCAGTCTCATGCTTGAAGTGGTCATAAGCCACAGGGTCAGCTCCACAGGCTACCCTCTTCCTAGTCCGCCTCGGTACAGGTCACGGCACTAGAAACTGAGCCATGTGTCTAAACACCGTGCTCGGAGCCATGAACGCATTCATGCTCAACATATCACATATCTGGAGCCATGGGCCATGTTCACCATGCTCGTCACACATCCGAGTCTGCAACCGCAGCTGCACTCGTTTCACCTCTCTATTTTAGGCTAGGAGAAACCTCGCATATTCAAAAATATGCACTCCAGGTTAACCCGCAGGAGAACCCGTTTCATCATCACCCTATCCTTACTGGTGATGAATCTATGGCCAGGGCAAGCTACATTATATATTACACTGTGATTACTTAGTATCTTTTAGATGGATTGCAAGATTCAACCAAGTTGTATAACATGCAAGATATAATAGAAAGGTAAACAACATAACTCAACATTATGCATTTTCTACAATTTACATCACACTGATCCATCACAAGGATCTCACATCACATGTTATCACTTGGCCTCTTTCCAACCATCCGGATCCATCTCAAGGATCATCACACAATCATGGGATCTCAATCCCTCATCACATAGTACCTTAGCCTCTCAAGGCTTTCATCATCATCATGGAACATCATACACCTGTCATCATAGTGTTCATTTACCCAATTCTCATAGCCTTTCATTGGGCTAAGCATTACCTTCATGGTTAGCATAATTCAATAACCAGATGAATAATCAAGAGACTACAATTACTACCGTAGGGTGACAATTAGGGTTAAGTGCATTGTCAGCTCATCATGACAACAATAATCATATTCATGCCTCATCTCAAGGTCACACATGTAAGCACACTATCAAGTAACCCTAATGCATGCTCAAGATCACATTGTCATTAAAGAGACAGAGTAGTGACATTAATACACATGTACTTTAGCCACAAGAACATAATTCTCGTTATTAAGCAATGAATCATCATAAGAGCATCATAACAGGCCGTGCCCTCACCAAAGATGTCAACAACCCTCACTAGAAGTCACCTCGGGCAGACCCATTCCTATCTAATCCCTAGTGGGCGAGCAGCTCATGTGTCGGGCGAGCAGACACACTGAGCGGGCAGGTTAGCAAACGAGCAAAGAAATGAGTCGGGTACTGAACCGTGCAAGGCAAGTGAGCGAGCAAGGTAAAGCATAGGCGAGCAGCCCTGTCGGGTGACACACACAGAGGATGTCGGGCGTGCACTAGTATCGGGCGAGCCAACTAGAGCCGGGTGAGCAAGGTAGTCTCGGGCGACACGGCTGGGGTCGAGCGAGCAGAGCTAGGTATTGAGCGACACGTGTGCCGAGCGAGCCAAGACATAAGAGAGCAGGGTGAGTCCGAGCGAGCAACAACACTGGGTGACACATCTAGTGTCGGGCGAGCATGACTATCAAACGAGCCAAAGCTGTCGGGCGACACAGGGGCGTGCAGGGTAAAAGCAGGGCGAGCAGGGTTACTGAGCGAGCAAAACAGAGTATGTCGGGCGAGTGAGCACTGAGCTTCACTGGGCGAGCAGAAGGAAAACTTGACTCACTCAAACCGTGCAAGAGAGAACTAGGGCAAAGGCTATCGGGCAGCACCTCCCCACACATCTCAACTAAGGTTTAAGCCATCTAAACGAGCTCACCATCTTGCCCAAGGTGAGAGGAGAGTCTTGCTCAAGTCACTAAGTCATGTGCTCACCTCAATCGGGTAGGAAAGAGGGGTGTTGCTCATGGCATTAGAGCTCAAGCTCACTCATCTAGACCAAGGGGAGAAAGGAGTGTTGCTCTCCTAAACCCTAGAACACAAGGATCGGCCAACATGCAAGATAGCTAAAGAACAACTCCAAACGTGCAAGGGCAAGATTAAAGCAAACATATATGCAAAGAGAGGAGAGTAGTTAGGGTTTAGAGTCATGCAACCCACCTTAAGCTCCAAGGAAGAAGATGCGCTTGAGCTCCAAGGGTTGTCGACCACCAAAGCTCCTCCAAGAGGGGTGTGTCGACCTCCACTCCTTCAACTCCAAGGGTGTATCGGCCTCCAAGCTGCTCACACAAGGGTGTGTCGGCCACCTTAGCTCCTTCTTCAAGGGTGTGTCGGCCACCAAGCAAGGGGAAGAGAAGGTGTGTCGTGCACAAGGAGAATAGGAACTAAAGGGACCTCAAGCTAAGGAAGGGACAACCTATATAGATGAGGAAGGAGGAGAAACCAAGGTGAACCCTTTCTAGGTGTCGTCCACCCAAGGGACACATGTCCACCAACTCAAGCCACCTCTCTTGCAAGCCATAAGACACTTGTCCAAAATGAGCACCATGTGTTCTCCAAACATGACCAAGGTTGGATCAAGCACCATGGGTGACACAAGCCCACTCTAGGCCGACACAAGGCCCAAGCAAGCCCAAACAAGGGACTCCAAGGCCCAAACAAGCTCAACAAAGGTCCAAAGAACTCAAACAACAAGCCCAAGCCTTCTTCTCAACCCTAGAGGAAGTAAAGAGAGAGAAGAACACTATCAAGGTGACAAACTTGCTCCCAAAACCCTAGACTTGGGTTAATTGCAAGTAGCACCCTCAACCCTCAACAAAGCACAACCAAACCCTAATCACCACTCAAAGGTGATTAGCAAGCCTCAAACCATCAAGGTTAAGCAAAACAAACAGGGTAAGCCCTAAACGCAGGTCAGGGTCCTTACAATTATATTTCATACATTCTTTCTCAAATCAAGGGTAGTTTACAAAAAATAAAAAATACGTCTAGTTTATTACTAGACTAGTTGCAGACGGAAACTCGGCCATCCCAAGATATCGTCTACTCCAAACACTTGAAAATGATCATTTCAAGTCATGATCCTCTAAGACACCTACACCTGGGTGGTTTGGAAAAAATAACCAGAAAGAGATACATATAAGTTTAAGGAAGTAAATGTTGAGTATGTGGATTATATATATATATATATATATATATATATATATATATATATATATACAAATATATATATATATAGTCCAAGAAAAGGATAGGAGGCACTAGTACATAAACTATCTCTAGCATTAGTTAAAACAACCCTATAACGTTGATTATACACCAACACTAAAGTGGGAGACACTACAAACACATATTTACAACATCGATTCTTTGGGGATGACAAAACTGATGTCAGAGATCTAGCTGGTTGTGTGGATAAAAAAACCTAACACAGATAGAAGTCTTAGGCGTTGGTTGCACTCCAAAATCCCACATCGTAAGATCAATACCAGGTCACATTTGGAATTGGTAAATGAACCTACACGATCGACTTGATAACAACTGTCACCTATCATGATGTACAGTGTCAGTTCTGAACAAAATAACTGACGAATATTATGTACAATGACAGTTAAATCTAAAATCAATGACTATGACAAGCTTGTTGGGAAAAATGGTACAGAGAAGGTAGTGGAATTTAAAATTTTATTACCATATTCCCCATAAATAGCAGATAACGTTAATAACTATAATCCAGGAAGGATGGTTTATGGGATATACCTGGTCCTAGAGCAAGTCCAGCAATAATCCTCATCATTGTAGATTCGCAACTATGAATCCTAGTTGCATTGGGACTCGTCTAACAGTGGTGCCTCCTGGTCTGCACCACAGACTACAGCCACAAACATCGTCTTCATCAACAACTCCTCTTGTCACAGAATGTTGGTTGACGTAGTCCTCCAAGCGACAAACAATCGCTTCCCGCCTCTATGGTAGTCCACACAGACTTCCTAGAACTCCCATTGTCCTGCTGGACCAGACAGGAAGGAGTTGTCCCTCTTTGTCATTTTACTAGTGACTGACTTGCTCTCCCATAATGACAACTCTCAGTTGTTCTCTCCTGTGGCGGTCCTTCCCTTGATGGGTAGGACTTGCCTGGACTCTCGTGGTTACCACAACCAGAGAGGAAAATAGTTGTTAGATGAACTGATTCATAGTTGTCTGTGTTGTTGTTGTACTTTTGGAAGCCCCCATTACCCCTCTATATATAGGAGGGGTTAAGGTCAGGGTTCCCAGTCCCCAACCAATGCGGGACTAAAAGTGATAGTGGAAAGGATGTTAGATCTTAAATTTTATCAACTTTTCTAAAAATTGCACAACATGTGACAACTTAAATGGCCGTTTGGCTGAGCCAAACAATCGTCTTACACATGAGATGATCGTCTCTCACTATGAGATGACCATTTTGTAGTTTCTTGTTGTGTACAAATTTGGTAAATCAATTCCCATCAATGTTAGACATTGATTTCCTTGTGCAACAAGTATTTCTCAAGTGAAATGAACTGGGAAACAACTAGAACCTTTCCCGACCGAGATGGACCATCTCCCCCATGCAAGATGATGACCATCTTGGTTCACCCAAATGGTCGTCTGGTGACCCGAGTCAAGCCCATTTGGCCGTGTTAGTTTTCTCTACTGCAAATTTCAACTAACAACCATGTCTGACACCCAGACGCCCGTCTCAACTCTTGAGACATCCGTTTGGCACTTCTAGACATCCATCTTAACACTTGAGATGGGTGTTTGGCAGTGCTATCAACCTATTTATATGCTAAATCAAATGCCTTAACACTTTATCACTTAATTCAACTATCCATCGAGATCTGAACTCCTTTTCTAGGTCAATACCTATGTGTGTGACCCTATAGGTCCCATATTACGTTGGTAGTGAATGTTCATAACAACTTATGACATCACAAGCAAAGAGTGGTGTCTAGTCGCACATCATTTCTATCCAAGTAAATGGAAAAGTTGGGGTACAACTTCAACATACAATATGTGTATGGTGTTGTAGTGTTTGTATAGTTCCTTTGCCACTGATGTCTAGATTAAACTAGAGGTATGGAGTAGTCACCCTCATTATAATTCAATCTTGTTTGTTGAACCAAGAGTAGACTGTCTAAAATATATGTATGCTCAATAATCACATATTCAGTCACATGCGCATGGTCATGCTTCTCTCAATCTCACTAATCAAGAGGCATAGGACATCACAGTCTAGTAGGAGGGAGAAATCCCATGTCTATCACTCAAAGACAATCCCCATGTGACAAAGCCACCCAATCATCACCGTTATAACAACCCATGTTTCAGGACTGCGTTTGATGATGTCACACTGTACCCAACAACATGTGTTGAGTGTAGTGATTTTTGATCTAAGAACCACAACCACCACCATCACTATGAGACCTGACTATGACTTCGATGATGATGGCTTCCATGTGTCAGTCTCACAGTGGGTCTGTCTAATACACTATTCTCGAATATGTATCTATGTGATTGGTTTGATATTGCTGTATCATGACCAATGAGACTCACTCACCAACCAACTCACATTTTAATGTTATGTGTTATTGTTGTCTATCAACCTTCCATAATAACAACTGATCAAAGCATAAAGAGAATGTGAATTTGTACTCTTAACATATGTATTATCTCATTTCTTCCAAATCATGTACTTGAAGACATAAGTCATTGAGTAATATTATTCTCTAGACATTTATAATGTTACATCATTATCTCATAATTGAATTAAACAAAATAAATTGGAAGCTTGCCTTTTATTAATGATCTAATCATTTTTACATGATATGCCATTACAATCATCACATGATTGTCTCTCTAGGCATGCATAACCAACAAACTTCCACTTGCACTTAGATCCAATCACCCACGAATCTTATTCCAAGTGACCTAACATGACCATCATGGTTTTATTGTGAAAGTGCCTTTGTCGAAGGATCAACAACATTGATCTTAGTTGGAACGTTGCAAATCTTCACATCTCCACATTGTATAATTTCTCATATGAGATGGAACCACTTTTGTATATGCTTTGAGCATTGATGTGATCTGGGTTCATTAGCTTGCGTAATAGATCCATTGTTGTCACAATATAGCTCGATGGCCTCGTTGATGCTAGGAACGACCCATCAACAACTACAATTTGCTTGGAACTCTTCCAACTCACAACTCCATTATTAAGGCAAAATACTAATCCCACCTGCTATTTGTAATCATCTTGATCAGTCTGGAAGCTTGCATCGGTGTAACCTTTTACCACCAACTCTTCCCCCCCACCTTAGACCAAGAACTGATCCTTAGTTCTTCTCAAGTACTTGAGGATGTTCTTCACAACTATCTAGTGAGCATCACCTAGATCCAGCTAATATTTTCTCATCATGCTCAAGGCATACGAGATGTCTGGACGGTTACACAACATTGCATACATGATAGATCTAGTTGTTGAGGTATATGGAATCTCACTCATGCGTTCCCTTTCTACACAATAATTGGGACATTGAGCTCTAGAGATAGGGACACCATGACGCACATGCATGTTTCCTCTCTTTGAGTTCTCCATGCTGAACCGCTTCAACACCTTATCAATGTATGTGCTCTGACTTAGTCTGAGAAGTCTTGTGGATCTATCTCTATAGATCTTTATCCCCAAGATGTAGGATGCTTCTCCCAAGTCTTAAATAGAGAATGTCTTTCAAAGACAAGTCTTTACCTTTTGTAAAGTAGGGATGTCATTCCCCATCAATAGTATGTCATCTACATACAATATGAGGAATGTCACTATGCTCCCACTAACCTTCTTGTACACACAAGGTTTATCTTCATTTTGATCAAATCCAAACCCTTTGACTTTCTCATCAAAATGAAGATTCCAACTCCAAGATGCTTGTTTCAATCCATAGATTGACCTTTGTTGCTTACAAACTTTATTGGCAAACTTTGGATCTATAAACCCCTCATCAAGTTGTGTCATATACACATTTTCCACAAGATTCCCATTAAGGAATGCAGTTTTAACATCCATTTACCAAATCTCATAGTCATGATAAGCTGCAATAGAAAGCATGATCATGATGGATTTAACCATGGCCACCTGAGAAAAGGTTTCATCATAGTCAACACCTTGAACTTGTCTGAAACGCTTTACAACCAATCTGCCCTTATAGGTTTGAACTTTTCCATCCATGTCGGTCTTCTTCTTGAAGACCCACTGGCACCCTATAGGTTTTACCCCTTCAGGTGGATCCACCAAAGTCCATACTTTGTTGGTATACATGGATTCCATCTTAGATCTCATGGCCTCAAGCCATTTCTTAGACTCATGTCCCTATATAGCATCTTTATAGGTAATTGGCTCATCATCTATGACCAATTCACTGCCTTCTTAAGTTACAAGATATCCAAATCTCTCAGGTTCAAGGCGTGTCCTATTAGATCTATGAGGTTCTTGTGTTACTTGAGGAATTTGAGATTCCACAACACTTTGTGAATCTTTAGGTTCCTCTTGTACACCTAATGGTTCAATGTTTTTTGGTTGGTTTCAAACCTCTTTGAGTTATACTTGCCTCCCACTGATTCCTTTGGATATAAATTCCCTCTCTAGGAATATAACCTCTCTGGCAACATACACTTTGTTGTCAGATTTGGAATAAAAGTAATATCCTTTGGTCTCCTTAGGATATCCAACAAAATAAAACTTGTCAGATCTTGGGCCAATATTTTCAGGAAATATTTTCTTGAAATAAGCTTTGCAACCCCAAATCTTCATAAAAGACATGTTGGGACACTTCCCATACCATATCTCATATGGTGTCTTTTGAATCGATATAGATGGTACTCGCTTTAGTGTATACAAGGTGGTTTCTAGAGAATACCCACAAAAGGTAGTTGAAAGCTCAACTAAACTCATCATAGATTGCACCATATCTCATAATGTGCAATTACTTTTTTCTCATACACCATTATGCTGAGGTGTTCTAGGCGGAGTCCATTGGGATACAATACCATGGGCTCTAAGAATGTCTTGAAACTCTTAGTTTAAGTGTTCTCCACCTCAGTTAGAACAAAGTGCCTTAATACTTTTATCAAGTTGGTTTTGTACTTCATTCATAAACTCTCTAAACTTTTCAAGAGTTTCCGACTTGTGTCTCATCAAGTAGACATAGTCGTACCTATTGAAGTAATCAATAAAGGTAATGAAGTACTTGTACCCACCTCTAGCATCTGTTCTAAAAGATCAACATACATCAGTATGTATCACTCCTAATAGACCATTAGCCCTCCCATTATTACCAGTGAAAGGGGTCTTAGCCATATTACCCAACAAACAAGATTCACATGTTTCTAATGATTTGAAATCAAAAGAGTCTAGATAACCATCTTTATGGATCCTAGATATGTGATTCTCATTTATGTGCCCTAGACGACAATGCCAAAGGTATGTTTGGTTTAAGTCATTGAGTTATTTCCTTTTCATATTAACGTTATATACACCTGTCTCTAGATCTATCAAGTATAGACCATAAGAGAATGGGGCACTGCCATAAAAATTCCATCTTTGCTAATAGAAAATCTTCCATTCTTTATAAGATATTTGAATCCATTCTTGTCCAAACATAATACAAATATGATGTTCCTATTAATGGAAGCTACATAATAGTAGTTATCTAACTCTATCACAAACCCACTTGGCAGAGATAACTCATAGGTTCCAACGGCACTGGCCACAACTCTTGCGCCATTAGCAACACACAGTTCAACCTCACCTTTCTCTAAAGGTCTACTTCTCTTCACATCCTTCACATTTGAGCAAATGTGTGATCTGATCCGATATCAAGTACCCATGATGAAGAGGTAGTGAAGTTAATCTCAATAATGTATACCCCAGAAGTAGATATCTCTAGTCCTTGCTTCATCTTCTTGGGTTCCCTTATCCTTCTCCTTACTTTGAGTGCAAAATATTTTGATTTTAGCTTAGCCACAAAACACTTTTTATCTTTGCCTTTGTCCTTGGAATCAACTCCGCTGATCATCATCATAGATTTGTCCATCTTCATTTGTTCTTCAACATTTATCAAGATGTCAAGCAACTCTGGCAGTGGTCCAACCATGTTGCATAAGTCATAACACTCAATGAAGTGGCTATATGATTTAGGCAATGATTGCAAAATCGTATGCGTAGCCAACTCTTGACCCAAAGGAAATCCCAATTTTTCAAGACACTCCATATGCTTAATCATATTAAGCATAAGTGGCTCTATTGGATCTCTGTTTTTCAGTTTACACTCAAATAGCACCTTAGATATATTATACCTTTCATGCTTATCACGTTGTTTATGCAACTCATAGTTCATGCAGCCTAGCATAAGGCTCTTTGTGTTCACAACATCATTGGTATGCTTCAAATAAGAATCCATGTCAGTCTTAGGCAAATTTAGAGTGGATACTGGCTCAGTATTTCAGGATCATGAAGAACACTTCTCAAGGTCCCGAACCAATTATGGAAATATATCTTGTTTAAGATGTCCGAACATGATGATTTGTTTTCCATTTGAATCTACAAGAGTTAAAATTTGCATTTGTCAAAACCCCTTTTAATTTGATTTTATTTGAAATTTTTGACCATACAATTAGGTCTTTAATTAATATCACTCCCACTATTTTATTCAAATTTCTGGCCCTCGATATCAATTTGGAATATTACAATGTACAATATTCTAGTAGGCCAAGATCCTAAACAATTTAATCAATACCCAACCAACGCTCGTTCTCATGAATAATTATTAAGGTAGGAAACAATTTCCAATTGCATTATATACAATTCTTGGATAGATGACATGTGCAACTCCTTGCCATAATCATCTGCATACTTCTGGGCTTAGACTCTCTAAGAATCACTAGTTAAGCCTAACCCAATAGCCAACACAATATTAATGCACCCCACTTGGCAGACCCACATTACTATCATCACACTTCCACGAGATATGACGTACCACCCTTGGGGTGCCCACACTTGGTCGATCAAGCTTTTCATGTGTGATGCTAATGGAAAGCATCATAGACTTAATATTTTATTTGAGGGAGTTTGTATTTGTAAGTATATATAAATATATACTTTATCTAATCACCACATATATAGTATGCATCATATACATACTATATCCTACAACAAAATCATGCAATAAATAGAAGTGATGGTTATGGCCAGACCTAATATAATCCCTTGGAGCCACAAGGGAGCACGTCATCTAGGTCTACATCACATGCAAAAACATGTTGTTGATGAAGATTTGTTCTTGCCAATTTGGGTTGATCAGTTCAACATTTGAACCGATCGGCTCACCTCTAGGATGATTGTTAGGTCATCTCACCGCTCGTCTAGTCCATCTATCCACCATCGAATGGCTCCTCCAACAGATCGACTGGGTCCACCAGGCGATTAGTCTAGCTTGTCCACCATGTCCTCCAAGATCCTTCAACTTTATCATGATAGGAAAGTAAACTTATCCTACTTTTACATGATTATAGGGAAACCTCAAGTTACATTCAAGGGGAATAAAGGTAGAAGAGAATTAACTTTACATTAAGAAGATGAGATAGAGGCGTATGCAGACCAAGATAAATGGATAGACCAAACCATATATAACCATGCACATATAGGGGCTATTGGCCACAACCATGCTACACATGCACCATCAAAATCATTTTAGGGTGATGCGTGTAAATTTCACACACACACACAAAATATATATATATATATATATATATATATATATATATATATATATATATATATATATATATCACATATATATTAGTTTGGGATTATCATGGTGTTTGGATTTGACAAGACATTATTCACATAGCATGTAATAATAGAACAACAAAACCAAAATCCGATCATATCTATTATCCCATAATATAGTAAATTGAAGTTCTCCCTGATACCACTATTGGAAAATATGGTACAAAGCAGGCAGCAAAATTTAAAATTTTATTTCCATATTCCCCATAAATAGTAGATCGCATCAATAACTATAATGCAGGAAGGATGTTTTATAAGATATACCTGGTCCTAGAGCAAGTCCAACAACAATCCTCGTCATTGTAGATTCGCAAATCTGAATCCTAGTTGCACTGGGACTCGTCTGACAGTGGCACCTCCTGGTCTGCACCACAGACTGCAGCCACAAACACCGTCTTCTTCAACAACTCCTCTTGTCACAGACTGCTGGTTGACGTTGTCCTCCAAGCGGCAAACAACGGATTCCCGCTTCTATGGTAGTCCACACAGACTTCCTAGAACTCCCATCATCCCACTGGATCAGATAGGAAGGCGTTGTTCCTCTCTATTAGTGTACTAGTCACTGACTTGCTCTCCCACAATGACAACTCTCAGTTGTTCTCTCCCATGATGGTCCTTCCCTTATCGAGTAGGACTTGCCTGGACTCTCATGGTTACCACAACCAGAGAGGATAATAGTTGTTAGATGAATTGATTCTCAATTGTCTGTGTTGTAGTTGTACTTTGGGAAGCCCCCAGTACCCCTCTATATATAGGAGGGGTTAGGGTCAAGGTTCCCACTCCCCAACCAATGCATGACTAAAAGTGGGAGTGGAAATATAAGTAGATCTTGAATTTTTGTAACTTTTCTAGAATTTGCACAACTTGCAACAACTAAAAAGGTTGTTTGACTGAGCCAGATGGTTGTCTCAACTGCAATATGACCGTTTTGTAGTTGCCAGTTGTGTACAAATTTAACAAATCAATTCCCATCAATATTAGACATTGACTTCCATGTGCAACAAGTATTGCTCAAGAGAAATAGATTCAGAAACAACAAGAACCTTCCCCGATCAAGATGAACCATCTCGCCATGCAAGATGGCCATTTCGATTCATCGAGATAGTCATCTGGTGACCCGAGTCAAGCACGGTTTATTGAGTCAATTTTCCCCCATTGCCAATTTCAATTCACAACTAGGCCTGACACCCAGACGCCCGACTCAACTCTTGAGACAACTATTTGGCACTTCCAGACGACCGTCTCAACACTTGAGATGAGCGTTTGGCAGTGCTACCAGCTTGTTTGTTGCCTAAATCAAATGTCTAAACACTTTATCACTTAATTCAACTATCATTTGAGTTCTGAACACCTCTTCTAGGACAAGAGCTATGTGTGTGACCTTATAGATCCCATATTATGTTGGTAGTAAATGTCCATAATAACTTATGGCTTCACAAGCAAAGAGTGGTGCATGGTCTCACATCATTGCTACCCAAGTAAATGGAAAAGTTGGGGAACAAATTCAACCTACAATCTATGTATGGTGCCACAATATTTGTATAGTTCCTATGTCACTGATGTCTAGTTTGAACTAGAGGCATGGAGAAGTCACCATCATTATTATTCAATCTTATTTCTTGAACCAAAAGCAAATGGCCTGAGATATATGTATGCTCAATATCACATATTGACTCACTTGCGCATGGCCATGCTTTTCTCAGTATTGCTAATCAAGAGGCCTAGGACATCACACTCCAGTAGGAGGGACAAATCCCATGTCTATCACTCACAGTCAATCCCCATGTGTCAAAGCCACCCAATCATCACTGTCATAACAACCCATATTTCAGGACTGCGTTTGATGATGTCAACATGTACCCAAAAACATGTGTTGAGTGCAGTGATTTTAGGTCTAAGAACCACAACCACAACCATCACTGTGAGAGATGACTATGACTTCCATGATGATGGATTCCATGTGTCAATCTCACAGTGGGCCTGTCAGATACATTGTTCTTTAACATGTATCTATGGGATTGGTTTGATATCACTAACCAATGTGTTATTATTATCTATCAATCTTCCCCAATAACAACCGATTGGGAACATAATGAGAATGTAAGTATGTACTCTTAACATATGTATGATCTCATTTCTTCCAAGTCATGTGCTTTAAGACACATGTCATTGAGTAATATTATTCTCTAGGCATTTATAATGTTACATCATTATCTCATAACTGAATTAAACAAAATAAATTGGAAGCTTGCCTTTTATTAATAATCAAATTGTTTTTACATGATATGCCATTACAGTCATCACATGATTGGATCTCTGGGCATACATAACCACAATGCTACCCTACGAGGCCATGATGTCCAACACAACCGTTTTGGTTTTATCCTTTAATGTCAGTTATTTTACCGAAACCGACAACTAATTAAGGCCTATAGTGTCATTTTTTTGTTATTGCGGACTGCTACCCAACTGGTCAACGAGATGCGAAACATGCAATTTAGAAGTGGATTTCTGAACTATAGGTTAACAACATCTTTTGAGTTTGACTTAACAACATGCCACCAAATCTACAATAAAAAAATAATATGTGTATAATATTATCCATTTTCCAATTCCATTTCAATCACATGTGTAAACACAAATCTTCACATTCATTCACACACATGATACTTTATTTACATATACACCAATTCTATTCCCATGGCATGTAAAAACACAATTCATTCATCTTCACATTCACACACATGTATATAGATCATCATTCACGTATGCACCAATAATTTACTCTCATCAAATTTAAATTTGCAACATAAGCATCACATGTTTGAGATAGAAATAATGACATCAAACTTTAGAAAAATCATTCCTTATCCTAATCAAATTCAAAGAATTTTGCCCATTGTTTTCATGTTTCATCTAGTTTTTCTATTGTATAGAGAATATCTATGTCTTCTAGCTTTTCTTATGTATTGAAGTCTTTCATTTTGAACACCTGCTTAGATAATGATGTATATAATTAATAAGTTTAATATTTTTATATTATCTAATAAGATTATATACTTATGATGATGCAGACTATATATATGGATTACATTATGTATATTGTCAATGTCTATTATCTCATATCTGACAATCATGTCATATACCACATCATGTAGTATTCACACATTCGACCGTTGTCTTGTACAAAATACTATAAATTTCAACATACAAAATGTTAATAAATAAAAAGCATAGTCGGCATAAATATGTATTGGAGTCAGAAAACTACCTTAACATTCTCCCAAACTATTGCCTTCTTTTTCTTGTCCACCTTTCCTCCAACTTTTTTGAATTTTTTATAGTCCTATACGTCAATGTAACATGTTGAATTGCATTAGTAAATAGTCATGTAAAATATATGTCAAGAAAGATACATATAAAAATTTATTCACGTGAATAATGCCCCTTTTAAATCGTGTCCCACACTATCTATTTTGTCACCCTTAAGATCTAGATCATACAAAGTTAGCGTCGCGGGGACAATAACCAATTGCACCCAATGTTTACTTTTGATGACTAAGAAGGAAAACAAAATATAACTAAAAATGCACAATGAAATGTAATTTATTAAGTCAAAATTATAAGAAGAGTAAGTAAACTTACTCAACATGTATGGAATTAAATCACACTCTTTTTATTTTTCCTGAAATGATTAAATGTGGTAGAGCAGTATTGGGTAACAGATGTAGGGTCTTTAATTACATCTCTAATCAAGGATGGAGGTAGAGAAGTATTGGGTAACAGATGTAGGGTCTTTAATTACATCTCTAATCAAGGATGGAACTAGAAATGCAACATGGGGTAGTGAAAACTCTTTATAGACCCTAAGTAAGTGGCTGCAAAACATATATCATGTATGCATTAATACATAAAAAATAGATTAACATATATAAAATGAGGTATATATTTATATAAAATCTCACCAAATCTAAAGTTATATCACATATGTATTCAACCAAGCATAACCAAACAACTCCAAAACATCTTACAGAAATATACTAGTATCGTTAGGTTGACCTACAATGTCCTCCTTAATAGAAACCATTGTAGGTGACCATACGTCATGTTCTCCTATCCATAGTGCCATACCCATGCACTGAGGACCAATCGAGTCGAATAAGTCCTTTTCAAGCCAGTCAGGTATTTGAGGAGGTGAAGGCAAAGGATGAGATGTAAGGGGTTTGTTAGGCTGTATGTCTTGCACATATCTAATCTTATATCAACAGTTTCATGTATATAAAGACATAAACACAATATAAATTTACCATACATCAGTATAGATAACTCCAACTTTAGGCCACATGACCATGCCGCCTTCTGCATCACCTATCGTGTCATGTTCAGTGTGCGCATATGGCTTTGGAGTCTACTTCCAAGGGTCGTAGACAAGGTTCGGCAACACACAAACTACATTGGCGGACAACAGTGAGCCATGAATCATGTCATCTTCAAGGTGTGGGTAAGACACCCACAACAAAGACATATTCTTATAAAAGATGGCATGGTCTCAACCCCTACAAATTTGCATAAGGTTTTATATATATTATATAAATCATTCTGAAAGACTACTATGTCATAAAAAAACTTACAGTGGACGTGCTAGGTTGCAAGTCCACATGATTACTCCCAATCAACTTTGTATGATTACTCCCAACCAACTCTGTAATGGGGTCCACCTTGTATGAAGAGTGGGGCGACACATGTACTGTCGGGGTAGCTGCTAATTGACAACATAAATGTTGGCTCATTGCTTCTTGAATTCTCTTCATAATTAACTTTTTTACCTCCTATTTTGAGAACCACCCTTTAACATATTTTCACTTATGCTCTGATGGACCAAAGAATGTTCTTATATTGACATTAGTTCCTGTAGCCCTAACACGCTCATGATTCTCTAGGTTACCTAGAGAAACTGTCAATCCATCCCTTGTGTCCTCAGGGATGAATTTGCCTTGTTTCCTTTTCTTGTAGAACTCCCTATAATAATTATCAATAGTAATCGGTAAGTAAAACATAACAATCATCAATACTAATTGTTCTAAGAGTTGAATTTCACCATTTTTGTAGCCGCCTCAGTAGTTGCGGGGTTGGGTATATCTCCAGATTTATTTTGTCTCCCAACTATCCATAGATCGTGCCAAAGTAGAGGTTCAATTGTATTAGAGGATTCAAAAGTCCCAAGAGTAGGTTGTTGATAAGAAGACGATTGTAGTAGATTTTAGCGAAGATGTGCATATCCAGCTGGACCCATCCTGTGGTTGTACACATTCTTTGCATGTTTTTCTCTTTGAGCATCACTTGCAACCTTTTTATTAACAATATTCAATAGTAATAGGTAAGTAAAACATAACACTCAAGGTCAAGGTAAAATAATGAATTCATAAGAATGTATTAATAATGGGGAGTGAGGCTTAATACCTTGAATTCATTGGTATTTTTCATAACAACAAACAGCCCCCACGTCTCTAGGTCAAGATAGCTTCATTGCTCATTGGTTGACTTCTTCCACTTCTCAGTGTCCCGTATGTATAGTTTTTTTTAGAGTTTTCCTAGAATTCCTCAGTACCCTCCCATAGAGTTGCATCACCTTTTTACAATGTAGATTTTTATCAAGGTCACATATGCTCTAGAAAAGTTCATATACTTAATAGAATAATTGTAATAGAATTGCAAATGGTAATATCTCACACATAGTTCTTTCCATATGAAGTCTTTCTTACTTTTATCAATTGTATGCCAAGATACTAATGCTACACTATAATGGCTACGAGTAAGAACCCCTAGATATGCAACAAAAGAGTTGTGGTTCTTTCCAAAAGGATTTCCTACATGATGAAACTCAACAACCAACTTTGGTATGTTACTCCTTTGTTGTATCAACTTGTTCATCTCGGTGATGCTCCTTATTTTCATGATTTTATGATGTTGCTCTTCAAGCTGAGAAAGATCCTCAGGGTGTACATCCTCAACCTAAATTGACAAAAAACACATATATGTTATAAAAAGATATAACTTATAAATGTGATAAAACAATACAAAAATAAAACAAGATAGACATATTGTAAAATGTACATATTTTTAATAAAACAATACACAACTTACACCAGTGTCAAGGTGCACGTTGTGATGTTGCTCATCCTCACGGTAATCATCATCACAATCATCATACTCATGGTCAGATGCCATATCAAAAAAATGCCATATAAATAATAGTCAAATAGTTGAATATAAGATTATAAAATGCACATCTAACATTTAAAAAATAAAAGCATGCCTCTGATATTGAGATATTTTATCAATTATTCATTCCCTCGATGTGATCACCATGCACATATAACTCAATGTTAGTTTCAATATTTGGTGTTGGTAAGCCAACCGAGAGTGGACTGGATTCATCATACTTGTCATAGTACTCTGCTTTATCTATAGGATCTTCAATGAACTGTCTTTTACCATGAATAACAACCGACCATTTTTCATTTGTAGGATCATCAATATAAAATACTTGCTTTTCCTATGATGCTATTATGAATGGTTCACCATTCTCACCAATATTTTCAAAATTCACTAATGTGAAACTCAATTCATCCACTACAACTCCTTTAGTGTTATCAACCCAATTACACTTAAAGATCAAAAGTTTGAAATCTACATAGTCAAACCACTATATGTCTTTAATGACACCGTAGTATGGCATTTTAGCTTCACATGGACTCTTATCCTTCACATTATAAGAAAACAATGAAGAGGCTTGAAGGGTGACCCCACTATTTTAGATGACACTCTTATCATCTTGACGCTTTGGGTAATATAAAAACCCATTTATGTCAAACCCTTCGTATGACATAACATTTATTTTTGGTTTAAAGGTGAGGTATTTGATATTTTTAGCAACACAATTTTCTATTTGAAATAGTTGATGTAAGACTTTATCTTCAAATCACCTAATAAATGTCTTGTTATGCTCTCTAGCAAGACACATTGAATTGGCTCGAGGATATTGTTTCTTGATGAAATTGGTATGTTCGGTGATATAAACACTCACTTCGTCGATCTTGTGTAAAATAACAAGTGAGTTTGTTCCCATAACTCACGACTGATTATTTTCACTCGTGCTCCTAAAGTTCCTTTTCTGTAATAGTCCTCAATATTCTGGGAATTTACAAGATCTTAATTATTGCTGAAAAAGTCACTACAAAAGTCCATAACCTCACAGGCCACACAACCCTCAATAATACTCCATTCAGGCCAATAACGGTTACAAGCATCACTTTTAAAAACACTGATGTACCATTCAAAATGATACATCCAATGTAAGAAAATTGGTCCCAACATTTTCACTTCCCTAGTCAAATGGACAATAAGATGTACCATGATATTAAAGAATGAAGTAGGAAAGTACATCTCAAGATGGATAGAGTAATAACCACTTCTTTTTGCAACTTATCAAGATTCTTAGGATCAATAACTTTGATGCATAGAGTGCTAAATAAGAAACAAAGTTTGGTGATTGCAAGTCTTACATGCTTTGGAAGTATAAATCAAATTGCCACGAGCAATATTTGTTGCATCAGAGTGTGTCAATCATGAGATTGAAGACCTATCAACTTCAGATATTTTATTGATACCAGTCTACAAATATTGGGAGAGTATCTCTGTTGTACGTTAACATTAGGAAAGCACTCACAAAAAGTTTTCTTCTCCTTTCTAGAGAATGTGTAACAAGCATGAGGTAAATATGTTTTTTTATCACTACTAACAACTTTTGTCAATATTTTTCCTTATTCCCATTTCATGTAGGTCCATTCTAGATTTGATGCCCTCTTTAGTATTACATGGTGTGTTCAACATAGCACCAATGATGCTATCACATACATTTTTTTCAACATGCATGACATCGATACATTGTCTGATTGCCAAAGAACTCCAATGAGGAAGATCCCAGAATATGGACCTCTTCTTGTATAAAGATTTGTCACTCTATGTGGGAATGGTAAATTGTGGTCCCTTACTGAATGCACTGATAATGTCTTTTACTCTTTCATAAACAACCTCCCCTGATATAGGTTTAGGACACTTCGTTCCTCATTTGATCCATTGAATGCTTTGTGAAACCTTCGATAAGGATGAACTTTTTGAAGCAACCTTCGATGAACAAGATATATAGTCTTGCCGCCATATTTTAGTCATATTGGATCGGTTTTCTCTTCACATATTGGGCATTCTTTGGATCATTTTACATTGTATCAAGACAAATTTCCATATGCTAGAAAGTCATTAGTAGTGCAAAAAAACATAGCATACAAACGAAATGTCTCTCTACAAGAAGCATCTTAGGCCATCAAACCTTCTCCCTAGAGTATTTTTAAGTCATCAATTAGATGTTCAAGAAAAACATCGATATCATTGTTAGGTTGTTTAGGACTAGATATCAACAATGACAACATGACCTACCTACTTTTCATACACAACCATGGGGGAAGATTGTATATAACTATTATAATAGGCCAAGTGCTATATTTTATGCTCAATGTATCGTCATCCCATCGGTACAAAGCCCAAGTCTTAGATTCATGACTTTTTCACCAAATTCAAAGTAAAATAAATAAATGTTCTTCCACTATGATGAATCAAACGTGTGTCATAGGATCTAATCATTATTTTCTTTACCTCTACATGCCACCTTAAATTCTTTGCTAACATGGAATTGGCAAACAAGCATTGAAATCGTGGTATTATAGGTAGATACCATATCACCTTGGCAAGAGAGCTAGTTTTGGACTTTCATGATGTCATAATTTTGTGCCTTGAAGCCCCATATTTTGAACAATCTTTCAAATCAGCATAGTCCTTTTGAAACGACACATAGTCATTTAGGCATTCCTGATATCTTCTTATCCTTCATTCTCATTGGGCATAACATTTTCTATAATTATTATGTTGAGATTGGAAGCTCGTTTCCTTCAGGAAGAATTTCTTTCAACAAAGACAACAATTACGCGAAGCTTTTATCACTCCATCTATTGTTAGCCTTTAGAGTATACAATCTCAACACAAAGCTCATCTTCATAAATGTAGTTCAAGCTAAGGATAACAATCTCTCATCATCATGCACAATGTTTCTAAATAAGGAAGATGGATCAATGTGCTCTACCCCACAACTATCTAGCATCACATCAGCCATGTCTATGAGAATTGATTCGTTCACATCTACATCATCAATGACACTTTCTTCTGAAAAAGTATTGTTATCGACATCTATTGATCTCACTATCATATTCTCTCCATTCCAATACCATTTTGTATATCCCATTGCACATGACACGACTTTTGATTTTGTCAACAATGTTGACTTTCAAGTTATTACCGCAATGCCTACACAGACAGTAGAACCTATCTCCCAGTTAATTCATATGCTCCTCTATAAATCTTATAAACTGGTCAAGACATTCAATAAACTTTGGGGTGCAGCGATTTGGAATGGACATCGTGATCTATCCATTCTATGATAAAAGAAAAACAAGTATTAGGATTTAGGGTTTACGATTTATAGATAGATTAGGGTTTATTATTTTGGATTTAGGGATAAGGGTCAACTAGATTAAGGTTTATGGTTTACATATTAGGGTTTATGGTTTACAAATTAGGGTTTGGGATTCAGTAATGAAAAACATAATCTTAGTAGTAAGTGTATAATGTGTATTTGGTTTAAAAGAATTTTTTGGCAACATTTCCTCACAGTTCTCCAAGTACAACAATGTAGATGGGCAAATGTCCACCAACATATGTACTTAGAGAAAAAATAGGGAACCCCTATCAAAACATCTTGATAACCAAATATACATTATATATTTTACATCTGAATTGAGATTAAGTGTTCAAGTTTAGTCCCAAACCAGGGTATCCAAGATTTACTCCAAATGAGTAAATATTGAACTAGTTTCTAGGCCATATATAATACAATTTTGTCATTTATAGACCTATGATCTTAACATCATTAGGCACTTCAGCTTGCCCCACTATAGGAGTGAATCTATTATTCTATATTATGAGGGTTTGTGGATCAGGTTCATGTAGTGTGTGTTGTACAAATTGCTTCACCAATGTTTAGTCATTATCAAAATACTATTAGCTAGAAAATGTATGGATATCATCAACATGTAGCATTATTAAAACATAATTAACTATCAAATATAAGACTAAAATGATTTCAACTGAATAATGTTGTGGGCACCAAAATAAGGTTGTCAGGGCACACACATATATACAAGGTTTATCCATGCTACATGTTGTCACTTAGCATTTTATTTTTCTCATATATTATTAACAATCAAGCCAATCATCAATTGTACTAAATAAACACTATGTGTTTGTAGGGTTTATTTGTTAACATCTATTGTGGGCATGTAAGACACCCTAAAATTTTATTTCTTACCTTCAATAGTAGAGAGAAGAGCACAAAATAGAAGCCATAATTCGATAGTGATGTTGGTGGTGACGACATCTTTACCTCTATAAGTAACGACAATGGTAGTGGTGGTGGCGGTGACGACAACAGTGACGTACTGGAGATGGCGGCTAGCGGAGGAAGATGGTGGCGAGTAGTTGGAGGTGGCAGATGATGCACAGATGGTGGCTAGAGGATGAGCGCCTGGAGAGAGAGGAGGTGAACACTGACACACTGGAGGTGGTGAGTAGCAGTGGCGGTAGATTGAGCAGTTGGACTGGGGGGGGATCGCCAGAGACCTAAGCTAGAGTAGGGGAAATCATGATGAAAATGAGACTGGGAGAAAGTTTGTTGCATGCGGGTGCTATTAAGTTACCCATAGTCATCGGTTGCCAATAGAACTGACACGTAAGAGTATATTCATTGGTGTGAATGAAAAAATAATGACACCTATGCTATATCTACAAACATCTATTTTACAAAAAAAATACCGATGCAAGAGGACTTTACCAGAGCAAAAAAATCAGCCTCACTAGTGACGATAGTCGTTAGTTACATTCAGAAAATTGACACCACACATAGTGACTTAAACATCAATTTAAGCTAAAAATCCAATGTAAGAGGCCATAATCCAGATGAAACAAAATCAGTTTCAGTAGGGATTAAGGCAACAGTTTCTTGAAAGTAAAGTGATACTAGATTGAATTTGGGGGGGGGGGGGGTTCGTGGGGACATGGCACAAACACCAAGATGTCGGTTTCTTGAAGAACAATTGACACATATTTTGCAAATTTTCACGGTTTTTCATGTGAATGAATGTTAGTTTTGTAGAGAAGAAACCGATGCCAAAAGTATTTTTGAGGCAAAATTTATTTCACGTGATGATGTATGTCATCGGTTCCAAATAAACCGAAGCCTGTCTAAAATTTTTGGAGGTAAATATTTTCACTCAAAAAATTGTATTTCATGTGTTACTTTAGACATTGATTTTCTTGGAAGGAAACTAAAATTAATAAAAAGTGGTACCCATGACTTTTCTTAATCGGTCAGACTTCATCTATGGTGACATTTGTTCTCAAAAATTGACGTCGTTTAGTATCTAGTGTTGGTCTTTTAATGTCAGGAAAAGTGACATTAGAGTCCAGAAAAGTACTAGCGAGGATTAAAACCAATGTACTAATAATTATAGAATGGTAGAAGGAGTAAAACCTCAGTGCCTGCAAGAATGAATAATACCTTAGTGTCTCAATATTTAATATGTGGAAGGGGGAATAAGATGCCTACACATAGAAGCATGAGTGAAACCTCAGCATCATGATAGGAGGATTGAAAACTTATTGCCCAAGATCATGGTGTAAGTACTTCTAGATATGACTATTAGAAACAACATATGCACAAAAGAACATGAAAGATCATAGCCAGATTAAAGTATAAAGCCTAAAGAAGGATGAAGTCATCCAACATATAGAAATTGGGGGCAAAGGACCCATATCCATGAGACATAGGATTTCAATAATCATTAAGTGAAGATATGAATAATCATTATGATTCATACTAAATTTCGAGATTCAAAAGGATTTGTGCAGCTAAAAATATGCCTAATTCATAAAAGGATTCAGTCATTATATACCCAAATAAAATAGAGAAGATGAATAAACTTAATTATCACGGCTAAAAATTAAATATATTGGCATATTGGGTCCACCAAGACAAGTTTGTACCCTATAGGTATATTAGGTATGTAACCAAAATCAATGTGAATACACATATACATTCGTAATATAGTTAATTATATTGTTCTTATTCTAGTTCTGACAATATAGTGGCATACTAGTGCTTTTAATATTATTAAGTGAACATAGGATCCTATATATAATACTATATGGTTAGAGACTATAGAATGGTGGATTAGATTATATGTCCTTTAGTTTCAGATGACTCATTTATTTTTCATAGAGTTGTCCAAGGTATCTTCTTTATTCATTTATAGGGCTTAGTTTTCAACATGGTATATTGTGAATATTCAAAGTTATTCTCCTTATTGGATACCAAAATGTGATTTATCAAATTCATATTAATGTGTCAATCAATATTAATATGATTGAAAATTGAGGTTTCATTGCTTAGACACATTGTATAACTATGATGATTAGGTTCATAACATAGACAAATTCCAATCCTTTAACAGTAGGATGTAATGAAGGTATTCTTAGGTTTATATGTAATAACATTCATACTTAAAAATATATTATATCATGGGCTCATGACCTCAATAGTGTGTTCGAGTCTCTCCATAGTTTTATCAATCTTTTTGGGAATTCTAGTTCTACATGATCACCATCACCCCATTTATCTAATATCCTACTATTTTCTAACCGTTATGACAGTAAAATTTTGGAGTAGAGTGTATCGAACATTAGTGAATGTGATCTTTTAGTAAATACACTATTACACATGTGTTTACTATTACGTAGTTCAAGATGATTAGTTATGAAGAGGCAATCAATTGGTCTAAATCAATGTAAATGTTTTATTTTATTTGTTCCAAATGAGTCTACAAAACTTCAACCTTGTATATTGACATTCATGTCAGTATACCATCATATATAATGATATCTTATGTGGATTAATGTTGAGGAGGCTAAAAAGGATTGTTTGTAGTGTGTTAACTTGGTTAGTCTCATGAATAGAGTTATATGTTTACTTTATTTCTCTTTTTTCTAAAAGTAAGTGGAGCATAGTGTGGATTCCTAAGATAGAATGTGAGGCATTAGCTCCAAAATCCTTGAATTCACCACCAAGGAAGTTTTTCACAGATGAGTTTGGATTCATACTTTTCATTGTATCTATAGATCTATGATTATGACTATCCTTCATGGTGTAGGAGGTCAAGAAGGTGGCAAATTATTCAATAGTTTTTCAACCAATATGATAGGTAGGTCGGTTCTTTCATATCTATGTTTCATGGATCGACAACAA
Source organism: Alisma plantago-aquatica (assembly GCA_963693085.1). Classification (NCBI taxonomy): domain Eukaryota; kingdom Viridiplantae; phylum Streptophyta; class Magnoliopsida; order Alismatales; family Alismataceae; genus Alisma; species Alisma plantago-aquatica. The sequence goes on from OY856411.1 coordinate 905,478,833, forward strand.
AAAGATGCAACCTCTTCCTCCTGGAATTGGTCAATGCTCATAGTCATGATTGTCATGATCATCAACTAAAGTCTTAAATCTGATGTAGGATGGTGGAGGATAAGGAAAGGTTGTTGTGTCTAGATACGTCTAAAATATTTTCAGACTTGTGGTTATAAGAGTCGATAGATAATACCGAGGCTAGGGAAGGTGATTCCTTTCTCCTTGGGTCTCCTACATGTTGGGAAGAAATGAGGTAGGCATGGCATGGTGGAGTCAAGCATGGAATGGGAACATGATGGAGGCCAAGCTCCAAAAGTTGTATGTATCTTCCATCATGGTGATAGGAGGATGTGGTATGTTGTAGCAGAAGATCTAAGTGTTGGTAATGGTTAGCGTAGTGGATATGCAAAAGGAAGGTTCCAAAATAGAAATGATATCTAAGTGTTCTATCAATTAGATCCTTTGAAGGTAGAACTCTCTGTCAGTCATGTCAGTTGGTCATATGTTGGAGAGTAAAGGAGAGAAACTAGGTTTCCTAGGCATGGAAAGGAGAGGGAAGGGTGGATGGGGAGACATAGTGAAGGTAGAGATGAATAAAAGAGGATGGGAAGGAGGAGTATAGGAGGAAACAATTGTTGGGGGCATCCATGTTCTATTTGTGTAGAAGATGCATGACACGCGTCAAAAGGGATGTGTCTAGGTAAGGGAGAAGACATGGAAGGTCAAATACATAACTTTAGTATAAATGAGACATGACCCCATTAATCTATATAAAAGCCATTGATTTTCATTTGAGAGGGTTAAAAATATCCAATCAACTATAAACTTGACCTATAGGCTAAACAAGATGTGAGGAGCCCAATGTTAGCATCAATGTTTCCTTCTAAATATATTTATTTTATTTAACTATATATGTTAAGTATTCATTTAATGTGTTTATTATTTAGTTTTATTCATTAGTACACATCTATAAAATTTCTTGCATCAATTAGACTTAGACTAATTTTAAATCGCCAAAGTAAGGTCAAAACTAATTTATTGAGATATAACTAACTCTTGATTGAAGATGTAATTACTTAGTCATTAACATTATATAAATGGTTATTTTTTGAACCATTGCATTTTCTTGGCTCTAAATACTCCTATATTATCTAGGTCAAAGAATAAGGATTCAATGTAAATATAACTAAAAGTCATAAGAAAGGGGAATGTTAGACTAGATATCTAGAGTCAGATATATTACAACAGTGGCATGGTGTTGTGGAAGCTAGGTGTATGGAAATTAATTTGTTACAGCCCATACCTATCTTTAATGGTAATGAGAGGATTAAAGAAAATTTTGGAAACAATTATGTTGTTAATAATGTTTTGAATCATTTTCTAGTTGATAATGATTTGATCCAATTTATATTTTTTATTGGAAAGAAAATATATGTGTTGAATACATGGTAATGTTTGAATCTAATGAAGTAGAGATAACTCAGTATATTAAGAAAAGCAAGATTTGAGGATAACTAAAGAAAATATTATAAAGAAAAAACTTCATGTGAGATCTTTTTATTTTTATTGCAGAAATATAGAGAATTCAATTATGAATCCAACATAAAAATAATAAATCAAAGGTAAATGCTTGGATTCTTATAAATGAATTAGAAACATGTGTTAGAGTATGCATACAATTTGTTTTTCTTGAATGCTATAATTTACATGGGTTCTCGAACTCATGCCTTGCTAGTCGCAATCACATCTGATTTTGGAATATGTTTCATATGATGTCTTATATCAAAGATAGAAAGGATGGTAAGACATATGTTTGAGCTTGTAACCTTACTAAAAATCATTTATTATCACATTTATATTTGTCATTGAATTTCTCATCAAATTTTGAATGTTTTCATCTTATGAAAATTAGTAACTTGTCCTTCAATAAGCTAAATGTCTGTATTAATATTTTTTAACAAAATGTAATTATCTTTGACTATGTAAGAATGATCATCTATAGTAAATATTGAAATCATAATAAATGTAATGCTAGTGTCTTATAATCATCGATTACCTATTAAGTTATGATATGGTCATAGCATTTGTTCTAATAGTATTGGAAATAATATCTCAGTAACTATTAAGATCAAAAGTAGAGAAAAATATGTGATGGCTATGTATAGAAAAGAATATACAAGTTTTACACACGATGACTCATTATTGCCTAAAATTTATAAGAACATACTAAATAGATAAGGAATAAATATCTAAACTGCTAAATAAAAATCTTGATGTACTTCAGATCACTAAACATTGCTTGGATGCATTATGTAGCCATAGCCATGTACTCATTTTAGCTGGAAAGGGGGGATGAATCTATTAGAAAATTACTTGGGGTTGACAAAGTTTGTTTTTGACTGTGATATTGGTTGTGTCCAACCCAAAAAAATATGTCCATGCTTCAAATATAATGTTCTGGGTTGATTTCAAGTTTAATATTATGTATATGAATCTAAACCAAATTGAGTTCATGTTTTAAACTAGAAAACACCAAATTCTATATACTTAGTCATATATTACTTATGAGATGCAGGTTATTCTTTGAAGTTTTATATATGTGTTTTTATGGTATAATATATTTACACTGGCATGGGTATATATACTAGAGAATCAGTTTTTCTAAGAAAAACATCTCGAAATAGGAAATCAGATTGATTCCATATTTAGATTTCTCAAATCGGGTTAGTTTTGGGTTAATATCAACAAAATTTGGATTTAGATTTGGACTCGAATTTGACAATCAAACAATCCGAATTTGATTTTTTTGACCCAAACCGACTCCGAGTTGATTTTTGACAACCCTACAAATATCCTTCTATTTACAACAAAAGACGAAAATAAAATCAACTTGGGAGAACATGCAAACTATAGGCCCCTGTTTGGTTCGGGATAGGGATTCTATGGTCTGGATTAGGTTAGTTGGGGTTAGTCAGTAGATCTGGATTGGGTTAGTATGAATTCAGTTTGATTCTGGTCAACTGGCCAGGATTGAGTTAGGATTCATCATGATTTTATTTGGCTACCAGTCAAGATCCAGTCTGATCTTGATTGACAACCTAGTCAGGATCTGACTATCATGTCCTATTCATACATAATAATTTTAAAAATAATGACCACAACACTGTAACGACATTGCAATACATGATTAAAATTTGCAATGAATATATAATTTTACATAGGATTTGGGTGATTCTGTTTGTTGTTTTTCTGTTATGAATATGAATTGAGAATAATTAATTTTATATGTATATTTAAAATAAATATTACATTACCCACTACTGTGAGAATGTATGTCATATGTATTATTATATGTATGTATACTTGTACATTTTTATATAAATTAGTAACTAACAAAATAATTGAAATTTTCGTAATACAACAGAAATTACACACAAGTACCATTACAATTTTAAATATAAAAAGTTCATATGATGTTAGGTACTATGTCTGTTGTAAAATATTGTATCTCCCACAAACAACTTAAATTTGGTGACTACAAATTGAAAGCTTCAATACCAATGATTAAGAAACACTAATATGCATTGTCTGCACTCATTGTCTGCATCATTAATTACTCCAACAATATTATTTTGTTTGTCTATCCCTTTGATTATCCATTGTTGTACATGGTTGAGAGCTCCCCACTTGATCAAGTTTTTGTATTGCTGGTGGTAAGTACGGGGATTGGTCCAGAATGTACGTGGAACTACATCTATAATTTTTAGCACTTTCCACCTTGCCTTAAAGATAGCCATGTTTATGTTAGTCCTCCCAGTTAATATATGGAATTCTACAAGGGCATCACACCAACGTTGATGTACATGAGGACCACGCAAGCAACACAAGTAGTATTGACGACCCAACACTATGCCGAGTGTGACATCTGACTCGTCATCCCATTGAAAATGATTATTTGTGTGTGAGAGCATCTATAGCATAGTTTAATAACTATCAAACCAATGTATTTGATAACAAAATTGGTGACAGAAGTGGAGCCAATGTATTTAATAACAAAAAAGTAGGTGACAGAAATCATCTTAACAAAATATAGATACTTGATACATTTGCAACAAATGATACAACAAAATTTAACATTACATGTCCAACTGAGGATGGTAACAAGTTTAGTTAGATGTAAGGTACAAGAAAGTTGGTTTAACAAATGATACTAAAATAAACTAAATATTATCATATTCATATTGGAATTCTAATAGGCATACAAGTTAGTGTTCCATACAAACATAGATGACATAGTTTAGACTACAATTTAAAATGTAAAAAAATGATAATATCATGTCTAGATACTGGGAAAATGTTGCACAGTCCAAGGGAGAGAAGACAAAAAAGGAGTGGCCTACCCTAGGCAATAGGTCATGCTGGTTGCCTACATCTAGACACCTAGAAATAGTCTAAGATGGTGACTAGCCATTGTGCTACCCATTCTTCAGTGAGGAGGAAGGTTTTTGTTGATCCCGGGTAGGATCGTCCCAGTTGGCCCAGTTTAGGGTCGCATAGTACTCATCCCATGACAAGGGACACTCTTCCTGGGTGAGTGACACTGTCATTTCTTTGCTTCAGGATCACATATATGGCATCCTCGTGCAAATTTGGAGAGTGAGACTGGGAACGCTCGCAACACTTCCGTGCAAGTTTCTCATTTACAAATTTCTTAATGATATTAACATCTTTTTAAACTTTAAATGTGACTTTGATAGAAACTTCGACATATAAACATAATAAATAAGTATGAGTTTGAGCAAATTATGATAACAACAAAGTAAAAATGATAATAGTTACACAAACTAGAAAAATAGTTAAGAGAAATTGAAATAAATAGTTAGTGTATTTGACATAAAATTCAACATGTACTAGTTCATAATCATTGGACCAAGTATGTTTTGATATGCATTACAAAAATAAAAGTTAGCGAGAAAACATAAACAAATATATGTTTGAGAAAATACTGATAGTGATGAACTAACGTTCACAATAATTAACATGTAGTGTTCAAAATAATCGGATCAAGTACGTTTTTAAATGCACAAAAAACAAAAAAATGTACTCCCCAAAGGTGGCAAACAATTTCTTGCAACTTCATTTATTTCCTTCACCACCTAATCATGTAGATACATCATTGTTATTTTCAGCATTGTTTAGGTATTCTGCAACTCTTAGGGGATAAGTGTGATAAGTCGTCAGAAAGTCATGTGGAATTATGAGTTGCATGACCAATGACTGAGGAGGCACTAAATCTCCCAAAAGGAAATGATTTTCTCTAACGAACTCTCTCCTAAGGTATTGCCATTGAATTTTCACCTCAATCAAAAATATGTAAGGCACCACCATTATGATTCTAAAGTCATGGTGTAACTACCCAAATTTTGGGCTTGAATGTGTTTGAAATGCAATTTCTCCAATAAATGAATGATTAGAGAAAATGTACAATTTATGTGTATTGAATGGATTTCCTTTGCAATATTTCCTTTGTGAATGTGATTTCATAGATCATAATATGTTAATGAGTCCAATATGATTAAAATAAAAAGAAGGAATCAAATAATGCATTATTAAGAAGGAAATTTGAGATAATGATGAAAATACAAGAAATATGTGGAAAACGTATGATTGAATCATCATGGATGACATTTTGAATCCACAAGGTTTCTATTGGTAAAAGGTTCCAAATAGAGAATATACAAGAATAGGAGTGAGAAAATATCCATAAAATATGCCTTAATAAGTGATAACTTGCATATGAAGGAAAGTCTCTCATACTTTCGAGTTTGAGTCCCAAACTTGGTACACACATAGTTAAGTCATTGTGGACTTTCCTCTAAAATTTGGGATTAAAAGCATAAGTGGATTAAGAGATATGATTTTTGAAAGATTCCCTTAAGGGAGTAGGATATCACTTGATGTCATGATTTTTTCAATATTAATCAAAATGAACTATCTTGGCACATGAGATATGGGCCATTGGATCTGAGACTGACGGTGCCTAGGAATCATCTAGTTCTAGTCTGAGATGGAAACCAGGAATAGTAAGTTCCTATTGATTTCCATGATTCGATCCATCTATTGATCTTGTGCAAACCTAGAAGAGATTCAGTTGAATCCATAAGGTAATTCTGTGTCCAACCATCCTTGAATAGTCCTATTTCGAGGAGGATTGGGGGTTTCCCCAATTTGAATAGAGGAGAAGATCCCATCACTGGCAGACTCTGTTGGGTTTTAGGGGAGACAGAGAAGGCAGCGGAAACAAAACTTTTCTCCCCCAACCCATACCGAGGAAACGCGTCGACGTCTATATAATTGGTATCGAATACCAATGTTATTCCCAATCGAATTGGGAAATTTGAAACCAAAGGAAAATTCTTTCCGACATGACTTTCCCAACTGGTCGGTTGCACCAGTTGAGCCGATCGGTTCAACCCTTGAACCGGTCATTTCAACCTGGGCATGAGCCGATCGGCCTGGACACTCCAGCCGACCGGTTCAGCACCTCAGCCGACCGGTTCATCACATGAGCCGATCGGTTGGGAGCACAGGTTGGGCAAAATCAGTCAATTGCGATTTCAATCAATCTGATACTCCAATCAATGTGTCCAACACCTTGAACCATATGATATTGAGCTATCGACTGATTGAGTGTTTAATTGAACTACTAAACTCCTTTAGTAATCAATCTAAACACTGCTTTGCGGACAAAACTCCTCTTCCAGGTTAAATCCTATGTGTGTGACCCTGCAGGTCCATTTCACGTTGGCAGTGAAAGTCCATAACACTTATGACTTCAAAAGCAAAGAGCGGTGCCTAGTCACACATCATTGCTACCCAAGTGAAAGTAGAAAGTTGGAGAACAACTTTCATCCTACAATCTGTGAATGGTGTTACAGTGAATGTATAATTCCTTTGTCACTGATATCCCGAATGAACTCAAGGCATGGAACAGTCATCCTGTCAACGTTCATTCACTTTCTTGATCTCAGAGTAGATTGAAGGAGATATGTATGACATCAATATCACATATTGATTCACACATGCGTGCGCATGCCTATCTCAATCCTACTCATCAAGTGGCCTTGGATATCAAACTCCCTTAGGAGGGACAAATCCCATATCTATCACTCACCCCTCAAAAGCCCCATGTGTCAAAGCCACCCAATCATCACCTTTATAACAACCCATGTTTCAGGACTGTGTTTGATGATGTCAAAGTGTGCCCAATGACATGTGTTGAGTGTAGTGATTTCAGGTCAAAGAATCACACTCACCACCATCACTGTGAGTACTGACTGTGACTACCATCTCATGGTTCCATGTGTCAAACTCACGGTGGGTCTGTCCGGTACACTTGTTCCCTAACAAGTACCTATGTGTTTGGTTTGATATCTCTATATCATGACTAATGAGATTCTGTCATCAACTAACACCACAATCTAGTCTTGTGTATCATTGCTGTCTATCTACCTTCCACAATGACATCCGACTAGGGACATAACAAGAATGTACAAACTCTTAGCATCCGTATGATCTCATCGTTCAGGTCATGAACCTGAAGGCATACGTCATTGAGTACTGTCATTCTCTAGACATTCAATCTGTTCTATCACTATCTCATATGACTGAACCAGAAAGAATTGGAAGCTTGCCTTTGATGTTTATCAAATCAATCTTAATGTATCCCACCAATCATCCCATGATTGGCTCTCAGGGCATACATACCAACAGACTCCCACTTGCACTGCGAGCCAATCACCCTTGAATCATATTCATAGTGATCTCTAAACATGTCCCACATGTTACAGTGCTCTTGTGCCAATATAGTGAGTGATGGCAACACCTTGCCAAAGTCAGTATAAATTGCATGTCTCTCTTCTCTTCGCTGTACGTCGCACGTATGAGATGGAGTTGCCGTAATATGCGATCTAGTATTCCTTTGCTAACCTTTAGCCACATTGCATGATCAAGGATTCCAGACTTGTCATCAATGACCGGAATATCTATAAGTTCATCTCATGAACTTCCAGATCCATATAGTACCCACTGATGTTCTCTAACACACGGATACTCGACATTTCCTTTTAAATGGTTTTATTGGAACACTTCCAATTATCAACAAACTTTAACTTTTACATATCCTATATATATTTTGCGATTAACTTTCTGTCCTTTCGGAAGTTCGCATCAATGTAACTCTTTACATCGAACTCTTCCTTATCTCCATAGAACTAGTACTTCACAAGTACTTATCAAGCTCTCATGGTATTCCAGTAATCCTTACTGGAAATAGACAGACATCCACTCGTCATGTCCCACATACGAGTTATCGGGATGAGCACATCATATTGTCATGTCCTACATACAACATGATGAATGCATTTTGTTCTTGCCATGTTGATACATGCAAGATAATGGGATGATTACATACATGATAGATCCATATCTATTCTTAGTGTTCCCATTCTTCATAAGAATTGGACACTTGGCCTTGGGATACTAATATCCATATAACATGGACAAGTTTTCTCCCACTGAATCTGTGCATACTGAACCCTTCAGTACAGATTGCCAATGTATGCTCTCTCTTTTCCAGGTCAAGAGATTTGTCGAGAACTATCTCTATAGATCTCTATTCCTATCACATAGGAAACATCTCTATCTTCCTTAAAGATAATTTCCACTTTTGGATTTCCATTCTAGAACAATTCCATTTCACATCAATATGTGGAATGTGAATACGCTCCCACTAAATCACAGATCCCATCTTTATCTTTGACATATCGGTCAAACCCTTTGACTATATCAAAGTAAAGATCCAATTTTGAGTTTCTTGTACTCAATCAATCACATTGATTAGTCCATTGTAACTTATAGACTTCATTTGCATTAATGGATTCATAAACCTTATAGGCTGTGTCACGTACACATCCTGATTTTATTCCTCAAAGGAATGCGGTTTTAGTATCCATATGCCAAATGTCTCATTCATTAAGTTGCAATCAACAAGCATCATCCTTCTCAAAATGTTATCCATGTGTCTTAACACTTAAGACTCATTTGCACTTATGGATTTCATCCAATGAGTGCTACCATCAAGGTCATACCTTACGGTTCACACGGATGTCATTTAGGATGTAATGGTTTTATACCATAACTCAAAATCTGATTCCTCATATTCATCTAGATAGTTGACTCATCACATGAACAACTCATCACATAGATAATTGAGGTGTATCTGTTAAGGATATAAGAACTCACAACCCTTGTGATTCTTAATTTCCTTTATTAGTGTGGGGTATTCTTTTATTAAGAAGAATTCAGTTATTCGATAATCATTCTCTAACTCCTTAGAGTATGATTCCTTCTTGATTTAGACATCACCATGCCTTAATCATGAGTTCACTATGATACACTATCATAATCACTCATAAGGATCTCAAACATTTGGTCCAAGTATTTCATTCATTGATCTCATCAAGAATTAATACTTTACCAAATTTGTACTTCATATATGACAATCTTGAACACTTCAAGATGTTCATATTGGTATTTCTCTAAACACCATTTGAAGTATTAGCATTTGTTCCAATAGGTATGTAAATACATCACATGTATTATACCTAATAGGATAATCATTCTCCCACTACCATTAGTGAAGATTGATTAATCATGTACAAGAGATTCATGTCTCTTACTGGTTCTCTAACCAAAAGAGTCTAGATTTATCCATCATATGGAAACTAGAAATGAATTTCTCATGTGATGCTAATTTGATTGTTTGAGTTATCAATAACTTTAGGTATCATTTTATCTTATGCATACCATGTATCACAAGATAAACAAGGCATTGCCACAAAGATCATATCTTTGAGATTGAAACATCAACTTTATTAATTGCCATCATTGTCATACAATATGCAATAATAAAGTGTTTCTATCTATTAGCAATATATGAAATAGCAGTTCTCAACTCTATTTCGTGCCCTTTAGGCTGAAATAAACTGAAAGATACTCCTATCTATGGCAACAACACTTGCTCCAATGATGGGTATTTCTTTCTTGGTCCTTTCACAAAGGCCATCACTTCTTTGTGGATATTGCATATCATATATGACATATCCATATCTTGGTATCATATACCTCAGATAAAGAAGCGGTTCATTTCATGATACCCTAGGTGGAGATCTCCATCCCCTCCTTCATCTTCTTTTGTTCTTCCAGATATAGAGGGAAATCCCTCATACACCCTTTCCCCATGTGCCTTGAGGCTGAAGACGGCTTGGATTTCTGGCTAGCATCAGAACATTTCTTAGCTTTGCCCTTGTCCTGCCCTTAAGATTACCTTTTCTTTGATCATATCAAAGACTGTGGTTTGTCTTTCTTCATCTATGCCTCTACTATCCTCAACATGTCCAACAACTTTGTCAACGCTTGTCAAAGTCGTTCATGTTGTAGTTTATCATGAACTGTATGATTTTGCAACACTTGCAGTATCATACCAATAGACAACTCTTGGCTCAGAGGGAATCCTTCTTAGTCAGGTTTTCCACATACCCAATCACATTGAGTGTGTGAATACCTTACTGGATCTCCTTCTGTCATGACATACTAGGACAGTATCTTGGAGACATCATATGTCTCATGTTGTCTCTGCAACTCATAGTTCAGAGAACACAACATCAAGCACTCCTCATCAATGTCATCCTCAGTATGCTTCCATAAGCATACTTTCAGCCATTGATGTGGTGGGATCGAGTTCATCTGGTTCTGGTATAACTAGGACTTAGAGCTTCCGCTCTTTGATTGAGAACACTTCTCATCATCATCCTAACCAGTCGTGGAATTATTCCCATTTAATTTGTTGGTCTCAAAGACTGATCGCAAATAAAGTGATTTGTTGATTAACCATTTATATTAACAAAAAAGAAATATATGCAATTTTAGTCCAAAAACTCATTTTTGACTTGTTTGATTGATTTGAAAAGTTGATGATAAAATTAGGCCTTTAATTAATTATCTCTCCCACTATTTTAGTTCAAATTGATAGCCCTCACCATCAATTCGGAAGATTGCAGCGTACAACCTTCTAGTGGGCAAGATCCTGAAATCCTCTAAGTCATGAGTCAGCTTTGGTTGATCGCCCACAACTTAGATCTCTCAGGTAGGCAACTTTTTCCAATTGCATCATATGCAACTCTTGTTGAATGAACATGCACAACTCCTTGCCATGAACATTCCTTGCCTCTGGGCTTAGACGCTCTAAGAATCACCAGTTAAGTCTAACCCAAAAGCCGACATGGTAGAACATGCACCCTGCTTTGGCAGAACCTACATGTCTACCCTTCACACTTCCACAAGATAGACGGCGCACCACGCTTTGGCGTAACCTACGCTTGGTCGATCGAGCTTTTCATGTGTTCTGCTAATGGAAGGCATATAAGACTTAATATTTTAATGAAGGATTTGGTTTTATATACATATACATATCCAATCACCACAATACATAGTACGTATCATATACATGCTATATCCCACAGAAAACATGCACAAACGATAAAAGCGATGATTATGGCCATCCTAATGTGATTCCTCGAGCCAAGAGGAATCATGGTCATCTAGGTCTACATCATATGCAACCTGTACAAGATGAACTTCTATGCCTTGCCTTCCGAGTTGATCAACTCATCTCATGAATGATCTGTACTCTCCAGCCGGTCGTCTGGGTGCCACCAGCCAATCGGTTGGCTCCTCCAACCGATCGGTTCGCCTGGTCGTCATGCATATTGTCATGTCCGCCACCCGCTCGTCTCGCTCCTCGAACCGGTCATCAACCGATCGGTTCACTCCTTGAACCGATCGTCTGGAACGTCAACCGATCGTCTTGATGTCCGCCGGTCTTTGACATAACAGGAAATAAAATCTATCCTATTTATTACATTGCTTAAAAAAGGGAAAACCCCGAGTTACATTCAGGGGGAGCAAAGGTAGGAAAGAATCTCGAATTATTTCGAGTTACATCGGGAATAAGAGAGGGAAGATCGGTGCGCAGACCGAGATGCAAGCAACCACAAACAACCACACACAGATAGGGGTTTATAGGCCATAATCACGCTACACACATCCACCACAAAACTCGTTTAAGGGCGACACATATCAAGTGTCACATGAGCTGATCGGTTGAGAGCACAGGTTGGGAAAAATTAGTCAATTGCGATTTCAATCAATCCGATACTCCAATCAATGCGTCCAACACCTTGAACCATATGATATTGAGCTATCGACTGATTGAGTGTTTAATTGAACTACTAAACTCATTTAGTAATCAATCTAAACACTGCTTTGCAGACAAAACTCCTCTTCCAGGTTAAATCCTATGTGTGTGACCCTGCAGGTCCATTTCACGTTGGCAGTGAAAGTCCATAACACTTATGACTTCACAAGCTAAGAGCGGTGCCTAGTCACACATCATTGCTACCCAAGTGAAAGTAGAAAGTTGGAGAACAACTTTCATCCTACAATCCGTGAATGGTGTTACAGTGAATGTATAATTCCTTTGTCACTGATATCCCGAATGAACTCAAGGCATGGAACAGTCATCCTGTCAACGTTCATTCACTTTCTTGATCTCAGAGTAGATTGAAGGAGATATGTATGACATCAATATCACATACTGATTCACACATGCGTGCGCACGCCTATCTCAATCATACTCATCAAGTGGCCTTGGATATCAAACTCCCTTAGGAGGGACAAATCCCATATCTATCACTCACCCCTCAAAAGCCCCATGTGTCAAAGCCACCCAATCATCACCTTTATAACAACCCATGTTTCAGGACTGCGTTTGATGATGTCAAAGTGTGCCCAACGACATGTGTTGAGTGTAGTGATTTCATGTCAAAGAATCACACTCACCACCATCAATGTGAGTACTGACTGTGACTACCATCTCATGGTTCCATGTGTCAAACTCACGGTGGGTCTGTCCGGTACACTTGTTCTCTAACAAGTACCTATGTGTTTGGTTTGATATCTCTATATCATGACTAATGAGATTCTGTCATCAACCAACACCACAATCTAGTCTTGTGTATCATTGTTGTCTATCTACCTTCCACAATGACATCCGACTAGGGACATAACAAGAATGTACAAACTCTTAGCATCCGTATGATCTCATCGTTCAGGTCATGAACCTGAAGGCATACGTCATTGAGTACTGTCATTCTCTAGACAATCTGTTCTATCACTATCTCATATGACTGAACTAGAAAGAATTGGAAGCTTGCCTTTGATGTTTATCAAATCAATCTTAATGTATCCCACCAATCATCCCATGATTGGCTCTCAGGGCATACATACCAACAGACTCTACTGCTCTACTCCTATATAAGAAGAGGCTGCCCTTTTAGAGATGACAAATTGATCAACCGGCCACACTGAAACTTAGAGGACATCCCACTACTATCTATTCCATCATGTGGACATGGTTCTACTCCCCTGGTGCCAAAGTACCCTACCGCCAACCACTCTTCTTGACCCGATGGTCCAGTGCACCTTTGACAAATCTAGGAGTGCCAACAACTCCGGATGGTCTTAGTGGAGTTGTGGCCGCCTTTGCTTGGTATCCGACGCCCTAGAGCCCAGAGTCAATGATCCGGTTGACCGTGGTGGGGCATTGCTCGTAGGAGGCAAACCTTCATGAGGTAGATGATGAGAAAGAAGGAAAATACCTCCTTACCCCCAACATTTGTGAAGGAAAGAAAGGGCAGAAGCATCTTTATGTGCCATGTCTGAGGTGTCAGCCGAGCAAGTCGGGTCACTGAGGTAGATGCACCCTATTGGATACAGTTTACCCACGTGGAAAGTTAAATAGGAGTCACAACGCTGAGGTGGCAGACAACGATTGGCTGAGAGGTAATTAACGTACGAAATTCATAACTTACAATTGGTAACTCGAATTAGGATATATTATATATGGAAATTGATCAGAAAAATGCAGGGAATTGAATTTGATCATAGTTCGAAAAGTGGTTAAAGTTGCTAACCTTAATGCTTTATAACTAGGAAAAATCGTAATTTGATGTTCTATGGAATTGAGATGATTAATATGGGCAATCTATGAGCATATTAACATGTTATTAATAAAAAGATGTTTTGATGTCTAAATAGATAATCCATGTGTTTAATTAGCCTAATTTAGGGCTTGATATGTTAATGTGCATTAATGGGCTTAGAAACCCTAAATCTAAGAGTTAATGGGTTTTAATCAATTATATTTTGAGATTATTTGTATAAAAGTGATATTAGGTCATTCCTAAGTCTAATAGGTGATAAGAAGGTTTTAATGTGAATAATTGACTAATTAGGGTTCTGAACCTAGAACTGTTGTTTTAGGGTTTTGTGGATATAAAAGAGGAAAGTTGTAAATAGATCTAAAGGAACCAATGAAACCCAAATTCAGATCAGAAACCCTAGAAAGAGATTCCAAGTCAATAAAGTAGATTCTTGATGAGTATGTAGTAAATATGTTGCATATGATTTTTAGGATTCTGTGCTTTTGTGTGGTTAAGTTGCTTGCTTGGATTGGATTGCCTGATTGATTGGACTCTACTTATTTCTTGTGAAATATCCTAATTAGGTATGTGGTTAATTATGAGTACTAACTTTAGTTTCCTGGCATTTTCCTAATGTCTTATCGATTTCAATGGAAATAAACTGCTTGGATGATTTTATTTTTGCAATCTTTAAAGTGAATATGATTATCACAATTTAAGTATATATATGACCTGCCCAAACCTAAATACCACCTCTAGATGTATGATGCAAGACCAAGTACCAGAGGGAAGGTTTGAAGTGGTCAAGCCCAAGAGGGAAGTGTTGGTATAGTATGCCTAGAGAGCCAATCATATGATGATTGCGATGAGGCATTAGATACCTGATTTGATAACAATAAAGGTAATTCTGTCTATTATGTTTGTACCACTCATGAGATGATGGCATATACATGATATATGTCTAAAGAATGATGTGACTTGAACCGGTGAGGCATAGCTCAGGCGGTGCGGCTCGCAAGGTCTCTGCGAGAGGTCACGGGTTTGACTACTGGCTATGGCCTCAGAAATGATTTGCCCATAGCGTCAGCCGGCCAATGATGCTACTAGTTGGGGCCACCCTTATGGGCGGGTCAGGGTCCCTGAGAGTTTACACCACCTGCGGGGGTCACAAAAGTGGCGCTCGTGCGGGGGTGGTTCTCTCACAAATAAAAAAAAAATGATGTGACTTGATGACATATGTCTTTAGGTTGAGGACCTGAACAATTAGACCATATGTATGATAAGAATACATACATTCTTGTTATGTCCCTAGTCAGATGTTACTGTGGAAGTAAAATAGACAACATTAATACATAAGACTAGAGTGTGTGTTGACTGATGATAGAGTCACATTAGTCATGATATATGATATCGTGTCAAGCACACATATATATGTTAGAGAACACTATATCAGACTGAACCACCATGAAAGTGATACATGGATACCATGGAATGGTAGTCACAATCGTCTCTCATAGTGATGGTAGTGATTGTGGTTCTTAGACTTGGAATCACTACACTCATCACATGTCATTGGGTACACTTTGACATCATCAAATGCAGTCCTAAAAAATGGATTGTTATAACGGTGATGATTGGGTGACTTTGACACACAGGGATTGACTATGAGTGATAGATATGGGATTTGTCCCTCCTATAAGGAGTTTGATATCCAGGGCCCCTTGATAAGTGAGATTGAGAATTGTACGGCCATACTCATGTGATTCAATATATGATATGTGAACTCATATGCATCTCAAACAGTCTACGCTAGGTCAAGGAACATGGATTGAATGTTGAAGAGGATGATATTCCATGCCTCGAGTTCAATATGGATGTCAGTGACAAATGAACTATACGATCACTGTAACACTAGTTACAAATTATAGGTTGAAGTTGTTCTCCAACGTTTTGAGTTACTTGGGTAGAAATGATGAGTTACTAGATTTCACTCATTCCTTATGATGTCATAAGTTAGTTATGGACATTCACTGCCAATGTAAATTGGAACATGCATGGTCACACACAAAGGATACCCTTGGAAGAATAGATTGTCCATGAATGATGTTTATATTGAGACTAAAGGTGTTTAGGTACTCAGTTAAACATACAATTGACTGACTGGACTCAGAACTATCAAGTTCAAGTGTTGAACTAGCTAGTTAGAGTGTCAGGTCGATTGGAGACTGCATTGACAATGTCAAGACTACCAACCAACCTGTTTACACAGGTGAGTCGATCAGCTAGTGTGAGCCAACTGACCGATTAACTTGGTGAACCAGGCAACTCACAGTCTGTGAAATGTGGAAAATGGGATTTGCATGGTTGGAGGAAAACTTTCACGTTTCACATGTTCAATTCGATTGGAATAAGGATTAATCTTTGCATTGATTGAAAATGATTAGGGAAAGTCAATTGTGGGAAAGTCTGGGAAGTGAAACGACCGGTTCACACTCCCAACTGACCGGTTCACTAGTGAACCGATCGACTCTATGATAGAGTGAGTTTTCCCAAAAATCTCATTTTTTTCAAGTATATTCACTAATAGCCTTTGATATTAATTACTTAATCTTTTTGACCTTAAAGTCAAAGTCTGATGATTAAATTAATTATGTGACACTTCAACAAAGCTAATTAACTACTTTAACCAAAGTATTACATTAAAGGACATAAATTCAACTTTTGGCAACCAAACTTTTTCTACAGATTCTATACACCATCTTGAACCTATGGTTAAAATTTGAGCCCAATCAGACACTTCTACAATTTTCCAGGATTTCTTAAACTTTTATGCAAAAAACTAATTTATTTAACCTTTCTTTCAAATAATCTTATCCATGTCAACGATCCGCGGGGAACAATTCCCAACCCTCAGATCAGGCACCTACTGATAGGGGTCCTGATCGAGTGGTTAGGACTTCATCCTCTACCTCCCGACCTTTGCGGGAAGACATGGAGGATGGCTAGCAGTTCCAGCTGCCAACTTGGACGTGATCACAAGAAACCATTTGCATAGATCGCTTCATCCTTCGAAACCATGCCCAACGAACCCTATCTTCACCGAATTCCACATGTCATTGCACCAACCCAACAACCTGAGCATGGCTTGTTCTCACTGCGGCTGCAGTTGAGAAGCCCACAACCCCCAACCAACCCTAAACATACCTGAGAGTCTGTAAAAGACCCCTTGACGTTTCCGCCACCTCCTTTACCTTAACCCACTGCCTCCTAACCCTCATCATCACCCAAGATCACCAATCAACCCTAGAGCCACACTATGGTGCCGCCATACTACCCCTATTGGGCATTTCTCATTCTCACCTCCTCCCTCCAAATCACATACTCCCCTCAACTTGCCAATGTTGGATGAAGTCGGATGGCACATCCCTACCTGTAGTTGGAGCTCACTGCTCCTTTCCCCTCCTCACACTGGCAAACCCTCTGCCGCAACCTGGAGCCTTCTCGAGCAAGGAGAAGGTGACCAGGCCGTGACCCCAGTGCCAGGTGGACCAATCCATGAGTGCCCAATCAGCAACCCAGGCCCCCTCTCGCAATAGATTGGATCAATATGAGCCATAGATCCAGTCGGATCAGGACATTGATCAAGGTTTATTTTTTTTATTTTATTTACTCAATAAAATGGATTATCTTAGAAAAATCCTAGCAAATGCTAGGAATATCGGATTATAATGAACCTATATATCATTTTCATCACAACAATGCGATCTATCCAAATAAAATACAATCATGACCTAGATCCGAGTCCTTTTTCAAAAGTAATAGCCTAAATCCCTAATGATCTTTTTATCATTATCATTTGTGTAATGATAGTCATCCATGGTTAATATCTGACTTATGGACATCTTAAACCCTAATTGATTCCCTGATCCCCATATGGCTCAAAACCATAATCAAATAGGGATAGTTAACTCAATAATTATGGAAAGCCCTAAATTCTAGTTTTCTCTCTCTACATATGTATACTTCATGCAACTATATGTCAAATGCTATATATTTGATGACCCTATATGATCATGATCGACCTTGAAACTCTTTATCCAACTTTGATCTCTTAGACCATGTGAATCCTAAAAAGAAACCCTTAATGATCTAATTAATCATAACAGAAACCCTATTTGTGGATGTTTCCTTTTGGATGATAAGAGGTATCATTAAAATGGATGAGACCTTAGTTTTGACATCTGATCTTGTGACTCCAAAAATAAGATGAAATTCATGATTAATCCTTATTCTAATCGTGATAAGATAAAAGTATTTATATCTAAAGAATGAACCTTAGTCATGGGTCATATGGGCCAATAGTAACAAGTATACCCTTGATTTCCTTTCAAGGTGATCTAGTTATTGTTCTTCTAGACTCTTGGATTCCAGATCTACTCAAAATAGGTATGTGGTCTTATTAAGTATAAGACTAGTTTTCTTAGGTTGCTTATGATATGGTGTATCTTGTGTGAAACTACTTGCTTATACCTTGTTGGTTGAACTACTATACTATATGCTTCGCCAAAACTTAATGAAACATAAAGGACATTGTGATGAGTTGTAGCTACTAGTGCACATGGCCTGATATGGATGTATATTGCCTAACATGGATGTATGATGAATTTCCATGTTAGATGTATGATGAAATAAATTTTGCCCATATTGGATGTATGATAAGTTCTTATAAAATTGTAGTACAACTGCATCTAATAAAATGTATAAAAGAGGTGTTTACTGAATTTTCCTCCTTAAGCAATGGTTTTCTTTTTTTCTTCTTTCTTCAAGTATTTTCCATATATGCAACCATATTATTGTATCTTTTACCATGTACCAACTTTTGTTGATGATTTTTGTTTCTCGTATTTTCTAGGTACAAGGAACAGATAAAGCATCTCAAAGTACATGAAGCCATCAAATAAATGGACATGGAGGATAGACTAGCTAGATTTCTTTTCTTATCTTATTTCAGTTAGATAGATGCTTTTCTCCTAGATGATGTATAGGATGTTGAAATCCTATGTTTTTCCTTTTATAGAACTATTCACTTCTTCTATCCAGAATAGTATGTATGACTTTATTATTATCAATGAATGATTTTTTGTGTGGCTATATAATGGTGTTGTGAACAACAATCTGGATCCTATTTTTTATTTTATTTGACTACTAGAATCTTCTGTGTTTCCCCTTCTGACATCTATAGATATGAGTGTACGCACATCTATGAATGTCATTAAGGAAAGTATATAGAAATTGGGGTCGTAACAGACTCACATTACCAAACGATGATTTCATTTGTGAAATGACCAGTTCTCCTACCGCAGTACAAACTATTCATAGAATTTGTAGATCCTTCTACTCCTTAACAGACTGGGAACCCTGACCCTACCCTATACTATAAATAGAGGGGTATTGGGGTCTTCTCATAATACAACCTCAGAACATTAGTTGCTCTACAAATTGTTGTCCTCTCTGATTTGAGAGAGCTTGAGGAAGTGCTACCCGACTAGGGAGGCATAGTGAGGGAAAGACAACTACAAAAAAGAAGTCTGAGTTTGGGAGAGAAGGTTGGTGCTAGTACAACAACAGGAGGGTCGTCTCCTTCTTACCATTTCTTCTAGAATGGTAGGAGTTCCAGGTGCTTGGTGTGGACTATCTATAGAGGCGGAAGATGTCTACTTCTCAGGAGGACACGTTATCCGCAGTCCGTGGCGAAGGCCAGAGTCCATGGTGAAGACCAAGAGCTACACAGACACTGTCCAAGACATGGCGTTGAAGACCGCACATCACTGTGAGGTATTGTCACTGGGAAAGCTCCATGACCTCTTGCTAAAACCATCCTTCCCATTACATAGTCATTTATGCGATCTCCTGTTATGGGTTAATGGCCAGTAAAATTTTTGTTTCCATTGCCTACTTTGATGCCATAAAACCCAACATTGGTATCAGAGCCACGCCAACGTATTGTGCTTTGGGAAAAAATCGATATGATCGGATTTTGGTTTTATCGTCATTTATTTATTGCATACAATGTGAATATTTAAAATGACTAATGTGCATATCCGACTAAGTATGACATGCGACCACAAACTAATATACATTACTGATATGGTATATATGCAATTGATACGTGTCGCCCTAAAATAGTTTTGATGGTGGATGTGTAGCATGATTATGGCCTATAAACCCTATGTGTTCTTGGTTGGTTATGGTTGTTCACATCTCAGTTTGCATATCGAGCTTCTACCTTCTTTTCCACATGTAACTCGAGATAACTTGAGATCCTTTCTCTTCTACCTTTGCTCCGTTCGAATGTAACTCGAGGTTTCCCAAAGATTATGTAAAAGTAGGATAGTTTATTTTCGGTTACATCAAAGAAGAAGACGTTCAACACCAGACAAGCCAAAGGCCTAGAGGACTGAGGAGGAATTTGAAGGAGTGATATCGACCAACTGATGACCCAATTGCTTGTTGGAGGTCTCCAGACATCAGAGGCCAGACTGACCAACCAACCGACTAGGAGGAGAGTTGATTATGTCATAGGATGAGCCGATCAACCCGGAATGGTTCAAGCACAAAGATCTTCACCAATAACAAGTTGCATATGATGTAGAACTTAGACTGTCGTAATTCCTTACAGCTCCAAGAAATTACAATAGGATGGCCATAATCATCGCTTTTATCGATATTACATGTTTCTCATTATGGTTATAGCATGTATATGATACGAACTATAAATATGTGGTGATTGGATTTGTATATGTACTTATATAAGATCCCTCAAATACAATATTAAGTTGAAGATGCCTTCCAAAAGCATCACACATGAAAAACTTGTTTGACTATGTGTGGGCACACCTTCGCGTGGTGCACCGTCTACCTCATGGAATTGTGATAGTGAATATGTGGGTATGCCTTCGTAGGGTGCATATTCATCGTGTTGGCTTTTGGGTCAGAATTAACTTGGTGACCTTGATTGGATCAAGCACCTTGAGGAATGCAAATGTTTATGGTAAATATTTGTGCATATCATCTATCCAATAATTGCATATGATGCAATTGGCATGATTTCCTACCTTAATAATTGGTCATGAATGTCAGCGTTGGTTGGGTATTGATGCAATTGTTTTGTATCTTGGACACTAGAAGATTGTATGTGTAACATCCCTGACCTAGGTTATGCTTTAACCCTAGGTGTTTTGTTCAAGAAAGACAATTATATGCTTGCTCTTATCTTTTGAAAAGTCATTAAGGTTTAAGAGGAACTTATATTTCAATTTTAGTCCTTTTTGAATAATGTTGAAACAATGTTTGCTTAGTTTGGACTAAAGTGCAAATTACCCAATGTGAGGGGTTAACTTGCAAAATTTACTTGATAAATGTTCCTCATGTGTTGAAGCATCATGAGAATGAAGATGATACCGAGGTATGGCTTGGGAAAGCCTGAGTAACAAGAAAGAGCTGATTAAGCAATGCTTATGCATTAAAACCTAGTTTTGGTACAATATGCAATTTACCCAAAACCCAGGGTTCAATATGCAAATTACCACTTCAGAATAGTCCCTAATGTTTCTTGGCATCATGTTGATCAAATAAAATGAGAGGGGAGTCTCATTTGTATCATTTTGGAGGAGAGAGAATCTTGATATTAAAATAATCAAGATTTAAGCATAATTGGAACTTTACTTCAATTATATGCAAAAATAAATATATTAATTGAAGTGCCCTTCAACCAAAATTGAAATGGTTGAAATCCATATATGTGGACGACCATGTTCCTTGCAAAGGCACGAAAATATCTAAGGGAAGTTGATAACTCACTCACATTATTATAAGAAAAAGAAATATTCACTCACTTATGGATATTATTATAATATGATTTAAGGTGCTTCATTTGTTTTTCTTTAAATCATGGATAATAGAGAGGAATAAGAGGAAACATAGATAGCCTCGTAACCAATGAAGGGAAGGGGGAAAGTGGCAAGGAAATGGAGGAGTTATCCCCTACTTTCTCTCTCTTAAATGAATTTTTTAATAAAATACATATATGCTCCTTTATCCCTAGCTTGGATGGGTATTTTCGAATCCACCTTCACTTCTTGCTTGCAAAAACGACCAAGGGAGCTTGGAGCAATAGGATGATGACCCCCAACCTGTTGGTAAGCTTCTTGACCTTCTTTCACCTTGATTCCATGGTGGAAATCACAAATCAATGCATGATTTCTTCTTATCTTCACTCGATCTTCAATTCTAGCCATTCCTTTTCACTCAAACCTTGAGGATGAGCTTGGGATAGTTGAAGGTGTTTCTTTCAAAATTAAAGACGTGGAGGTTAAACCTTTGAAGCTCAATTGGAGGTGTTTTTTATAACTTGAACCCTTAATATTGTTATTGCATTCAATTCCTTATCCATTGTTGACCCTTTTTTCATTCTTGAAATTTTATTTGGTTGATTGATGCAATCTCCATGAAAATCACAGAAAATTTCGTGAGTTTATAGATTGATGATGATGACATCATCATAAGCACACACCTCCCCAAATATCTATTGCAAATGGTTTTAAGACTTTGGTTCAAACAGTTTCACCAAACTGTTTGGAGACTAAACGGTTTGCAAACCGTTTAGTCTTGAACCCCAAACCGTTTAGATGAGTTGACCATTTGGATGGGTTGACCGTTTGAGTTCAGGATCCTAGTACATGTTGGATGAGGATCTAATGGTTCCAATTGATTGAATCAATATATGGACAATCATCCAATTAGAAACCCTAATCGGGTTAAGTGCTGATTTTGCAATTGAATGAATTAAATCTTTGGGTTGATTAACCCAAATGGTCTCAAGACCATTTGGAGGTCAAAAAAGACCATTTGGAGGTCTAGGGTTGAGTATGTTTGAGTATTTGAAGGTCCAAAGATAGCAAATGGTAATGCAATCAATAGTTCAATTGTTGATCAATCTAATGATCCAAACCCTTATTGAATTTCACAATTTTAAGTGATGGGATGGGGAAAACGGTCTCAAGACCATTTGGAGGTCATCCAAATGACCTCAAGACCGTTTGAGGTCAGGTCATGTTATGATTTGATGATGACCCAATTATTTCAATTGGACTAGTTCCACAATGTCAACCATTGATGGTTCCTTGATTTCAAAACCCTAATGGATGGTTTCTTGATTATGAACCCTAGTTCAATTGGGTTAAAACCCTAATTGAAGGTCCAATTGAAGGATGATTCAATGGTCCAATGGAAGAATAAATCAGTGGTTCAATTGATAGATGGTTTAATGATTAAAATCTTGAATTGATTAAGTGATGGAAGACCTTTTAGGTCCATTCGGTTTTGAGAGGGTTTGGACCAAACGGTCTCAAGACCGTTTGAGACCAAACGATCTCAAACCGTTTAGAGACCCAAGTGGTTTCAAGTGTGACTTGTCCATACGGTTTCATCATTGTTTTGCTTAAACGGTTTCAAACCATTTGGAGTATCAATGGTCAAGAATGTTTGGATGTTTCAATGTAATTAAGTTAATTGGAAACCTAAGGTGATGAAAGATAAAATGACCCTATGGTTGTTACTGATTTATCCCAAAGATAATCACTAGGGTTTTACCTATAAAGTACTAAGTAATTGGTAACCCTAGATGAGTTAATACCTATAAGATTATGAAAGCAATGTCTCAGTACACTTTGTCAACCATAGTTGTACATATATACATGATTGAAGAGTTGATATAAACCTAATCAAGTTGAAAGGATGATAGAAAGGAATTCTTACATGAGTATTAATCATGTGGTGATTAATTTATGATCCTCAGTAAAGAGATCATGAAACCCTAATCCAGAAGGTTAATGAATCCTAACCCCAATTTAGGGTAACATAAGGTAAAACCCTAATTATAGGAATGGAGGGTGAAACCCTAATTGGGTTGAATAGTAAACCCTAATTTTAGGGTAAAGCTAGGGTTGTAAATGGGTACGGGTCTACCTGTGTACCTGCAATCCCTTACCCACTAAAACCCGTCACGGGTCCAGATTTCTAGACCCGCGTACCCGCATACCCGCATACCCGTATTAGAGCGGTTTCAGTAATGGGTATACTCGTACCCGTACCCGCTATACCCGTGTACCCGCCTTAGTAAATAAATAAATATATATTTTAAATACACGTGTATATTTGTCAAAATCTATGGTCAAAAGACCACCTAGACATCATCTAACGGTCAATGCACCTCTGCTTTCAGATTAGTCTGTTCTTCTAAACATTTACCCCGTCTCGGTTACTCGGTAACTCGATTCATATTTTCACAGTTCTCCACTCTCTCTGGTGTCAGCGGCGACAACTACACAAGATAGGGTTTCTGGGTTAGCCGCAGCCGCTGAATGCTTGGTCTAGGGTTGCCGCTCTCAGGTCCCAGCCGATCCAGAGCATCGCCGGGCCATCGCGTTCTCTGCTCTCACAGTTATCTTCTCCGATCTTGTGGCTCGCTGCTTCCAACCTCCGACTCAGCAGCCTAGGACCTCGACTCCATCATCCCAGTGACCAATCTCCCTCCGTCTGGTCCAGTCGACCACGCCCTGATTCCGACCGACTATCCTTCGGCTTCTAGCACTCCGGTGGGCAGCTGCAACTGGTCCATCAACACCAGCCAGCACAGCCGCCCCTGCAACCCTACCAACGCCGACATGAGCTCTAGAGTCTAGGCCGACCAGCTCCAGAGTCCAGCGCGCCCATGTTTGCCCACGTTGTTGAGTCCCCTGTGGCCTCCCAAGACTCAACTCTTTCTCGATCTGACGCTCAGACTCCACACATTGTTACTCTAGACGGGCATCCAACTCTTGCGGTCTTGCCTCCAACCCCGGCATGTCGAATCAGACACCCACCGGAAATGCCACCCATGACACTAACAACACCTAGCCACCAGTGATGGTGCCCAAATGCCTCCGGATTCCTCCGTCAACGGAAGAACAGAAGTCCTGCTACCGTCCTAGATCCTTCTGGCGTTTAGTGCTTCCCGAGTAAAACCCAAAGTTCCAAAAAGGTCACTCCTTTAATTTATTTTGTCTCTGATTGTAGTTGATACTATCTTTTGCTTCCTGTTTCTTGTCTATCATATGGTTTCGAATGTTGTAAGGTTCAAGTTTCAATGAGATGTATGTTATCTTTGTGTGACGATCCAGTAACAAAATACTATTGAAGCAATGAAACATCATTTTTTTTATTAAATGATGGACATGATTTATTTATGTCAGATACACAAACAATGATAACAGATGAACATATTAAATATAATGTTCGTATAACTATGACACTTTTGGTATTTTAGAATATAACAATCTATGTAGAACCGTATACCCATGGACCCTCACCTTATACCCTCATGATATGCGGGTCCGGGTATGGTGTGGGTCTGATTTTTATTAATACGGGTCCAGACCCATACCCATACATGCAAAATTAAGTGGATATGGTTCTGGGTATGATCATACCCGCACCGACCCACACCGTTTACAGCCCTAGGTAAAGTGTATGAAACCCTAAACTAGGGTAATGTGATGTAAAACCCTGATGTATTGTTATGAAATAAGAAACCCTAATTGAGGGTGATTCCATGAGAAACCCTAATTGAGGGTGATGCCATGAGAAACCCTAGTTGGGATGAATAGTAAAGCCTATTTATGGGGAATGTGATGTGAAAGCCTAATGAAGGATGATGCTATATGAAATCCTAACCCTAATGAAGTATGATAGTATGTGAAACCCTAAACCCTAATAAAGGGTGATGGTATGGGAAACCTAATCCTAAAAATGGAATAGTGATTGATTATAGGTAATTTTATAACAAGCAAAGCCTTAACCTGAGATGAGTCCCTATCATGGAAGATAGTTGGACAATCCTTATGCGTGTTCTATGATCTATGCACTTCATAGTAAAGGTGATAGTATATGGAAGTATTAAGAAGAGAAATACCTTAATACAATATAAATCAATAAAATCAAGTAAGTTTAAAGTGTTGAGGGAAGTGATATATCTAGACATCATAATTATCACATCCAACTCTTTAAGAATGATATCCCTTGATGCATCTCAAATCCAACATACTTGGATGAGTAACATATAAAAAGTGTTGTCCTAATCATTACATTAAGACATAATGTGTTTTTATGAACCATGAAATTGGTTGTTTCCTAGTGAAAGGTGACAAGATGTTAAATGTGCTTTATGAGCCATGAGATTGGTTGTTACCTAGTGAGAGGTAACAATATATTTTAATAGGCCTTTTGAACCACATGAGTAAGTTGATACCTAGTGGGAGGTACCAAGATATTTATAAAAGCCCACTGTAAGAGATGATAATGTTCTTAATAAACCAAGAAAAGGGAAACCTAATAACATAATAATTATAATAAAAGAATACAATAATAATGATGGAACCTTGATTATACAAGTGTGGAGAAGAGAGGGATACTTGTTTTACATAAAGAATGTGATTGAGCATAATGGAATGGCTAAAGTTTAAATGTCAGTAGAAGAATGAGGTACCCATTGCTGTGTAAACAGACATGGGACATAATGTCACAGGATTGACATAGTTCAATACTTGGAATAATGTCACAGGATTGACATAGTTCAATACCTGGAATAGTTGCACAGGATTGGCATAGTTCAATACCTGGAATAATGTCACAGGATTGACATAGTTCAATACCTAGAATAATAACAGAGGATTGGTTAAATCCCAATACCTGGAATAATAACACAGGATTGATTAAATCCCAATACCTGGAATAATAACACATGATTGGTTAAATCCTAATACCTGGAATAACTGCACAGGATTGGTAATAACCTAATACCTGGAATAATTGCACAAGGTTGACATAGTTCAATACCTGGAATAATTGCACATGGTTGACATAGTTCAATACCTAGAATAATTGCACAAGGTTGACATAGTTCAATACCTGGAATAATTACACAAGGTTGACATAGTTCAATACCTGGAATAATTGCACAAGGTTGACATAGTTCAATACCTGGAATAATTGTATAGGGTTGACATAGTTCAATACCTGGAATAATTGCACAGGGTTGACATAGTTCAATACCTAGAATAATTGCATAGGGATGACATAGTTCAATACCTGGAATAATTGCACAGGGTTGACATAGTTCAATACCTGGAATAATTGCACAAGGTTGACATAGTTCAATACCTGGAATAATTGCACAGGGTTGACATAGTTCAATACCTGGAATAATTGCACAGAGTTGACATAGTTCAATACCTGGAATAATTGCATAGGGTTGACATAGTTCCATACTTGGAATAATTGCACAGGGTTGACGTAGTTCAATACCTGGAATAATGTTACAGGATTGACATAGTTCAATACCTGGAATAGTTAGGATTGGCATAGCCCAATACCTGGAATAGTTGGGATTGGCATAGTCCAATACTTGGAATAGTTGGGATTGGCATAGTCTAATACTTGGAATGGATACACAGGAACAATATAAGTCCAATGCTCATACTAGTTGCACAAGATTGGTATAATCCAATGCCTGGAATATTTATATAGGATTGGTATAGACCAATGCCTAAATAAGACATGATGATGTACACTCTCATGTCCAGTATAAACCAATATCTGTTTAGCAGATTGGCTAAGGCCATCAGATAGAAACAAGAAAGAGTCATGGGTGACATATCAGAGTAATGAGTATCATGAGAAAAGCATGAGATGTTGAGCTAATAAAATAGATAAATAATATATATGTTATTTCTATTCCTTATAAAGAGAATAGATGATTTACTACTCTATCACAGATAGTTGCAATAGTTTAAGATGAGAAGTATATAAACTGCTTACCTTCTGTTCAGATTTATATTATAAACTGCAATAATAATGTTTCTGGAAGAGAGTAATATCTCTCGCTGGGGCAATTTTCAATTGTCTCACCCCCGTGGGATCCAACATTTTTTTACGTGGATGAGCACGGAGGAGATTGAGAATATCTTGCAGAGGAAGAACTTCAGCAGTAGCAGGTACAGTAGCAACAGCTTAGGTGGAGTGTGTAGTCTGTCGTGTTTGTAGATAGAAGTCTTATGTGTCGTCTTTGTACTCTCAGGTCATCGAAGTTAATAGTTAGTGCTTTTAATGAATCATTTTGAGATTTTGGCTAAATGCCTCGAGGTTCTTATGTTGTCTGTGTTTAACTTTTAATAAGGCAGTTGATGTTGTAACCCTCGAGAAGAGATAGTACAAGATATGTACTTATGAACCAGGATGTAAATGTAATACATTGGTTCTTGTTGTAAGAGTTTTCCTATGATTGGATCTCTTTGAAAAAAGTTTTAATTTTTAGTGATTTTCAGTAATCCGTTGCAAATGATCGCTTCCGTTTAATTAATCTTGTTTTTGTGAGTTGGATGCCACAGTATGGTGCAATCTTCTGAATTGATGGTGAGGGATATCAATTTGAACAAAACAGTGGGAGTGATAATTAATTAAAGGCCTAATTAATATCGTTGAATTTATCAAATCAAATAAATAAAAAAATGTTTGACAAAGTTGCAAAATTCTTTTGTAGAATCCAAATGACAAACACAAATACATTGTCGTTGTCATTAGTTCATAAACAGGATAAAACTTTGATACTAGTTGAGGACTTTGAGAAGTGTTCTCAATAGTGAGTGTAAACTCTAAAGTCCTTGAAAGACCAGAAGCAATTGAACCACTCCAAATGTGCCTAAAGATGAAATGGATGCTTACTTGAAGTATGACAATGATGCCTAAGACATCAAGAACCTTATGTTGAGCTATATGAACTATGAGTTGTATAAATAGCTTGAAGCATGGATATTCTCGAGACGGTAACACATCTTAAGAATCATGTAAAGAATGAAAGGTATAATGTCTTCAAAGCGATGTTTGAGTATAATCAGACAAATGGAGATCAAGTATAATCTCATACGCTCAATATGATTATGCATATAGATTAACTATTGTTTCTTATAGGTCAAGACTTGACCAAACATATGATTCTACAAATTGTTGTGTGAATCATATAGCCTATTTATCAAATGTTTAGAAACTTGGCCAAACCACTGTCTAAAACGCTTGGCATGATGATGCCAAAGCATGAATGAAGAAAGGATGAAACTTGTGATAATGATCAATAGAGTAAAGTCCATAGACTAAAGCATGGTCAAGAAGTGTTCTGAAGCCAGGCTTAGGTCCAAGTCTTCATCACTCAAGATATGGAGAGGGGTAAGTAGAAAAGGGAATATGTCCTTATTCACTTATAAGGATAAGGAAAGAAAGTGTCATCACTGTCACCTATTTGACATTTGAAAGGGAACTGACCTCTTTATAGAGGATCTTAGGTAGAAGAAAGAGATAGAGATCTCTAATTCAAGACCTGAGAGGAAGTAAGCTAGAAACTGTATGGAGTAAGAGTTTCTACCATTACAGTTACATTATGACATTCATGGGCAAGAAGTAGAATTAGTGAATTGCTATTATTTACCTGCCACCAATGAAAACATCATACATCTTGTAAGGGCAAGAGTGTTATGGACTGATGTAACAACCCCGCCTCCCGGTAACCCCCGATTAAGGGAGACCGAAAGGTCAGTGTCGTTATCCAATTAACAGGATCAAAGGTTCGACAAATAATCAATAATAATTATGAAATTCTACTAACTAAACTAAAATTTGGGTATAAAATTAAATCTTTACTTACCTTTGAAAAACTTTGGAAATCTATCTACCTAGAGCTTGAATCTACTTTATCTAATCCTCCTTGCACTTTATGTTATAATTTCACAATGTGTCACTTTACCGTTTGTTCCTTTCAGGGTTGTACCTAAAACGCCGACAAACAAAACGTCGGTCAGTATATCAAAATATACTGGTATGTGGGGACAACCAAAAGTTTGCACATAAGGATAACAATCTAATTATCACAATCAGGTTAATTAACAAGCCAATTTACACTTTTTAGTATGACATTCTCCACCGCTTTTGCCCTAACCCTGGCATACCCACCTTAGGGTTTCCTTTGCCAATGACTTAAGGCCACCTTCTCAATCTCGAGCTTGGTGCCTGGAGGTCACCACTCATGGTGCCCACTAGTCATGCAATATCATAGGCCACCTTCTCATTCCCGAGCTTGGTTCCTGGGGTTACCACTCAAGGTGTCCATTGGTCTACCCATCTGGGCCTGACCTTTGGCATCATCCATCAGGGTGGCATGTAAGTGCGAGAATCCATACTTATATTATTAATGTGATAATCATAGTGACCTTATAGTTTGCAAGTATGAACATCCAAACTGATAATTTGCATTCAATGTGATTAACCATCTGGAAAATCCTCGAGAAACTAAGGGGGTTATTCATATTTAACCACATACCTGTTAAGCTATCTTGAATGCAGAATTAATCCAAACAAGCAAGTAATCTAGAATCAAGCAAGCAAGCACACAATTTGTCCCTAAAATATACATCCAATATTCTCTATCATGGATCATGGTATCCAAGTCTAATAGGCCTAATCATGCCCTAGGGTTACTAGCCCTTTTTAGGGTTTTGACCATAATTAGGGTTTTACTTCCTTTTTACCACTTTTATTTTACTTTTATCAAAATATCCATCAAACCCTAATTATCTTGTCTTTATTTCCATTAAGACCCTTAAGATCAGGTTTGGACCACAAAAACCCTAATTTTCGGGTTACTATAACTTTTCTTCCCTTTTTCCTCACTTTAGAGTTTCTAAGGGTACTAATTACATTATTAGGTTTAAAACCCTAAACTTTGCAATTCCATCATCAAAACAGGTTAAAATATAACTTTATCATTAAACAAGTTAACCATGCTTGAATTAACCTAATTGCAGTGTTAAATCTATCCTTGATTAACAATTAGGGTTTCTAACCACAATTAAAACCTTTTTCATCAAAATACTATACTTTTGCAAAAAAGGAACAAAATCAGGCTTTAAAAGTATTTTTATTGAATTCTACGCATCCTCCTGATCAATTTTCATATAAGACTTTCTATCATTGGAGTTACGGGTAATTAATTATGATTTTACAAAGAAAAATACCTTATGGACCAATCGCTGGCTGCCACGTCAGATTATTGCTCCCTTTTCCTTTTTCGTGCGGGTTGAACCCAAACAAAGTGGGAAAGACTTTTCTATCCTCTGGTCTCTTCACTAGAGTCAGGGGCAGAGAGGTCCTTTCACCCTATCTCACCTTCAACCTCACGACATGCTCCCTCACGAGCCAGCGCCTGACTCCAGTCAACCTAAGTGTTGACCCCATCCTTTGTCACTAATCTGAAGCATCCAAGTTCGCAGATACCTCCGGGTAGACCTCGCGAACTCATCTACCTCTTCTCCTGCCAGCTACAGAGGCCGCCTCACCAAGAACTATTGCGCCGTTGATGGTGGCGCCGTGGCAGAAGAACGATTCTCCCGTGTGCTAGCTTCCGGCAGAATGAGGCCAGCGAAGAGTTCCTGGAACTCATCCAAAGGGATTCGCGTGATTATCCCCCATCGCGAAGAGGGCAACACCCTTTATATAGGTACTGCCTATACAAAAGCAACTATTGAGTCTGACTTCCTTGAAACTTTTAGGGGAAAACGTCCTTCCTTCCAAAACCCCCAAAACCAGGGTGGATTCAGATCGGAATTCCCTCCCAAACCGATTGGAATACTTTCCAAGAACTCATGTGTAGGGACCATCAAGGAAATCGATCTCAAAGAGTTGCTTTCCTATTCTTCTTTTCCTGTTTCTAAAAGAAGAGTGCGAAGTACAGCCACCGTCGGATCTTAAATCCAACGGCCCTCATCTAGGCGCCAAGAACACTATTTTCAGATTAATTGAATAAATGGGTCATTTAATAATTATCTTTAGGATAATTAGCAAAAATCATAACTCTCAAACCGAATATCCTTTTTCAACCAAAATTTAGGGAACCCTTTCTCTTGGCCTTATCTACTCGTATACCAAGTTTGAGTCCCAAATTCCAAAGAAAAAGGGCATTATCTTCATGTGCAAGTTATCTATTAGTAAGGCACATTTTATGCATGTTTTCTCTCTCCTATTCTTGTATTTTCTTTATTTGGATCCCTTTTTCCATTAGAAATCATGTGAACTCGAAATCTCATCCCTGAGGATTTCATTATCCATATTTCCACATATTTCTTAATATTTCACCATTGTCTCAACTTTCCTTCTTAATAATGTTTTATTTGATTTTATCTCTTTCTTATCCTATTATCATTGCAACTCGGACTCCTTAGAATCCAAGAAAACCTAATGATACGAAATTCCTCCTTGAAGGATAATTCTTAGCCTTCTAGGTGCTTCCATATCTTTCTTTTCTCACTATCTTAGTTATTTCTGTATTAAGATATTTATTTTCAAGGATTTCTCTTTATCTTCTTTTTTTATTTACCTCATTGGTACTCCTTTTATCATTAGGAATCATTTGCATACGAAAATCCACCAAGGATAACTCAATTATACCTCTTTTCACTCATTTTCCACAATTACCATTGTTTTCATTTACTTTCTTAATAAAGAAATACTTAATTGATTTTTTCCTTTCTTATTGTATTTTCTTTTCTTATTTGGATTTCTTGGGATCCAAGGAACCCAAGAGGCATGAAATCCACCTTCATATTTCACTCTTTTGCCTTCTAGAGGTTTCTACATTTTTCTTTTCTCCATTTCTTATTAATAATGGAGTTTCTTTTGTCTTTTCCTTGTTATTGGGCCCAATAGCCAATAAAGCCCACAAATAAAACAACAAGGCTATTTTAAACGAAATTCATGCATTCAATCAAAAGTCATCATTATTTTTTCATTTATCTTTATTATGAGAAATTACATTTCTCACCAAATGAACCCAAAAATTGGGGTTGTAACAACTCATGTTTCATTTTAAAGATATGATCTTTGATGGCAATGCCTATGTCTCGCTAACTATACTTGATAGTTGAAGAGACAAATGTGTATGACACATGTAATGAATGGCATAAATAACTCAAACTTGAATGCCTATAGTGATGTCATCTAGAGTGCATAAATGAGAATCACATTTCTGGAATCCATATGATGGATATCTAGACTCTTTTGGTTGTTGAACCAATAGAGACATGCTAATCTCATTCATTGTGCAACATGACAAAAATTCTTCACTAGATGTAGTGGGAGAATGATTATTCTATTAAGGATTATACATATTGATGCATATAGACCTTTCAGAATAAATGCTAAAGGTAATTACTAGAACTTCCATGTATTTACTGATGACCTTAGTAGATATGGTAGTTTGTATTTAGTGAAATACAAACATGAATCTCTTGAAGTGCTCAAGAAGATATAATGAAGTACATAATTATCTTGGTATAAGTATTAAATTTCGATATGATCGACATGGAAATACTTTGAACCAAGAGTTTGAGAACCTTCTGGAAGATCATGATAATGTATCATGATGGACTCCACCTGAAACACAATGATAGTGTGTATCAGAAAGAAGGAATCACACCTTGATAAGTCAGAGTGTGATTACAAACTAAACTTCAAATTTCCTTTTGGGAACATGCTTAACACTGGGAATAAAGAGAATCACAAAATGTTATGGAATCTCAAAGTTCCTTAAGTAACACACAAAACTCATGGTTATGGTAGAACATGCCTAGAGCTTCAATGATATATGATATCTTATGGACAAGAAGGCAGTGAGTTGATCATATTATCAGT
Source organism: Alisma plantago-aquatica (assembly GCA_963693085.1). Lineage (NCBI taxonomy): Eukaryota > Viridiplantae > Streptophyta > Magnoliopsida > Alismatales > Alismataceae > Alisma > Alisma plantago-aquatica. The sequence continues at coordinate 905,512,744 of OY856411.1, forward strand.
CAACAGTCTACCTAGAAGCTAATCAGAGCTAGAAACTGAGATATGGCTTGAAGCCATGAAATCCAAGATGGAATCCATGTACATCAACAAAGTATGACTTTGGTTGATCCACCTGAAGGGGTAACACCCATAGGGTACTTTTGGGTCTTCCAGAAGAAGACTGACATGGAGGATAAGTTGGATGAAAAGAATTTTTAACATGTTCAAGGTGTTGAACATAGTGAAATCTTTTTTGCAATTACCAAGGATAAATCCATCTAGATAATTCTTGCTATTGTAGCTTAATATGACTATGAGATTTGGCATATGGATGTTAAAATCGCATTCCTTAATTGGAATATTGTGAAGGATGTGTATGTAACATAGCCTAAAGGTTTTATAAATCCAATAATGCAAATAATGTCTATAAAGCTGCATAGATCAATCTTTGGATTGAAGCAAGCACCTCAGAATTGGATCTTCAATTTGACAAGATAGTCAAAGAGTTTGACTTGAGTCAGAATGAAGATGTAATGTGTGATTACAAGAATTTGGTGGGAGCATATGTATATTCCACATTGTGATGGGGAATAACATCCTCATACTATAAAATCTGGCAATGAAGTGCATTCTAAAAGGTTTTTAGAGAGGCATCCTATGTGATAGGAATAAAGATATATAGAGATAGATCAAGTGGGCTTCTTATCCTAAGAAAGAGAACATACTTTGGCTAGATGCCAATTGAGTTCAACATGATGAGACATTATCTGTCCATGTTCCATGGAGTTAGTCTCTCAAGAGCCAAGTGTCCTAATTCTTATGAAGAATAAGGAACACATGGATAGATGCCATATGCATTTGCAATTGGATCTATCACGTATGAACTCATCTTGTTATCTTGTATATATTGGACAAGACAAGAAAATATGAATTAATTATCTTGTTTGTATTGGACATGACAAGAATATATAAACTCATCATCTAGTATGTATTGGACATGACAAGAAGATATGAAATCATCATCTTATATGACAATATGATATAAAAATCCATTAATTTTGTATGTATTGGACATGATAAATGGATATTTGTTGAACTCTAGTAAGAGTTACTGGAATACCATGAAGGACATCTTTATGTACTTGTGAAGTACTAAAAGGATTAGTTATTTAGTTATGGTAATAAGGAAGAGTTGGATGTAAAGGGTTACATCGATGCAAGCTTCTGAAATGACAAAATTTTGTTTGACCATGGAATAAGAGTTGTTAGTGGGATATGTTCCAACATAAGACAATTGATTAATTCTATAATAAGAAGCCAAATACCTTAGTGTTACGAACATTGTGAAGGATATTGTATGGATCTAGAAGTTCATATGGATGAACTTGTGGGAGGTTCCAACTATTGATGACTCAGTAGTAATACTATAACAAAAATGGAGCTAATAGTTAGGCAAAGGAATCTCAGATAGCATACTACGACACTTCCATCTCATACGAGTTGTCGTACAATAATAGGATGTGAAAAATGCAATATACCAACTTGAAGCAAATGTTGTTTGCCTGCTAAAAGGCACTTGTGTAGAAGAAACATGATGGACATGTTAAGATCACTTGGAATATGATTCGTCTGTGATTTTCTCTAAGTGCAAGTGGGAGTATGTTGGTATAGTATGCCCAGCGAGCCAATCATATGATGATTGCGATGAGGCATTAGATACCTGATTTGATAATAATAAAGATAATTATGTTTATTATTTTTGTCTCAGTTATGAGATGATGACACACACATGATAGATGTCTAAAGAATGATGTGATTCGATGACAAATGTATTTAGGTTGAGGTCCTAAACAATGAGACCATATGTATGATAAGAGTACATACATTTTTATTATGTCCCTAGTTAGATACTACTGTAGAAGCAAAATAGACAACAATAATACATAAGAATAGAGTGTGTGTTGACTGATGATGGAGTCTCATTAGTCATGATATATGATATAAAGTCAAGCACATAGATATATGTTAGAGAATAGTATATCAGAAAAACCCACCATGAGAGTGATACATGGATACCATGGAATGGTAGTCACAATCATCTCTCATAGTGATGGTGGTGATTGTGGTTCTTATACCTAAAATCACTATACTTGTCACATGTCATTGGGTACACTTTGACATCATCAAACGCAGTCATGATACATGGATTGTTATAACAGTGATGATTGGGTGACTTTGACACATGTGGATTGACTGTGAGTGATAGATATGGGATTTTTCCCTCCTACAAGGAGTTTGATATCTAGGGCCCCTTGATAAGTGAGACTGAGAATTGTATGGCCATACTCATGTGATTCAATATATGATATGTGAACTCACATGCATCTCAGACAGTTTGATCTAGGTCAAGGAACATGGATTGAATGTTGAAGAGGATGATGTTCCATGCCTCGAGTTCAATCTGGATGTTAGTGACAAAGGAATTATAAGATCACTGTAACACTAATCACAAATTGTAGGTTGAAGTTGTTCTCCAACTTTCTGAGTTACCATTGTAGAAATGATGAGTTACTAGATGCCGCTCATTGCTTGTGATGTCATAAGTTAGTTATGGACATTCACTTCCATCGTAAATTGGAACCTGTAGGGTCACACACAAAGGATATCCCTAGAAGAGGAGATTGTCCATGAATGATGTTTAGATTGACACAGGTGAGCCAATCAACTGGTGTGAGCCAACCTACCGGTTCACTTAGTGAACCGGGTGGCTCACAGTCCTGCCAACTGAGGAAATTTGGATTTGCCCCATTGGTGGAAAACTTTTGTGTTTCACTAGTTCAATTTGATTAGAATAAGGATTAATCTTTGCATTAATTGGAAACAATTAAGGAAAGTAAATTATGGGCAAGTCTGGGAAGTGAAACGACTGATTCACACTCCCAACTGACCGATCTACTAGTGAACTGATCGGCTCACATTTCCAAATGACCATTTTGTTTGTGAAATGAATGGTTCGCTTGCCGCAGTACAAACTATTCATGGAATTTCTAGATCTTTCAACTCCCAAATAAGCTGGGAACCCTAACCCTACCCTTTATTATAAATAGAGGGGTATTGGGGGATTCTCAGAACAAACAACTCAGAACATCAGTTGCTCTACAAAGTTGTTGTCCTCTCTAGTTCTGGTAATCGAGAGAGCCTGAGCAAGTGCTACTTGATAAGGGAGGCATAGCAAGGGAAAGACAACTACAGAAAAGTAGTCTGAGTTCAGGAGAGCAGGTTGGTGCTAGCACACCAACATAAGGGTTGTCTCCTTCCTGCCAATTATTCTAGAATGGCAGGAGTTCCAGGTGGTCTGTGTGGACTAGTTGTAGAGGCGGGAGATGTCTGCCACTCAAGAAGACACATCAACCGCAGTCTGTGGTGGAGGCCAGAGTCCATGGTGAAGATCGGGAGTTGCACAGACTGTCTAAGACATGGCGTTGAAGACTGCACATGGCTGCAAGGTATTTTTACTGGGCAAGCCCCAGAACTAGGTATATCTCACTATAACAATCCTTCCCATTACATAGTCATTGATGCGATCTCCTGTTATGGGTTAATGGCCAGTAAAATTTTTATTTTTGTTGCCTGCTCTGATGCTATAAATCCCAGTAGGAAGACCACTGGGCACCTAGAGAGGTAACCCCAGATGCTAAGATCAGGATGGAGAAGGTAGCCTTAAGTCCCTTGCAAGGACTAAACCCTAAGAGTGGGTATCCCAGAGTATGAGTAAAAGTGGTAGCGAAGTCATATTGCAAAATGCAATCTTTCATTGTTAACAATTATTTGATGTGATTATGTTGTTCAAATATATATGCAATGTTTTGGTTGTCACCACATACCGGTATATTCATTTATACTGACTGACATTTTATTTGTCAGCGTTTTAGGATTATTTGAAATTGGACAAACAATAAAGTGGAACTTGTGAAGATTAAAGTTAATTCATTAAGGAGGATTTAGATAGATAGAATTCTATTGAGGGTAGAAGTCCCGGATTCCCACTTTTGAAAGGTATGTGATAAGTAAAATTTTATTCCAGTTTTAATTTTACCTTTTGTAGAATTTATTAATTATTTTTTATTATTTGCAAAACCATTGATCATGTTTTTGGGATAACGCCCCTGACTTCTTGGTCTTCCTTAATTGGGAGTTCTTGGGAAGTGGGATCGTTACAATTGGTATCAGAGTTATGGTTTTCCATTTAATATCTAATAATTATTAAACTTTACAAACTCTTTAGAACCTAAGGGAGTTATTAGAGGATTTTCCAATGATGCAGGTCTCTAGAAAAGGATCACAATCTGGGGGCTGGCAAGATTTTCCTCTGCCCCGCTAGTCAGTCTATGAGGACTCCTAGATATTGTGTGTCTCCCTGGCCGAAATCGAAGGATTTGACTCAATGTAATATACATGTAGGACTCTCTCAACTATATTCTTTCTTTCTCAACCCTAATTCAAGTATAACTCTAAGTTCTTAGGGTTTCTCTCTCTCCACACCCCTCATGCGTTTGGGATAAGGGTAATAAGGATTAAGGAATCCTCCACCAAATAATGAAAAGCATGTAACCAAGATTTCATGGACATAAGTTTTAATAGTTTAAGATTAAACTAAAGATTAGTTACATGCTTAGGTTGCATGGCGTGTGTTGACATGCCCTTAATAGATCTCTGAGGTTAGACCTTCTTGTAGGAGGATGAGGAGGGAGTTAGCCTTGGAGGAAGAAGCCTCCAAGAAGAGGAGAGACCTGACACATCCTCTGAGGATGATGTTACCCCAAACCCTTAGTGGTAATTAGAGAAAGAGATGACAAGATGAGTTAGATACATTAGTCTTCTATACCTTCAGGTACATGGGTTAGACATACATGCTTTACTTAAAGGTTTTGAGTACCCATGAGAAGCATGAACTATGTGTGGTTGTTTGACCTAGTGTCTTTTGGTGACCCGACTTTGGATGGTCGTGTCTGTCGAGGGTGAGGGATCGTTCCCTCATTGAGGAGATTAGTGGTGACCATATAGGAACCCTAACACACACACACATATATATATGTGTGTGTGTATATATATGTATATATATGTATATATATATATATATATATATATATATATATATATATATATATATGAGTAAGGAAGATGCATGTACCTGCATAGAAGAGAGTGGCAGTAAGGTTGGAAGTGGGTGTTAGACCTAAGCCATATAGGTTATGACTGATGGTTATGAGATGAGCATGTAGAGCTCTGGATGATCTTAGCCGGATATATGTCTTGATAGTATGTTCCACCCAAGTAGGAATAGACATGTAACCTTTAGAGCTTGACCCGTCTTTTGGGAGAGAACCTCCAGTGGTAAGACTAGTTGTAGGGTTAGCTCTAGAGAGAGGGCAAGACCCGATGAAGAAGGTTGTAGACCTTGACTCTGAGACATGAGGAATCATGAGAAGTTGGGTATGATATGACCTAGTTTAGATGACCCTGAGTAGATTGTTGTGGTTTCCTCATGCATGATCCTTGGATGCTTCTTGTACCTTGGATGCTTTTAGAGTAACCAAACCGTGGAAAAGAGAAAGAGGATTCGTGAAAAAATGTATTGATGCTATAGGTGATTACGTTTTAAGTGTAGGAAGAGAGTTATAAAAGACCCTAAAGAGGTATGGTATGAGAACAAGTTGTGAGGTCTCACATCCTATTGGTTGTCCTTGTGTAGGGCTCCAAAAGTTGTTCACATGGAGCAGTGTTAGGAGGTATATGCCCTATCTGGTATCGATTCGATTCATGTTGGAACAACTGAGCATGCAATTAGACAGATGATGCATAAGTGGCGAACCTGGGGTTCCTAGACCTAAGAGGGGAGATAGTAGCACCCAGTGCACATGATTCTCACACAGCTATATGAGTTCATAGAAATTGAGCATGGCGCCCCCATGTTTTAGAGCAAAGGAAACCCCACCGAAAGGAGATATGAGTTGATGAACCACTCATACATGTTGGTGATATTTGCATGTATGATATTGGTACAACGTTTTGGAGCGATGAATAGGTATGACATGCCAAGGAACTCAGAATGGTTTAGTAGGTTGTCTTCTTGCTGGATACATGTATAAGTAGCATGGTAGGGCTAAGCATGAACATGATGATGTAAACCCTGGAAGTAAGGACGTTTGTGACCATTGTTACTATCAAGATATAGTTTTCCTCCCATCCTGGGAAGGGACCCTTCGGTAGGGTGAGTACCAGCTTTTATTTAGGTTTGAGGTAACCTAAATAGGTCTCTCATAGGAGCTTGGTTAGTTAAGTGGAGAGCACTTAGTATGATCACGGATCTATAGACCCATGTGTGACCATCTCTAAGGGGCATGAGGATATGTCGCCATGGAGGTAACCTGTATGGGGACATACCAAGTTGGGTAGGTCACCATCATTCCCATGAAGGGATGTAAGTTGGAACATGAGTGCTTAGAGAGATGATGGAGTTTTGGGTAAGGATTCAAGTTTGAGATGTATCATGGTAGAATCCTAAGTCAATACTAAGGTCAGGTAGGGATAAGATTGATGGGAGTATGAGTTGTCTATTCCCTAGATGCACAAGATAATAGGGTCAGGAGGTAACAACTATATTTTCCGAGGACCATGGGTTAGGAAGTTGACCACCTTCATGAGTTCATGGGGCCCAAGGGCAAATGAGGGAGACACTACCTAGATGCATAAGGGAAGAGGGATGACACCAAAAGTACTGACACTCTAGACACCGTGAGGAAAGGACTAAGGATTATGTATGAGTATTATGAGGATCCAAGAGTGTTTGGGAACAACCTTTCCATGGATGTAAAAATAGAATTGAAGTATTCATGGTATGGGGTCATGAGAAGTAAGTTTCCACTTAGATTGGAAAATGTTATGGAGATGTGTGATGCACCATCTCTACTCTTGGAATGGGATGAACTTTGTATTTGGACTGCAACCAAATGCTTATTTCATCTTGTTATGGGTGTGAGAGATAGGACAGAATGCATGCCATATACTAAGGATAAAGGTGATATGAGTTGAAACCCTTCTACGATGGTCGAGGATGGAAGATGTACCACACTTTTTGAAAATATGTGGGATAGATGGTTGAAAACACAAAGAGAACAGAGGTAATATGAGGACGTACCTCTCTAGAAGTAATTTGGAATCTATGAGTCATAAGTTTGGGTTTGATAACTGAGATGATGAACTCGAAGTTTTCTTGACTTAGTTAGACCTAAACTCGAGATGAGGATGTTGAGTAGGAGTATATGAAGGTTTATGGTTTCACCATCACCTAGCATATAAGGAAATTAATGTGGTGATAGATACTCTTAGTCGAGGCACAACTCAAGTATACAGCTGTCTTGTTTAGCCTATAGAGAGGCTAGAAGAGGTTGTTAGGTGAATGCTAAGTTCATTAGAAGATGAGACCAGTATGGATAACACCCACAAACAACCAGACTTGTTGGTCAAGATGGTGGATACTCAGTTAGCCAGCCCATAGCTTGATGAGATAGAAGGATGGTTGTAAGAACCTCGGATACACCTCTCAAGAAAAGGAAGGTGGTGAAACCCACTACTATAGTGTTTTAGGATTTCTGAGGAGTCGACCTTGAGGAATCATGACATGTAGGAGCTCATGATTTTAAGTACATTGTATACTGTGGTACAACTAATATAGTTAAAGTTTGTAGTAGTACTTTGAAGATCTGAGATGAAGAAGTATATAGAGTTGCATGTGGCTAGTTGCCATACATGCCAGAGGATGAAGGCTGAGCACCAGTAACCCAATGAGTTGCTACAGATATGAGAAGTCCCTGAGAGGGAATGGGAGTAGATCACCATGGACAGTGTGGTGGGTCTCCTCTGGACCAAGAGAGTTCATAAGGCCATATGGGTTATGGTAGATTGCCTTACCAAGTTGACCTAATCCCTTGGCTAAGAGAGAGCACTGTCAGTTTGATAAATCTGGTTGAACTATATATAAGAGAGAGATAGTTCAACTATATCGTGATTTGAGTTCGATGATAAATGTTCTTTGGAAGCACCATGGAGAGGATGAAGACACTTAGGAGCCAATGATGGACTTGGAAAAGTCTTATCCTAATTGTTTATATGTTTGATGGAATTTTGTGGCAAAAATTCCTATAAGAGAGGAAGGATGTTACAACCCCAATTTTGGGCTTGAATGTGTTTGAAATGCAATTTCTCCAGTAAATGAATGATTATAGAAATTGTATGATATATGTGTATTGAATGGATTTGCTTTGGTTTATTTCCTCTATGAATGTGATTTCATGGATCGAGTCCAATATGATTAAAAGAAAAAGAAGGAATCAAATAATGCATTATTAAGAAGGAAATTTGAGATAATGATGAAAATGCAAGAAATATATGGGAAAATGTATGATTGAATCATCATGGGTGAGATTTGAATCCATAAGGTTTCTAATGGTAAAAGGAATCCAAATAAAGATTATATTAGAATAAGAGTGAGAAAATATGCAGAAAATATGCCTTAATAAGTGATAACTTGCATATGAAGGAAAGTCTCTCATAGTTTCGAGTTTGAGTCCCAAACTTGGCACACAAGTATTTTAAGTCATTTTGAACTTTCCTCTAAAATTTGGGATTAAAAGCATAAGTGGGTTAAGAGATATGATTTTTGAAAGATTCCCTAAAGTGAGTACGATATCACTTGATGTCATAGCTTTTCCAATATTAATCAAAATGAACTATCTTGGTGCATGAGATATGGGCAATTAGATCTGAGATTTACGGTGCATGGGCATCGTTCAGTTGTAGTCTGAGATGGAAACCAGGAACAATAAGCTCCTATTGATTTCCACAATTCAATCAGTCTATTGATCTTGTGCAAACCCAAAAGGAATTTAGTTGAATCCAGAAGGTGATTTCGTATCCAATCATCCTTGGATAGCCCTGTTTTGAGGAGGATTGGGGGTCTCACCAATTTGTGTAGAGGAGCAGATCCCATCACTGACAGACTCTACTAGTCCACGCCTATATAAGAAACCGCCCTTTTGGAGACGAAAAACTAATTGATCAGCGACACAGGAACTTGGAGTTTAGCCCACTACTATCTATTCCATCACGGGGACAATGGTTCTACTCCCCTGACACCACAGTACCCTGCCGCCAACCACTCTTCTCAACACGACGATTCAGTGTGCCTTTGATAAATCTGGGAGTGCCAATGACTCCGGCTGGTCCTTGTAGAGCTGTGTCCACCTTTGCTTGGTCTCCGATGCCCTAGAGCCCAGAGTCAACTACCTGGTTGACCGTGGTGGAGTACTGCTGATTGGAGGCAAGCTTTCACAACATAGATGATGAGAAAGGAGGAAAAGACCTCCTTGCCCCTGGTGTTTGTGAAGCAAAGAAAGGGCGGAAGTGTCTTTATGTGCTCTGTCCGAGGTGCCAGCTGAGCGAGCTGGGTCTGAGATAGTTGTACCCTATTGGCTACAGTTTACCCACATGGAAAGTGAAATAGGAGTCACAAGACTGACGTGGCAGCCAACGATTGGCTGAGAGGTAATTAACTTATGAAATACATAACTTACAACTGGTATCTCGGATTATAATATATTATATATAAAAATTGATCAAAAAATACAAGGAACTTAATAAAAATAGTTTTAGAGTGTAAATATGATCATAATTCGAGAAGTTGTTATAGTTTCTAACCTTAATGCTTTATAACTAGGAAAAATCCTAATTTGATGTTCTATGGAATTGAGATGATTAATATGGATAATCTATGAGCATATGAACCTGTTGTTAATAAAAAATGTTTCAATGACTAAATAGATAATCCATGTGTTTAATTAACCAAATTTAGGGTTTGATATGTTAATGTGCATTAACGGGCTTAGAAACCCTAATCTAAGAGTTAATGGGTTTTAATAAATTATATTTTGAGATTCTTTGTATAAAAGTGATATTAGTTTAATCCTAAGTCTAATAGGTGATAAGAAGGTTTTAAGCGAATAATTGAGTAATTAGGGTTTTGAACCTAGAAGTGTTGTTTTAGGGTTTTTTGGATATAAAAGAGGAAAGTTGTAAATAAATCTAAAGGAACCATAATGGAACCCTAATTCAGATCAGAAACCCTAGAAAGAGATTCCAAGTCAATAAAGTAGATTCTTGATGAGTATGTAGTAAATAGGTTGCATATGGTTTTGTGTGGTTGACTTGCTTCCTTGGATTGGATGGCCTGATTGATTGGACTGTGCTTATTTATTGTGAAATCTCCTAATTAGGTATGTGGTTAATTATGAGTACACACTTTAGTTTCCTGGCATTTTCCGATGGTTTATCGATTGCAATGGAAATAAACTGCTTGGATGATTTTATTTCTGCAATCTTTAAAGTGAATATGATTATCACAATTTAAGTATATATATGACTTGCCCAAACGTACACACCATCTTTGGATGTATAATGCAATATCAAGACCTGGAGGGAAGGTCTGAAGTGGTCAAGCCCCAGAGGGAAGACCACTGGGTACCCAGAGAGGTGACCCCAGGTACCAAGCTCAGGATGGAGAAGGTAGCCTTAAATCCTTTGCAAGGACTAAACCCTAAGATAGGGTATCCTAGAGTATGAGTAAAAGTAGTTGGGAAGTCATATTGAAAAACATAATCTTGTATTGATAACAACTATTTGATGTGATTATGTTGTTAGAATATATATACAATGTTTTGGTTGTGACCACATACCGATATATTCATTTATACTGACTGATGTTTTGTTTGTCGGCATTTTAGGATTATCTGAAATTGGACAAACTGTAAAGTGGAACTTGTGAAGATTAAAGTCAATTCATAAAGGACGATTTAGATAGATAGAATTCTACTGAGGGTTGAAGTCCCAGATTCCCACTTTTGAAAGGTATGTGATAAGTAAAATTCTATTACAATTTTAAGTTAGTCTTTCATAGAATTTATTAATTATTTTTTATTATTTGCAAAATCATTGATCCTATTTTTTGGATAACGCCTCTGACTTCTTGGTCTTCCTTAATTGGGGGCTACCGGGAAGTGGGGTCGTTACACATGGCATGCCTCCCTCCAAGATTGTGCAGTATATACTCCATTTACACATCTCCCCATGTCATATTGGTTTCTCATCAAACCTTTGAGGATCGTATCATGATCTATACACCATATAACATACATCATCGTGCCTTGCACAACCATATTACAAATTATGTTTGCAATATATTACAATAGTAAGGGTTCATTTCACCATGGTGTAGAAATAATATGATAATTCAAATATAAAGGTTTAATGTGCATAGAACATGCGGCCTCCTATCTAGTCAAGCCATAAACAAACAACATTATAATAAAAAAAAAGCATACATAAAGTAGTAAGCTTATGATGTAGCTTTAACAACAAGCAAACTCATTGGTCTGATTGTAGGAAGTAAAAAGAGCATACATCTAAAACTAAGCATCTTGACTATTATGATGGATATCATTCTTTTCCTTAACCACCTACTCCTGGAACTACATTGTTTCTGTTTTCAACATTGTTCAAGTGAGGCATGCCAAATGGATGAGTAGGCAATGAATCTGCTAAAAGGAAACAATTTTGTCTGATAAACTCTTTCCTTAGGTTCTTCCAATGGGTTTTCACCACGTTCAATGATATGCAAGGTACCCCCCGTTATGTTTCATAAGTCACACATTGTCCCCCATCAGGCCTCTGAAGTACATACTCCATTGGCACACCTCTCCATGTCATATTGGTTTCTCATTGCGTCAAGTAGGATCTGATCATGCTCCGTACACCATATACCACACAACCTCATGCCTTGCCCAACCATATTATAAATTTTGTATGTAATACATTTCAAATGTAAGGGTGTATATTACAATTATCATGATATAATATGATGATTCAAATTTAAATAACATACACCAGCCTCCTATCTGGTGCAAACATAAAACATTAAGCAACATTACGATATAAATGAACAAGATTATAATGTGAGTCAAACAACATCCAATCTTAAGGGTCTGAGTGCATTAAATAAATATCATCCATCTACATATATAACATACACCCTCCTATGGAGTCATAAAAGGTGAAGGAAGGTCCAAAAGAAGACTACAAGTTTCCTCCAACTTGTAAATAGCATTTTCTAGAACTTCATGCTCATATTTTTTAGCGGTGTAAACATCTTCAGCATTGTGATTTATTTCAACAAAGTCCTTCAAGTTCATTGCCTAGACCCACACCGACTTACACTCATTAGTTAGTAACTTAATCTCAGCCTCCAGAGAAGTAGTTATTGGAGGGAGATCGACTGCCCAATGGAAGTATTTGTACCAATCTTTTCCCTAAAATGTAGCACAAGTTTGAGTTAATGACAATGAACGTGCAATCTACTTAGTGGTGCAACCTATTTCTTATGGTTTTACTATTGCACTTGTCTGGTAGAACATATGTAATACATTTCACCCGACCTTTCACTAAGAATGCCAAATTCATATAACCTGACATCCTCTGTGTTAATATGCAATGTTGCAACTAGACAACAATGACACCTCCAAACTCCATATGCATCCATTGATATCTAAAACACTCTTGTTTGTTAGTAACATAATGTTGGGTTCAAACCATACATTTCAAATCAAAATTGTAGGGTATTTCAATAGGACAAATCAATGTTCAAAAATACAAATGAAGTTTATTTGTATAGGACATAGTATATTACAACTACGGTGTATGTATCCCTCATTCTCTGTTGAAGAGCCACAATATGTTAGTAGGTAAAGTAGTTCATGAAGGTATTGCTGCCTCCTCCTTAGAGTCAAAATTTCGGCTACTAACCTATCACTGTCAGCTCATGTAGAACACACAAAGTCACAATTTTTTAGACCAATACTTTCATTCGTTGCGTGCATAAGTAAGTTATGTTACGTGTGCATCCCATATTGCAGTAAGGGTGGCCACAATATGTTGTACTCACTGCGCGGGCAACCTCATAGGACATCTGGTTTGAACAAGACCCCTACCACATGTAAAATATGGCTTGTGGGGGATCATCTATTAGCTGCATCTGTGGCATCCATGTAGAGTCATATGGTGCATTTGAGGCCACATGGACACGACAACATTCCATTCTCCATTTTAAGAAAACCTAGTGAAGCATAATGTCACACTTTTAATTAGGATGCATAACAATACACTAAGTTCAAAATATTGTAGATCATCGCTAAATGCGGTATGAGTTTATAAGTTGCACATACTAAATGCCAATTACAAAGGCAGGTCAACAAGTTCCCAAATGAAATTGGAAATTGTTTCATGTAATACACCACCCTCCCTTGCATCGATCGAAGTTATTTTCTATAGAGAACTCAAGTCAATCCCATTGCCTAGGAAGCTAGATGTTGAACTATTTCGAGATTTCCTCCATATTAATGTCACCAACATTCTGGCGACGTGTAAAATTATTGAGGGTACAACAAGCCAATATTAGGTGACACTACAAATGTCCGGGATACATTGTCCCTTTTATTAAGGTAGGCAAACCTCCTCTTTAACATAGTGAATGCCCTTTCTACAATATTATGTAATTGTGTGTGGTGGTGGTTGAACATATCCTTATTGTTGTTATATGAGTGTCTATTTCCTTGGTAATCAAATACACGATAAGATGTGTTGTGATATGGTGGAAGAAACTGACGAGTGTTGGCATACCCTACATCAATTGGGTAAAACTTCCCTAGGAGTACTTTGGAACTGCATGTGGTAATTTCTTCTTGTAGGACCCTTTGTTCTACTACCAAACCCTCCCAACCAGTCAGGACATACGTAAACTCCATTGAGAAGTCTACTACAACCATGACTTTAGAGAGACATTCCCTTTTCTATATCGGTAATGATTTTGCTTATCGTGTTTCACCGAAACTGGGATGTGTGTCCCATCAATTGCCCTGATGGTATCCTAGAACACAAAAATTGGGGTTCAACATACAAAATAATTGAAAATGGTTTTATATTTTAGCGGATAAATATAACCTTGAATTAAGGGTAGAACCTTGGGCTCTCTAATATACAACGATGCATTGTTGTGGGTGTGGTTTGCATGAAAACATATTCATGACACAAGACACACACCCCGTTCAATACTTCGTTGAAATTTATTCTTTTAGTCTTGCTAGAGTGAATGTAGTCCTCGTCTAAAACACAATTTGTATGGCCATGACCTACTATTTGTAGGAAGTAGCATACAACCTCGATTGATTAGACACCTCTACTACTTTGTAACAAGCCACGACTTTGAAGCTTTTCCAAATGGCTATTATAGTATGTGGTAGCATTCAGTAGAGGTCATATGCCCTCTATTCATGGACTGTTATGATTCCTAGAACCTTTTGGTGGCCACTCCTAATACAAACTAACCTTGGTATTAGATCTTTATCTCATCATCATTGGATTTTTAGTTCATGATGGAGTTCTCTATTGAGTCAACTACTGCATCAACAATGCAATTTGCTGGAATAGACATGATACACAAAATGTTTGCAATCAGGTCTGGTGTTTGTGTATGATCACTACCAGACATGATGCCTACAATTATAATGATAACAAATTTAACATAATATGAAAGAGGTGAAAAAAAGAACTGCATCAAAAGTAGATACAAATTAAATGCTACAAGCAATAAATGTTCATCCGGGATGGAATTATTACAACAATAATCAAATTGGCATTGATGTTCCCCAAACATAGAAAATATTGTAGTATAAGAAATTTCTGATGTACTAAACTAGGACGAAATTGGAAACCAAATCATAACCATGACCAACCTCTAAATTACTATGATGTAGGACCTATGGTATTCCCACTTGTACCAACATCATCACTTCCAGTATACCACATGGATGGCATACTTGATGTGATGTTGAAGTTTGATGATGGGGCCGATGAAGAAAATCCCTGGTGAGGTTACACAAAAGAGGTTGACATGGAAGGTTTTGGTGTTACAGTACCTTCATGGACCTTTCCTAAAGGTCTTGAAACCATATTCTTATTTCAGGTAGGGTATGTGTAAGGTTGAGGTAGATACTATAATTTGTTGGCTCTTTTATGGTAGTCACAAGAGTTGTAAATACACGTGCAGGGGCTTTGGGGAAAGTGTCATTAAAATTCAGATACCATTTCATTAGAAATCACACATCACTCAGGTGTCATTGACGGTTGGTAAAGAGTCCTTGCCCTACACCCTAGTTAGCTGTTCCTCTATTGTCGCCCTCACTCAGCATCCCATAATAGCCTATGTCTGGTTTCCCTCTGTTGCTTTCTGTGTTGATGGGTGTATCAGACGCATCTAAGTCGACATCAACTTCATCCTCAAAGGCGACATTGGACGATATTTGTCTGTCTACAGAAGACATTTCATGGTGGTCTCTATCAATGTCCCACCCCCCCCCCCCGCCATCAACTCTATGTCATATTAGTGGGGAAAGGTTCAACTAATCAATCTTTCTAGATCCTTGTTTCCCTAATTATGAATACTTTTCATTAGAGGATTTATATGTAAATGCAAGACATTGTTTTGGGTCATTGTATTATTGTTGTACGTACCACAAGGGTTTCTCTCCACTCTGAGGTGTCAGACAACTTGGGCTTGTTCCAAGTCTCATCCCATCTGACACCACTCTTGTTGGTCACAAGCTTAAATTTGGAAAGTCCTTCTTTAGGTTCTTCCATTAAGTTTTGACATGTTCCAATGTACAGTCCGGTCTCACCATTCTATTTTGCCAATTACAAAGTGTCTCCCTCCAAGCGTACCTAGTAAATTGCATGTCAATACACCTATCTATGTCATACTGCCTCCTCAATGCTAAAACTAGAGCCTCATCAGACTCTCTTAACCATACAATATAGAGCCTGGGGTCTACATAAGACATACTCACAATGGTGTTGCAATATATATTGACAGTGAGGGTGTTTAACGTTAGTATAAATATATAATGAATTAGATGGTTTTATAATTGAAGCCTAAACAAGACTTGTTGCAATGACATATACTAATTTGGTCAAAGTTGATGTTTCATAAACTAACTTCCCTAGGAAAAATGACATAAAATACCAGGAAACATATGTATCATGAGGAAATCCATTGGAAAATGGGGTTCCAATCCATGTGATTAATCATCTTAGTCCAATTAAAAACTAAACAAAAGTAGATATAAAGTTGAGCATAAGAACTACATTTATTCAAAGTAACCACAATGATATAGTTAGGGCTCAGTCTAACCAAAATAGTAACAAGTACGCATATTCAAAAGTTGGGCTAATACTTAACAAATCCCAATTAACAATATTAAACTAATTGACAATAAGTAATAATTGTACTGAATATCCAATGCCATGAATAACTTGGTAAAAATTAAAGTTTAGTAAACTATAAAGAGATGTCCTAAAGCAGTCACACCTCATTTACATAAAGCAAGAACATCACCATCACAAGGAATATGTACATGTACTGAAAATGGACATTATGCTTAGAAAATGCATACCAATTGGGAACCATACCTTGTTAGGCTAGGTCCATGTTTGGTTAAATATATTTATGAAATGTTTAGAAATGGGTCTAACACCCTGTTCAAAAAAGGATATACTAAAAACGGCCTATCTATCCCACAAAAGTTGACTCATACAAAAGTAAAGACCTAAAATGCACACTACAAAGATACATATTTGTATATGAATGCAGAACAATACTAAACTAAATAAGCAAATACACATAGAGAATTCTCGATTAGGTTTCCATTGACATCTATTTATTCTACAAATAGGTTAAATCGAGGTCCACAATTGTAATATGGCCAACCATAAGTTAATCACTACTAATGTTTGATAACAAATCCTTAGACATGATAGTGATCACAATGCCTATTGAAAATCAATTATGACTGTTGTCCACAACTGTATTGAAAAATAATTTCTTGGTCAACAAATCAACATAATAAGGAAAATCAGAGACAAAACTATAGGCTTATTGAAGAAAGTATATTTGCAGCAATGGATAAACCATAATGCGTTTTGAAAACAACAATGCATTCAGAATTGGATGTCAGAAACTGAGCATTGACAAAATGTAGGGAAATTGGATATCAGACCTTGGTAGGGTTAGCTCACATCAACATCCACTATTTTGACAAAATTAAGTGTGCCCAGTTCAAAGTAAACATAGTGTAACCAATTCTAACATTCACAAATATGAAGTCCAGGTAGTTAGGGATAGATGTATCAGGTGATATTAACACATAACATATATTTTTAATAGATTGGACACATGTCCCCAATATGTATAATTTTGTATTATTTCACTTGAAATGGTTCCCATCATTTAATAAGCAACTGATTGTTGTATAACATGAAACATCAATTGGATGGCATGCCAGGTCCACATTTGTAATGTGCTCATGTAATGTGTTCAGGCCTAAATGTAAATTGACTTGCATTGGATGTACTGAATATGGTGTGTCACACTTTTTAAGTGGTCACTTAATGTGGTCAGGCCTAAATCCAAAAAGGCAGACCTAACACACCATGAAAAAACATATTTGTATATGAATGCAAATTAATATTGAACTGAATTGGGGAGAATGCATAGGGAATGATTTATTTAATTGGCATTGACATCCCTACAAAATATTCATCACAATGCCCAACCTAGTTTTCACCACATCTTACTAATTGGCACTCTGTATTTAAAAGAAATTCATCCCTGAACTAAAATGTGTCTAGTACCAGTTTGACTGTCTACCCTAACTATAGAAGAAAATCTACTACAATTCAGTTGTTAATTTTTAGGAAGAAGATATATACAATCTCAAAAATTTCCTAATGAAAGTGACACTGATAAGAGTTGTAAGGTTTTTTTTCTAAATAGTTTATCTTTAATAAAACATCAATAAGATCCTGAATTTTGTATAAACAAAAGTCGTGGCTGATCAGTAAGTCATCACCAATAAAGTTATCAATTACCAGTGAAAGGGTGGAACAGAGCCACTTAGGCTATTCATATATGTTCATCACAACTTTGCTTTAATAAAAAACCAAAACTAAAACGAATCGAAGAAGAATGTTAATACTAACAGAAATGTAATATTTTTTCTAAAACAATCCATGTATTTTTGGATGATATAATGGTTGTAATTGTGCCATTTTTTATCACCAGTAGCTAGAAGAAATCTTAATTTGAGGTCAGGTATTCATTACAAAGTTGGAGTTTACATACTATGGAGGTAGTCTATTTTTTAATGAAAAATGTTGTTATTAACGAGGCATAATGGCTACTAGGCTATGGTAAGCTAATTGACGATAATGTCATGATACTCTACATATATTTCATAAATTTAAGGGGTTGAGATATATAAAATGACTCTAATGTAAACTGATAATCATGCCATACAATACATGGCACAAAATAAAATCTATTAAAACATGTGTAGGAACGTAGTAAAACATGAGTTTAACATATAAAAAATAAACAAACACAAAGCACACAAACCTTGATTAGTTGAGTGTTCCATATGTGACATATTTATGCTACTTATTATACCAAAAAGTGGCAGTTAATTTCCAAATTTGGACTTATAAGAGAATGTGATTGTCTACAACACTTTCCCAATTAAAGCTACCAATGATGTTGTTCAAACAATAAAAGTTTCCACTGATGAAATAGATGGTGTAATTGACAACAGTAATATGGTTGTGACTATTACTAAAGAACCCCATGTTGATACTTGCATTTCTCATATGGTTATGGACCATGCACTTTATGAAGTCATTAGACTACTTTGGAGACACAACCACATGCATTAACAGGATACTCAGCAAAATATACATTTACAGATACTCAACAAGTACTGGTGGAATGTTAGGGGTATTAGTAATAATCACATCAAAATTTACTTACAGGATATTATCAATATACACAAACCAATCTTAATTGGTATAGTGGAACCTAGGATTTCTAGTGCTAATAATGAGACTGTAATTCAATGTCTTGCTTTTAACTCCTCCAATCAAGTAGAAGCTCGAGGTTTTTTTGGAGGTGTGAGGCTACTATGGAACTCTAACCAGGTGCATATTTATCTGATAGAGAGTCATCCAATATATCTTCATTTTTTTTTCCAACAATCAGTTCTATATTACAATTGTATAGGCAAGAGAATCAGAACATTCAAGCAACATAGACTTCAAACAATCATTTCTATATTACAATCTGATAGAGAGTCATTGCCTATCTGTAATAAATTCAGTATTGACTAGTAGGAGGATCTGAACATTCAGAAAATCTTCAAAGGCATGGAGAATACCTGAGATTTCCATCCGCATTCGCCAGCAGGAAGCGCAGGTCATTTTGAGCAAAAACACAACCAAAAAATAGTACAATTCTACAGGAGAAAGACAAAAAAAAAATCGGAAGAAGAGAACTCACCTTACCTAAGCAGTGAACAGAAGTCGGACAAGGAAGAATCTGATGAACCAAACGCGTCTAAGAGTAACTTGAGAACGGTGAGCAAGTGAAAGGGGAGCAGTTGGACCAGCATTGGCCCTAATTTATAGCAGAACGAGGACTTCTTTCTCGCCTCTTCCATCTTCTTCCTTGAAAAATGACAAAGCATGGTCAAAAGTTTGGGAGAGTTGTTCAGGCCGTGAAGCGATAGATGCTCACAAAGGCAACAGAGACATGGACACATACTACAGGTCGCATGGTTAATATACTTCTCTTGTTTGCTTTGCCGCCGGGATAGAGGTCAGGAGTAGACGGTGCACAGCACACTCAATTCTAGCAGCAATTGGGGATCCTCTTCTTCGAACAGCTGCAACAAATGTTTTCCTCAGATGGAGTAAATGAGGTGTTGGGGGTGAGAGGAGAGAGTCGGGGACGAGAGGAGAGAATCGGGGTCGAGAGAAGCTAATCCAGACTGGAAATTCCAATCCTGCTCGGACCGGGACAAAGTTGGTCCGGATTTCGGGACAACAAAACCTTAAAACGGGACTGTTCGAGAATGTTGAACCAAATACTGATTTTCGCCAATCCTGATCGGATCGTGCTTACGTGGTGCAAAATGAGAGACAGGAATCCGGACCCAGTCTGAAACCAAACATGGGCTAGGGAGTCGGCCAGCCAGGTATCTCTTTAGGCCACGGAGAATGTCTTCCTTTCCTTTTTTTTTGGTCAACAAAGCACCCACGCGTGTGAAAGGAAAAAGAGTCAAGCGGCACAACGTTTTCTGATTCTGCCCTCTTTTTGCATTTTTACTTTAGGGTCTGTTTGGTAGGATGTAGTAGCAGTTCATTACAATTAAATGTTCATGGTTTAGTTATATATTATTTGGTTGGGTGTAATGGAGCGCTGTTGCTGAAATTTAGTTTACATCCTACTACATTTTTGGCTTCAAAAACACGAATTCGGTACTGCTCCGAAATTGTGTTGAGTCGGCGCAGTTACCTTATTCTGAGAACTATAATGCTACCGCTAGCTAAGTTGAGCCGGTTTTTTCTCACGTAATATTAAGATATGGAATATGTACAACATCCGACCAAATACATCCAGTCAGGATAAAAGCTGCGGTTACATTTGATTTGAATTGCAATTCACAAACTGATTTCTACTACACCGCAGCAAATTAGGCCTAATTGAGCTAATTTTCCAGTTCCTTCAATTTTCTGTGTGGAGTAACGGCAATGAAGAGATAAAACCGCAAGGAGTAACTGAACTGATACTATATATGATCAGGGGAAGAGACACCAGAGATCGTTTAGTACGCACTTGTCAAGTAGTTCGATTGATAAGCTTTGTCCGTTCGTTAGCGGGAGGTCACAAGTCCAATTATCATCAGTGAGAGAGGCCAGTACCATTTGGCGGACTTGTGATAGACCAGTGGAGTAGTGGTTCTCCTCCTACCCCTACCCAAAGATGTCATAAAAAAAAGAGGCCGTTTGGTATAGTATTGACAATGCCTTCGTGTCATTGAAGTAGCAATTCTTCCAACGAGGTGGACCTACAAGCATAAAAAAAAAGAAAACTAGACAAAAGACCATAGCTTGACCAAAGGTGTGAGTAGTTTTTCCTCGTCAGGATTATCTGTAAATCAGTGCTAGGATATGAACCCTGAGAAATGTCACAACGGCATTACGGTCACACGAGAAATCAGGCTCCACATAGCCACACTTTGATTACATCCACAACAGTGGCCGTGTGGGTGGTTAAGCTTGAAAGTTACCTAACAGGATGGGATAGAAGATGTTCAGAAATGTGAACATGCCACGGCAGCGCCAATCAAGACAATCACAGTTCTGAAATGGAATGGATTTTCACAATCAATCGTTTGGGAAGTAGATTGCTGAGTTCGCCTCACATACTAAAGTGGGTTAGCCAAGTTTGCAGTTGTGATTACAAGGTCTCGATCAAATTAATATTCATTCTAATTGTGGGTAGTGTTGTCCAATAGGACTAGACGAATAGAATCTCCATTCTTTTTGTCATTAATATTTATTATTGTCGTTCATGCAACAACGACAGGTGCAATGTAATTAACATTTCAGGTAGATCTAAAATAAGAAACGAAGTTCAAACAAAGCAGGAGAACAAGAAAAAAATAGGAGTTAGATTCACAAACCAGATCGTTCGTCGAGAAACGAATGTGTTACTTAAAGAAATCAGTGCCCGACAATCCTTGCGGATAGGCACCATTCTCACAGTCTCGATTCGGCACGAACTTAGAACTTACACGTCTCGCTCGTACTCGTTGTACTGCTACCAGTGCAACACAACAACCGCAGGAACCACCGCCTGACAGTTGCGTCTCGGTGAAGGGAAGGAGAAGTCACGCTTCGCACAGGAGAACGACTCCACGAAGCGACTCCAGGACGACAACTCTCGCACTCTGGATTAGGGCTCTCAAAACACACGGCGGCAGAAGATTGTTTTCGTTGTGTTTAACCCTAATGACCGGAGGCATATATATAGTCATGCACGTCCCTAATCCTATTCCCAGTGAGACGCAAACACTCGGTTGCTCTTGTACACAATACGAAATAATCGGCAAAAGAGAAACACTTTCTAATTACGATTAAGAAATCCGAATAAGAAAGAAATAATTAATTACACGAGTAATTAATTACTTAGTCGTATCCTAGTGCAAAAAGAAGACGGAAGACGGAAGACATTCTCCACAATCCACAATCCACAAGCCCACGAAGCAACTACGGGATGACATCTCTCGCACTCTAGATTAGGGCTCTCAAAACACACGACGGCAGAAGATTATTTTCGTTGCGTTTAACCCTAATGACTGGAGGCATATATATAGTCACGCACGTCCCTAATCCTATTCCCAGTGAGACGCAAACACTCGGTTGCTCTTGTACACAATACGGAATAATCCGCAAAAAAGAAACACTTTCTAAATAGGATTAAGAAATCCGAATAAGAAAGAAACAATTAATTACATGAGTAATTAATTACTTAGTCGTATCCTAGTGCAAAAAGAAGACGGAAGACATTCTTCACAATCCACAAGCCGCAAGCCGCAAGCCCAAGCCCAAGCCCGGCCCGGCCAGGCGAGGCGTGGCGTGGCGCGCGCGCGCGTGCATGCGTGTGTTGTGATGTGGTAACCCCAACCACCAAAGAGGTGAGCATACCAAAGAGGTGAGCAGGATATCATCGACGTATAAGCATAACAAAATGAATCCATTATTGACAATCTTGCAGTAGAGACACTTATCAAATTCATTAGAAATAAAGCCAAACGATGATATCACAGAATCAAACTTCTCATGCCAATGCTGAGGGGCTTGTTTCAAGCCATATAATGACTTAACAAGTTTACACACTTTAGACTCATTCCCACGACCCACAAATCCCTCAGGTTGTTCCATATATATCTCTTCTTGAAGATCACCGTGTAAGAACGCGGTCTTCACATCCATCTGATGGATATAGAGATTATAAATGGAAGTCAATGCTATAAGCACTCGGATTGTGGTCATACGGGAAATAGGTGAATAAGTATCAAAATAATCTATTCCTTCCCTTTGTGTGTAACCCTTAGCAACTAACCTAGTCTTATACTTATTAATTGTCCTGTTTGCATTAAGTTTCTTCTTAAAAATCCATTTGCAACCAACTGCAGAACAACCAGGAGGCAAATCCACCAATTCTCAAGTTCCATTCGAGAGAATTGACTGGATTTCATCATTAACGGCTTCTTTCCAAAACTTAACTTCTGGAGATTCCATAGCTTGTTTGAAAGTAATAGGATCATCCTCAACATTGTAAGTAAGAAACTCACTTCCAAAGTCTTTGGATGTCCTAAGCCGTTTACTTCTCCTTGGTTCAACTATTTCTTCATAATCATCCGATTTAGAAATAGCTTGTTCTGAGTCGCCCCCCACATTTGTCATCCTTTCCATGTGCTCGGGAATGGAACCTGTGGTGAATGAATCTTCTTGAGATACTTCTTTGGGCACACCCGTTTTCATAGGAAATACATCCTCAAAGAATGTAGCATCACGTAATTCCACAATTGTATTGACCTCAATGCCAGAGATATCTGATTTTATAATCAGGAATCTGTAAGCATAGCTTGTCTCTACATAACCCAAGAATATGGCATCAACCGTTTTCGGTCCTAATTTCTTCCTTTTGTGTTCAGGGACAAGTACCTTTGCAAGGCACCCTCACACTCAAAGATATTTAAGACTCAATTTCCTTCCTCTCCATAACTCAAACGGACTACTCTCTGAATGTTTATGGGGAACTCTATTCAGAATATGGCAAGCCGTATTCAAAGTTTCCCCCCACATAAAGTTGGGTAATCCAGATGTTTGGAGTAAGGTATTTACCATATCTATTAAGGTTCGGTTTTTACGTTCAGCTATCCCATTTGATTGTGGTGAATAATGAGCAGTTACCTCATGAACTATACCATGTAATTGGCAAAATTCCAAAAACAAGTTCAAGGTATACTCTCCTCCCCTATCAGACCTTAATCGCTTAAGTACTTTACCGATTTGAGTTTTGGCTTCTTTCTTATAAATTTGAAATTTCCAATGCCTCATCTTTATTTCTAAGTAAAAAGACATAACAATATCTACTCGCATCGTCAATAAAAGTTATAAACTAACACTTTTGATCCCTCGTAGCAACACCATTAAATTCATAGATATTTGCATGCACTAAATCCAAAATTTCTGAATTCCTATTCACAGAATGAAAGGGCTTCCTTGGCAATTTAGCTTGTACACAGATTTCACATTTATTGTTGCTAATTTCAGATTTAGGGATCAAATTTAGATTCGTCATACGCTTCATTGAGGCAAAATTAACATGTCCCAAACGTGAATGCCATACATTGGATGAAACAAGATTCATGCAAATAGAACTATAATCATTCAAATTTAAAACGGAAT
The DNA here is from genome assembly GCA_963693085.1 of Alisma plantago-aquatica. Taxonomy (NCBI): domain Eukaryota; kingdom Viridiplantae; phylum Streptophyta; class Magnoliopsida; order Alismatales; family Alismataceae; genus Alisma; species Alisma plantago-aquatica. The sequence goes on from OY856411.1 coordinate 905,537,251, forward strand.
TTGAAACAGGTTCAACATGAATCTTAAACAAGTTCTCCACATCACATAAGTACCCCTTGCCAAAAAATAAAGAATCACGAAGGCGTGTAATAATAGTCTTATTACATTTACAGTCTACTCTATAACCTTCTCTAACTAATATGACGCCACTAAGGATATTGCGTCGAATGGTTGGAACATGTCTGACCCCGTTAAGAGTCAAAACCTTCCCCGAAGGGGACTTCAAGTCCACTCGTCCTTCGCCTTTGACTTCTACAGAGCTGGATTCGCCCAAAGTCATGGACCGACCTCGAGAGGCATGATAAGACACAAACAGGGATTTATCAGCACACACATGTACATTAGCCCCAGTGTCAATTATCCAATAAAGTGGTTCAAAAATAGAAAGGATTTCAGATTTAATAGACACGTACCCATCATTGAGGTTCAAGGATGTAGTCATCATGTTGACCACAACCTCCTTAGTTGCAGATGCACTAGCTTTCTTTGCCTTCTTAGTAGAACAATCCTTGTTCCAGTGGCCAACCTGTCCACAAGTCCAACAAGGTTTGTTCTTCGGTTTCCTTTAGATCTTTGCCTTGGGTTTATGTGCATTTTTAGATTTCTTATCTTTGGTGTTTTTCATATAAGTAAGATTAACAGTTGGATTTGCATCAGTAGGCACCTTGACCCCTTTCTCCTTTAAGTGTTCTTCTTGTATATTAATATCCATCATTAGTTCATCCATGGTGTGTGTCCCTTTGCGATGCTTAAGAGACATACCAAACGATTCCCAAGACTTAGGGAACTTTTCTATGATAGACATAACAACAAACATCTCAGGCAACACCATCTTGGCATCTGAGAGTTCATGAACTAGGAGTTGTAGATCATGTGTTTGATCAGAAATTGATTTACCCTCAACCATCTGAAACTTAAGAAATTTAGACACACAATATTTTTCAACACCTTGATTTTCAGTGCTAAAATTCTTAATTAACAATTCCCATAAAACCTTGGACATAGTGACGGGCGGCTTTGAGTAAGAATAATACAGTTTGTTATTTATACCAAATAGAATCAAACCACAGCACGTTTTATCACCCTTCTTCCAATTAGCAATTATTTGCATTATCAGGAATTGTTTCATCAGATACAAGTTCAGTTTCAACTAAGTACTGATTATAACCCGCATTATTCAGCCAAATTTCCATACGACTCTGCCAACGGGCAAAGTTCGTATCAGTAAACTTTTCAGGCATACTGCTTGTGTTAATTTTATTTTCCGAACCACTCTGACCGGGCATTGTTAATTAACGACAAAAAGATGATTTCTTTAAGACTGTTGTTAATATTTATTATTGTTGTTCATGCAATAGCGACAGGTGCAATGTAATTAACAATTCAGGCAGATCCAAAATAAAAAACGAAGTTCAAACAAAGCAGGAGAACAGAAAAAAAACAGGAGTTAGATTCACAAATCAGATCGTTCGTTGAGAAACGAACGTGTTACTTAAAGAAATCAGTACCCGACAATCCTCGCAGATAGGCACCGTATTCCCAGTCTCGATCCGGCACGAACCTAGAACTTGCACGTCTCGCTCGTGCTCGTTGCACTGCTACCAGTGCAGTACATCAACCGCAGGAACCACCACCTGACAGTTGTGTCTCGGTGAAGGGAAGGAGAAGTCACGCTTCGCACAGGAGAACGACTCCACGAAGCGACTCCGGGACGACAGCTCTCGCACTCTGGATTAGGGCTCTCAAAACACACGACGGCATACAACTATTTTCGTTGTGTTTAACCCTAATGACCAGAGGCATATATATAGTCATGCACGTCCCTAATCCTATTCCTAGTGAGACACAAACACTCGGTTGCTCTTGTACACAGTACGGAATAATCCGCAAAAGAGAAACACTTTCTAATTAAGATTAAGAAATCTGAATAAGAAAGAAACAATTAATTAACGACAGAAAGATGATTTCTTTAAGATTGTTGTTAATATTTATTATTGTTGATCATGCAACAACGACAGGTGCAATGTAATTAACAATTCAGGCAGATCCAAAATAAGAAACGAAGTTCAAACAAGCCTGAGCCCGAGCCTGGCCCGGCGAGGCGAGGCGTGGCGTGGCGCGCGTGCGTGCGTGCGTACGTTGTGATGTGGTAACCCCACCCACCAAGGAGGTGAGCATACCTCTTTACTAGGACTCCTTTGGACACTAGTGCCCCATGTGATCCTACATATGACGACCACAAAAGTTCTAAGAGTGAGCAATATGGGATAAAACTTCTTTGTCATTTGTACTAGAAACAACACTACATTCTCACATGTACTTATTGCACTACATTGAGCTTAACACATGCTAAATAAGTGATTACTACAGTAATAGAGCTACAATAACGAGCTGCGTTACTGCTACAGTAATCATTTATCTAACACTTTTTAGTTGACTTTCTGGCTTAGATGACATCTGCGACAGATATAAGGTGGTGGGTCCAAAGGAAATGCCTCAAATAAGGATCACATTGGTGCATTTCATTACACTATCATCCTAGGCCCCTACTTTTTCTTCTTTTGTAGCATTGGATGTCAACGGTCCACATCACTTTAAAGTTCCATCCCACAGCTATCTTCCGCCTGGTATATTATAAACAGGAAAGCCGTCCTTTCTATAATGGAATGACTAGAGACGCGTTTTGAAGTAATGATGTGCATGTTTCACGTAATTGTCCTCTACTTTATTTTAGTTACTGTTTGAATGCCTTTCTTAGATCCCACTGAACAGTTGTATACACCCGACATCTGCGAGATGCACGTGGCATTTGCATTCGCCTTCAGATCCGGGCCGGATCTTGACACATACCAATATCAATATTTAGTATTTGAATAATATATCTGCGTCATTCTATTCTATGCGAGCAAGAACGAGTGGAGGTAACATGGAACTGTACTCAAATGCAAGGCGCTCGTAGTTGTAGTCCTTACAATTAAATATAGGGTGTTTTCTTGTATGGTTATAACCTGTCCTAATGTTCCATCTCCACGTGTTCACGTGAGGTACTACAAACTATACCTGACAGCAGTGGCTGATTCATGACTTTAAAGTAGGTAAATTAGAAATTTTTTGTTTTTAAACCCCCAAAGTTTACCCATATAAGCATCGACACATGAGTTTTACTGGAGTGATTGAGATACACAACAAAAATACTTAACAATATCCTTTTTCCAAAATATACACAATGATCCTTGTGGGTGTGGCATACCTAGAAATATTCTTGCATAATAAACTCTTTCAATGTAGGCACTAAGCACTCATTGGAAAATCCTATATGTACATGATGCTTTACATTTTCTACTAGAAGCAATTGCAATTAAAAGAACCATTCTTACTTTTAGAAATAGCAAAATGAATACCTTCATTTCTTCCAAATAATTGTGCTTTTTAAAATATAACAAAAATAATCACGATACATGAGCTTTCCATATTGGTAGAAAAAGTATTTGAGTAAATGGTCTAACCATTCTAACTAGAGAGATGATTTACGGTGAAGTAGATGATAAGTGAGCAACAAGATGCACTACTAATTATTTTAAGATAACATTATTGCTAGTCCTTTTAAAAAAAATTATTTTATCAAATTAAACATTACATATTGATAGTAATGTTTCTTTTGATAAAACAACAGTGATTGCTCAGACACTGATAGGGCATCACGCAATCTTCAGTGATCCATCCTATCAAACAAAAAATTACCAACATATTTGTATTACATTGTTTTTAACATTTAACAACATTTCCGAAAACCTTTTACACGAAAATCTTGCAGTCAACTAATTCACGGTATCCATCCTCTGTCCTCACCTTTGCACATTTGAACCCTTGACTTGTAGGCCCCATCGCAAAATAGACGGGCAGGATATCCCGGACACATTGTCTCGAACACAGGATGTGAAGCCAACTATGTCACCTAATGTGCTTCTGGTCTTCTTGTGGTATCTCATGAAGATCGGTACCTCTGCTCTTTTAGTTTTTCGACCAGATCATTGTCGGAGTTCTACCGTTGAAAAGGTGATAGGGGACACCGTGATTCGAAGTAATGATATAATATTTTGTAGAAATCTGAAGCTTTTAATGTATGTGTATAAGAATCAGAGCTGAAAATGGATTAGGAAAGAAAGAACTAAGCAGGAAAAGAAAGGTATGAGAAAAGGAAGCACGCCGAAACAAGATCCAAAAACAAAGTGTGAGGTATGGACAAACGGATTAGAAACTGAAACAAATTGGAGAGAGAAGGTATCGAATTGGGCATTCGCAATAAGGCAGGGCGGAAATGAAAAAGATTATAAAAAAAAATAAAGCTAATTGCACTCGCACGAGGCACAATTGCAAATCGGAAACGATTATCCAAAAGGAAAATTCAATTATCTAAAAAGGTAGTGCTAAAGTAGCAACATACTTGGGGACCCAATAAACCATTGTCGACTTTTGAAAAGTGGGGCGAGGCACCAAACTCCTGAGGCCGCACACCACTACCTGGAAGCAAACATTTTTGGATTTTCTTAATTAATTTATTTTAATTATGTATGGACATACATGACTTGCATACCTCTATTCGTCAAGCACGCTATGCGTGTATTTAATTCTTCCGTCATACAAATATGCATGTAGAACTTCAAACGGGACATACACAATTATTCGTGTGTGGATCAACAGTGGTGAAGCCGGGATTGACGATTGGGGGGATCAAAATCTACATAAGCAATTTATACTGAACTTGTACAAAAAATTATCATTGTTAAAAACCCAAAATTTCAAGACCAACATCAAAGACAAGCACACCACAAACCGCTGAACCAAATTCACAATGGATAATGTTCATCCTTTTTTGTTTATATCCAAAAAATCGTGTGTATACACATTAAAAAAAAATTGAAAAATATGGACAGACGAGGTATGGAACCTGGACCTGCATGTATAGCTCCAAACTACACACGCAGCGCCAAATTCACTATACGCATGATGTGCATCCTTTCAAATTAAATATCGGAAAAATCGGGTGTACACATACGGACAAAAATCGATAAATATGACCACACGAGGGATGGAATATGTGACCTGCATGTATAGCTCAAAGCTACACACTCTCGCGTCACTGCAACTCTCTAATTTGTATCTGACATATGATATATATATTATAACATTAATATATAAACATATGTATATATCAAAAGTTTTCATTTGGAGGTATGACCTTTACTTGCCCCTGACTCCCCCCATGTATAACAAGGTGACAAGATCTTGAGGTTACTACAAGGATGGCATGATGATCTGTAGGGAAATATTGGTACAAATATGATAGCGAAAATAAAAATTTTGTTGTCGTATTCCAAGAACAATAAGATCGCGTCAACCACTGTGTAATGGGAATGATGGTTTAACGAGTTCATACCTGGTTCCGAAACAAGTCTAATGATTATAACTGGTTGCAATAGTCGTGCACTCCTAGTTGCACTAGGACTCATCTACAACAACTCAACAGACTCGAATGACGTCTGCAACGGCTCCACTACGGACTGTAGGCTAACATTATCATTCTAGGAGCAGACAACAATCTCCTCGCCTCCACAGAAGTCCACACAAACTACTTAGAACTCTAGTTGTTCTAGAATAGCAAACACAAAAGAGTTATCTCTTCCGTTGGTGTACTAGTCACCAACTTACTCTCCCATGATTATTTCTCTCTTGCTATTCTTCCCTTTAACATGTATGACTTGCTTGAGCTCTCTATTGGTTACTACAACTAGAGATGACAACAATTGTTAGATGCAATTGAGTTATGTTTTGGAAAGCCCCCGCTACCCCTCTGTTTATAGGAGGGATTAAGGTCTGGGTTTATAGTCTGTGTGAGAGTGGAAGGGACCCGAAGATCTTGAATTTTCATAACCTACGAGCGTCAAACCCCTCGGTTCGCAACCGAACCAGTTAGTTCACATACGAGTCGATCTGTTCACACTCCAAATTGGTCGTTTCACCATCTTTCTCAATTGCATATGAATTAACAAATTTGAATCCAATTAATGCACAACGTGACGTCATCACTAAACCTTAATATAATCGAATTTCCCCACAAATTGGGTGACTTGCCCACGCGAGTTGGACATTCCACTCATCCAACCGGTCGGTTGGTGAGCCAAGCATGTTGTTTCACTAAGTGAATTGGTCGGTTCACTCTCCAATTTTGGCAGGACTTTGCCAATTCAGTTTTCAATCAATCTGATACTCTAACCGACCATCTCAACACTTGAATCGGTTGGTTGGGAGATCACTCAACTGATTTGTTGTTTGAATTAAATACATGAACACTTTACTAATCAATTCAATCATCATTCATGATTAAATTACTCTTCTAGATGAGTTCCTATGTGTGTGACCCTATAGGTCCCATATCACGTTGGCAGTGAATGTTCATAACTAGTTTATGACATCACAAGCAAAGAGTGGTGCCTAGTCATACATTAGTGCTACCCAAGTGAATGGAAAGTTAGAGAACAACTTCAACCTACAATCTATGTAAGGTATTGCAATGACTGTATAATTTCTTTGTCTCTGATATCTGGAATGAACTCAAGGCATGGAATCGACATCCTCCCAGTGTTCAATTCATGTTCCTTGAACCTAGAGCAGACCGTCTGAGATATATGTGACTTAATATCATATATTGATTCACATGTGCATGTACATGCCTTTCTCACTCTCTCTTATCAAGCGACCAGAATATCAAATTCTAGTAGGAGGGACAAATCCAATCTACATCACTCACAATCAATTCCCATGTGTCATAACTACCCAATCATCACCTTTATGGAAATCCTTATTCAGGGTTACATTTGATGATGTCAAAGTATATCGAATGATATG